>ML682021.1:6122897-6290773 GCA_007922195.1 Podocnemis expansa | reverse complement strand
GTGTGTGTGTGTGTGTGTGTGTGTGTGTGTGTGTGTGTGTGTGTGTGAGAAGGGAGGCCAGGCTGAGCTGATTTGGGCAGAGCAGACCCACAGCAGCTGGACCAGCAGAGAGCCAAGTGGAGCTGAGCAGAGCAGAGCTGGAGGCAGTGACAGAGCCAGAGGTGCCTGAAGCTGGGGCAGGAGGCCAGAGAAGGAGCCCAAGGTGCTGAGCTCATCTGTGCAGCCCCACAGCAGGAGGGCCGGAGGAGCCCCACTGAACCAGAGCAGCAGCTGGGAGCCGGAGTTGCTGCCATCTGGAGCCAGGTGTGGTGAGCAGCTGGGGAGCAGTGACGGGGGGCTGACGCTGGGAAGAAGGGCCCTGCCCCTGGAGCTTGGGGACGTGTGGCCACAGCCAGAGCCTGCATCTGGCCCCCTGGATCATCCAATCGCAGCCAGGCCTGGGCAGAGGGCTTGCAATGTGGAGGACAGACTGTGAGACTGTTCCTCAGGCCCCAGAGACTCTGTTTGTAGTGCTCCCACACCAGGCAGTGGTGCTGGGGGTTTATTGTTCACCTTTTTCCACTTTTTTCTATTTTCTTATTGGGTTATTCCTTTTATTTCTGTATGCTTAAATAAATTGTATATAGTGTATATAGTAACTGGTGGGCCAGAAGAGTGGTCAGTGTGGTCAGCACCCCGGAATGGGGACACCCTAGCCCTGTCCTGAGAGACCACGATAAGAGTGGGGGTCGAGCCCCCAGGAATCCTGGGGCCCAGCCTTGTCGGGGTTACAGAGACTCCTCCAAACAGGAGATTGGGAGGTGAGCCTTTGAGGTCAGGCAGGCCTTGGGGTATAGGAAGTGGGAGCAGGGACTCAGATCCTTTTGCTACCCACCTTCACCGGGGTGATATACAAAGTCTGGGAGGTTCCCCACAAGAGCGGGTCCATCCCCCCCGCTTACATTAACTATCAGACTCTTGGATCATTTCCCTCTGGTTTGTCACTTCTGAAGGTGTGAAACCAGCCCTCCAGTTACCAGCTTACTTTGCCTTATGCACTCAGCACAGGTTCACACCCGAGTGCTTCTTGGGATAAAAAATAAACAAGCAATGTGTTTCGAAGAAAAACCACAGATTTAAACATGAAATCATATGAGAGAGCAAACAAATACAAGTTACACAGAAAATACACATAAAGACATAACTTCAGGCTTTACACTTTCATACTGCATAAAATCTCTTTTCTAACAAGTTAATGATTGCCTTAAAACAGTATACTCCCTATATATAAGGACAGCATTCAGAGCCAGACAAATCACCTCAAAAGCTGTGTCGCTCATGTTCTGAATAAAAAGACTCGGTTCCAAGTGTGCTTTTAAAATGCTTTTTAGCCTCTCCCCCCCACCAGTCTAAGCTTGTCATCTACAATTTCCCACATATTTAACTTTCCTGTAGCTTGACCTAATTTAAATCAACTTAATCTTGTAATGTAGACATGCCCTCAATGTCTTTCCATTAATTCTAACGATCCATCACTGTCTTTTCCTGGACTGGACAATGGATAGTTACTTGAAGCCAGTTCATGTAAAAAACTAGCCTGGGAGGTGCCATTCCCTTCTTGATTGCTCACTGCCCTGCTGTGAAGTGGAGCTGAAGCTGCACCACAGATTATGAGAAAGTTTTCCATATTCACAAATAGATAAATTCATAACCACAGTCTATATACACATCTCGTAATGAAGATTTAAGTTTAGAACTTCACAAGCTTTCATCAAAGACCTTACTTGATATATTTTTGTCAGTTGGTTTAACTGTTTATTTTGGGGGCACAAACCTTTTTTTCTCCCCTGTGCTCCAGGGCTCGCACGGGGATGTGCATGGTGTTGAGGATCCCCGCACAGTTGGGGAAGCCGAGGGTGGCCATGCCTGGAATGGTGTCCTGCAGCTCCCCTTGTCTCACCAAGTGTCGCAGCAGGACCTGGTTGATGGCCCTGGTGACCTCCACAAGGATGTGGCCGGTGGTGGACCTCCTGACACCGAAGAGGTGTGCCACAGACCTGTGGGACTCCGGGGTGGCCAATTTCCAGAGGGCGATGGCCACTCTTTTGTCCACGGGAATGGCAGACCTCATGGGGGTGTCCCTGCGGCACAGCAGTGGGGTGAGTTCCGTAACCAGGAGGGTGAAGCTGGCTTTGCTCATGCAGAAGTTCTGCCTCCACTGGTTGTCTCCCCAGGTGCACAGCAGGACCTGCTCCCACTAGTCTGGGCTGGTCTTCCGGGCCCAGACCTGGCGAGGCACAGAGGGGGGCAGGGGCAGTAGCTCTGACTTGCGGACCAGCTGGATGAAAGCCTCAGGAAGAGGCTGGGCACCCTCTGGGTCTGCGAGCAGAGTGTCCCACATGAGCAGGACACTCTGCAGGCGGTCAGAGTGGCTTGGTGTCGCACGGTGCTGTCTGGGCAACTGGGCAATGTCCATCGCTTGCAGAGTCCTGCTAGCCAGAGTGGACAGGGAAGTGAGGTCGGGCCCAACTTTTATGGGATTGGCTACTAACATGGCCGCCGAGATGGCCCAGGGAGGCGGCCATGTTGCCATACCTCCCATGGTGCCCTGCCCCTGAAGCAAAATAGCAAGTCCACCATGTGGACATGCTATTTCGATTCCCGCTTTTTTCCTTATTTCAAAATAGTTTTTTGTTATTTCAAAATAAGTTGTTTTGAAATAAGGCCGTTATTTCAAAACGGCTTGTTTCGAAACGACTTATTTCAAAACAAGCACTTGTGTGTGGACATAGCCTTGGATGCTGGTTCTGAAAATTTGCACAAAAGAAATATTTTGTGCACACAGACTATGAAAAATTAGAGGGAACATTGATCTGGACCCTGATCGCTACAAACTGACACACATCTTAAACATTTCTACAATCTGTGTATGCCCCAGACCATACAACACAATCTTAACTTTATTTTTTGGAATAACAGCATTCCAGTCCTTGTTTTAACCACATTTCTCTGCACAGAACACTTTACCAAATAACCCTGGCCCTGAACAGCCTGATAGTAGACATCTGTAACCATTGGCATGGAAGAGGAAGGGGGTGGGCAGAAGGGCAAAAGATAGGGCAGCGTTAAGATTTTAAAGTGTGGTCTATGTTGCATAGGGTAATGGTAAGATGTGTACTTACATATAGAGGAGCAGAAGGTATGTACTGGTAGATGGCAAAACTTATTTCATTGCTTTTGGGGTTTGTGTCAAATTTCTTGTGTGTGTAACAACCCTGAATACTAGTTTTTCTGGATAAATTTTACATGGTTTCTTTCACGTAGACTCTGTGCTAAAGTGTTAACACCATAAAGATAAATAATAGCTGAAGGAAAGAAATACTGATCAGAAAAGCACAATAGGTACTTCTCTCCTGACATGCCCTTGTTACTGATTACATGTTAGCCCACTGTCTTTGCCACTGTGCCTTTGCAGAGATTCATCCTAGCACTGCTTCAGGGAACAGAATTCTTATTAATTTCCTACACACATTTTAAGCACTAACTATAGACCTTTTGGCTAATAACCTGCTGGCTGTTTTGGCAAGTGTTGGTTATAGTCCATTTTTGTGAGCCAAATTCATAACTAGTAGATCACTGAAATGATTCTGTTGATATAAGGGATGAGTATGAATCCATATATTTTTCAATGTTATACAGTCATATCTAGACTTAGCCTTACAAATTGTAACGAAAAAATTAGCAGCATATCAGGATGTGCATAAAATAATAGATTGCAATTATTTAAGTTGAAAAGGAGAAGAGTTTGCTACTGGTTTACATTCATATTTTATCATGTTTGGACACTGTGAAGAACTGGACCTTATTGTTTGAGAGATCACCCATCTCCCTGTGATATAGTGCCAAAGTTGAGAACAGGACAGGTATATGAATTAGAACTTGCTCAATAAAAAGAGTAAGTGAGCTGCTGACAAGGTTGTCTTTGAGAAGGTCCTCAGTTTCAGAACTCACTCTCCACCATGATCCACCAGAGCCCAGATTTGTTAACCTTCCATGGCTGCAAAGTCCATCTTGTTTTCTTCTTTGCTAAGTCTGCAGTGGAGGGAGTAGGCCAAGATATTTAGGGTCAGTATTTTTGTTGAGGCTGTGATTTTTTATTTATGATATCTGCATCTATATCATTAGGTGAGAACATACAAGGACCTCTTCCTGGCTCCCTGGTCTGGAGACCTGTGTGTGTCTCAGGTGGTTCTCTGCCAGTCTGGACAATGAACTCTGCCAGGCTGGAACTAATCCGACCCACACATTAGCTCCCACACAGGGCCGGCTTCAGTGATGAGCCGGTGTGGCACCAACTCAGGGCACCAAAACTTGGGGGCGTTGGCCTGGCCCCACCACCATGTGACCACCAGCCCAGCCCCACCCCGCCCCCCCTTCTCCTGCAGGTGCAGAGTCAGCAAGTTGGCCTGGGGCACCACAACGCCTTGAGCCAGCCCTGCTCTCACAGCAAAAATTCCCTTTGTCAGGAGGGGAGTTAATCAGATACTCTTTGAGCTGTTCTGCTTCTCTCAGCTTTAAAATCTCAAGTCAGTTTCTGAGTCAGGTTGTCTTTTCCTTCTACAGGGCTGAGCAGCCCTGGCTCATCATCAGTCCAGCAACTGTTTATCTATATCACCATATGCAGAAGTCTTCCAACTGGCCTCAGCAGGAGTTTCTAGGCCCTTCTACCCCTCCTCCTGACCACACGTGTTCTGGGAAATTGTACTTACGTCTCTGGTAGTTGGTATTGTTGTAGTCAAGGGGTCGGTGTGCCGGTCCTTCCTCCATGACCCTCAGCTGGTGCTGGCGGCCCCCTCTGCTGAAAAAATGTGGTGGCTACCTCAAAATTCAGCGATCATGGCTGGAGTGAGAGCTTTTCCCAGGCATGTCCCAGAAACGAGTCACCCAGAGTGGCTCATCTTGGTGGTGTGCCTGGGGATAGGGTCCCCAGGCATACCATGAAAAGAAGTGGCTCCTTTCAGGGGTTCCCAGGCATGCTGCAGAAAGAAGCTGTGCATAGTGGCTCCTTTGGGGAGCCTCACACTATAGAGAGGAGCCACTCCAGGCAGCTTTTTTCTGTGTCACATGGAGGCATAGGCATGGGGGATCCCCTGTGTCCCAGCTGCACCTGAAGGAAACCGCCCAGAGTGGCTTTCATTGGCAAGAGTGGCAATTTCTGTGGCACCACAGAGAGTGCTGTGTGCCTCTCTAAATGGACTTGAGTGCCACTGTCGGCACATATGCTGGGGGTTGCCTACCCTGTGGGTAGAAGCTCCTACTGGCTCAGTTCAGAGCTCCAGGAGTTAGTAATCTCCAAGTGTGGATTACAACAGTAAAAGGAAATGCTTTATGCAGCATGGAACCAAATTGTGGAATTTACTGATCTAGGCAATCATTAAAATAATTTTGTTGCTTGATTTAAAAAGTGACCAGCTTTATCTTCACTGCTAAAAAGGGTACTTTCTTTTTTCTTTCACGGTAACTAACATGTGTGAGCTATCCCAAGGTAAAAACACAGAACCTTTAGTTTACTGCATGGTAAACCCATTTAGGTCAGTGCTATACCCAAACTTGGAGCTGACCTCACCTATTTACTTGGTGGCAAGGTACATCTGGGGGAAATATGAAGAAGTTATCACTTCTTATTCTGTACATGTTTTGTAGATATATGGGGAAATCCACATTTCAGGGCTGTTCTGATACCTATTCATGAACATTATTTTTACTTAAAAACCCACCTGAGTGTTTGCAGGTATGTTTAATTAGAACATATCAGTAACTAACATTCATGCTTCAGAGCAGAAGCTGATCTGCCTCAGGGAGTCAAATATGAATCATTCTTCCTTGTACACCGCTACATAATTGTCATTGCTTGTTGACGCACCAGGTGTAGAACCCATTTCAGTGGAGATTCTCTTTGCTTTGATTGACTTCGGTTTTTCCACTTAAAATATATTGGTGGTAATAGATCAAACAAATAATTAAATTGTGAAATACTTTACAGAAAATTATTTTGTACAGTATTGGTTGTTTATTTCTTTGTTTTTGAAATAGAGACAGTAAAACTGATTATCATATCATCATAGAGGAATAACTGTTTTTCATATGATTCATCATACAAGCACCATACACAAAGATACACAGCATCTTTTATTCACACAAGCTATATTCTCACTTTTCACTATCATTACTCTGCATCAGAGCAAATACATTCAAAAACCAAGACATTTTCAGCATATTCCATAATACTTTCTTGCATTCTCTGTGCACTGTTGAGGAAGAAGAATATGCTTCATCAATAACACAATTCTTTGAGCATAGTCTTATTTTTCCAGTGTTATGAACTGACTCCACAGTCGATTTTTTTCTGTAATGATTTATTGCTTCATCACAGAATTTGGTAATTTTATCAAGCCTATATTAATATTTTTCTGTGAGGAAAACTCACAGTGATATTACTATCATGATCATCTGGGATCATCCACTGAGAACAGAATTCCTAAAAACTGTCCTTCCTCAACCTTCATGAGTTTCAATGGATTGGCTATTGTTTATTGGGGGGGGGGGTTCGAAAAAGTCTTTAGCTAATTTAGTCATACCTCAGTTCTTAACTGCTTTTGACAAGCAAATTCTCATGGCAGCTTAATTACATGCAAACATATTCTTAACTATATGTTTTTAAACATTACATGATATACACTTGCAGCCTGGAATTCTTGCAGGCTCAAGTCTTTGAATTTCTGTTCTTTCCTTTCTTGAGATGAAGGATCAACATTAACTTCACAGGAGATAGGGAATAAGAAAAAACAAAGAATAAATTAGAATAATTTCTTACATGATCATCTTTTAATACAGTGCTTTTTCACATTATTCAGGAAGGATGAACGAATGACTGGTTTAATTGTTAAATTATTTTGACACTATGACAATACTTCTATGTATTAAACCAATCTTCAAAATCCATCATTTTGATCTGAAATTTAAAAGGTCTCAACCTGTCCTAAAGCTTCTAGTAGCCTCCATGTGGCTGCCCATCATTTATTCTCCCCTGAAATTACAAGTAATTCTAGTGATATTAGTGCAGTGTCATTGAGAACAAGCATGGCCTAAATCAGTGCAAATGCTGATCCTATATCTGTTGGAAAACCATATGTCAATTTGTGGGATGAAATATTCTTCTTAAATCCATCTCATCAAAATCTACCCCTTTCCAATCCACTGAAACAGTTCTCATTGAGATCTCTGCTTAGCTCTTCATGGTCAAACCTCAGAGCCTATACAGTATTTTATATTCATCCTCAATATTTCTGCTGCTTTTAATATGGTTAATCATACCTACCATCTCAAAATCCTACCCTCTCTTGATTTTTCTGGTACCACCTCTCCTGGTTTTTCACCTACCTCTCTATTGCCAGTGTGTTTCTTCAGTATCTCTTTCTATGGTTTCTCTTCTCATCTCTTCCTCTTCATGACACTACCACAGGCTCCATCCTTGACCCACACTCTTGAACACAGCTCGAGTTATCATTTTTAAGATAATAGCTCACAAATTTATTTTTCCATTCTTGACCTGGTTTGCTCAATCCACTCCCATTTTTCAATCTGTCTTTATGACATCATCTGATATCTCACCAACAACTTAACATGATAAAAATTGTATACTTTTTTTCTACCCTAAGTCTCTCCACTTCCCCCACTCTCTCACACATGGACATCTTTGCCATCCTTATAATCACTGGGGCACATAATGTTGAAAGTTGTCTTCAACTTCTCCACAGTAACACCAGACAGGTTCATTGAATTAAGATCTGTAGACATTGAGCTTATTGTGCTGTCGCTGTTTGCCAAATAGTCTTGCTGTTAGCCAAATAGTGCAGCACCTATAATGCTAGGGTTTCTGGAGTTTAGACTGAGAGTGAGTTGAGGATTAAAACTCAGCTAAAGATAGTTGTGTTTAAACAGCTTGCCCAAAAATATACCTATCAGCTTCAAGGTTATGGATTAAAGAGATGATTGAATATGCAACTGGATCCTGACACACTGACAAAAAATGCACTGAAGAAAACATACCCAAACGACCCTAAAATAAGGTGTCTTTCTCTTTTTTAATAACACTAAGAATGAAATACTTTTAGGCACAATTTTTATTCTCTCTAATTTCTAATTTGTGTTGGTTTCTCAGTTATCCTTTTAAATTACAATTTAAAGTTTGGATTGCTTCTTTTAGTTTATCTAGCTGGTATTCAATCCAGTCACACATTCATCTTAACAACTGATTTTAGTAGATAAAGTTGAAGTAATGTTTCTCAATGCACAATTGCAGTAAGTGTTTGGATTTTCAAGGCTATGTCCACACCTCCATGCTTAAATTGATTCAAGATGAATTGATTTTAAGCTTAATAAAAATCATTAAATTGATTCAACTTGAATTGATTTAAGCAAAAACACCAAATCGAAATAGCAAGTCCTGACACAGGACTTGCTATTTCAGTTCAGGAGAGGGGCACCACGGGAGGTGTGGCAATATGGCCCCCTGGCAGGGCCACGTTGCAGGCCCAATCCCCTGCCACTGGCTCTCCAAGAGCATGGGTCTCAGACTCCTTGCCTGGGAAGGGGCAGCGGCTTTAGGACGCTTGGAGAGCTCTGTCTGCACTACCTGGCCAGCGGCGCGGGCTTCGGGGTGCCCCGAGGGTTCTGTCCCCGATGCTTGGCCAGCAGCAGGGGTTTCACACCATACCACAAGCTCTGCCTCCTGCTGCCCTGCAATCCCTCCTGCACCCCCGTCTCTCCCTGGGGCGGTTGCGGGTGGGGCGGGGCCTTTCTTCCAGGGTGCCATGCACCCTGGGAAAAAGGTCAAACCTGAATTGAAGTAGTGCCATTTCAAAATAACACCACTGAACGGCATCATTTCAAAATAGCCCTTTCGATTCAAGGGCTATTTCAATTAGTCTCAAGGTTTTACTGTTTCAAATTCATTTCCCTTGTTTCGAAATAAGGAGCTTCCTCATTTCAAAACAACGAAATGTCATTCGGACATAACATTTTTTAAAGCAAACCAATGGTCATTGTTTTGCTTTAAAAACAGCATATGGACATAGCCCAAGGGACCGCAGACCAGATTTTTAAAGATCAGTTTTTAAATTGATATCAATGGGAATAGATTCATTTTGAAAATCTGAAATACTTCCCAAGACTAACCCCATTTCTCACTACAGTTTTATGCTTAAGGCACAAGCATTTCCCAAGCACAAAGACCTATGCAGATAATCTACTACAAGAAACGTAGTTATTGTAATTTCAAGATCCTTTTGACAGTCCATGATCCATAACAAATTCAAGGTAAGTTTCCTTTGTTCAGATATGTTTAGTTTCCTATTTAATCATTCAAAAGGAATGCATAGCTATCAAATTTTGCCAATGAATGTTAATCATGAAAGAAATATTTGTATCCACAGCATGAGGTTTTGGGTTTTTGTTTTGTTTTTTTTTGTTTTGTTTTGTTTTGTTTTTTGGTTGTTGTTTTTTTGGTAGATTCTCCTTTAGGAATCTGAAGTTATAATCCATTCAGAATTGCCCGTACAGAAGTAAGAGAATACTCCAAACCTTACCACTATTTCTACATTCTCCCAAAGAGAGAGTGCCTCATTTTGTATCATTGCTGCTTTTGAACTGATCTTTCAAATAAAACCTTTCTATAGAATTACCTGACAAAGTAGTACGGTACAAATAAATTGTGCTAAGGACCAAATACATTTTTACAGAGATTATTACACTAATCAGCTGTTCCTAGTAATACACAAATAGAAATTTTTATGAAAGTAAGACTAAGCAGATATATTTTCAAAAATGTAACATGTAATTCTCTGATATGTAAATATCTATAACTATCTTGTCATTCTTTTCTGTAAGCTTGGAAAGCAGCTGAACATTTATTAAAACAATTGTCTACACATATTACAGGGCTCTCAAGTTATACTTCTATAATCTAACTTGATCAGATAGTGGAGATACATAAAGCCACTCAAATTAGCTGCTTCATCATGGTTCTTTACTTCTTAAAGGAAAATTTCAGACTGATTTTGAAGACTTTCTTATGTTCATGTCTGTCACTGAACTAAATTTGTTGTCACCAACAGAAGATCATTTTTCTTGATGTTTGACTCTATAGAGATTTGTTATTTATCCAAAGGCCCACTATACTACTTTAACAGCTCTATTAGAGATAGGTAGTGTGGCCTACTGAATAGGGAACATGAGTGGAAGTTGGGTGACCTGGTTTCTAATCTCAGCTCTACTGAGGACCTGCTTAGTGACCTTTGACAAATCATACTATCTCTCTGTGACTCTTTCTCCTCTCACTCTGCGCCTGTCTTGTCTATTTATATTGTAATCTATTTGGAGAGAGAGGTTGCATATGTACATACAACACTTAGTACAAAGAGGCCCTGATTTTGGCTGAGATCTCTACATACTACTGATATACAAATAATACATCCCACCACCACCTCTGGACATAGCACTACGATGATGCCTAGAAGAAATTAGATAATTGATAATAGTTAGGTTGAGGAACAGATTGATATAGCATTCTTTATAATTTTATATACATTTACCATTATTGAACATATGTTTACACACACACACATACCCCGACCCACCCAGCCACCAACCTTGCTAATAATGTGCGTGTTGTAAGAAATTAAACCACATTCTGGGCAGTGGTTAAAGTACAATTTGGTGGGCCCTGGAACCCTCATAATTGGTGGTCCCCCTTTCTATAGCATCCGGGCCCCCTTCATGCACCCACCAGCTCTTTCCTGACAAGTGAAGCGCAGCCTCAAATCCACAACATCAGCTGAACCTTGTCCGCTAGTGCCCACATCAGACTCTCTTTCCCTGTGGCCTCCTCAGCCCCCATCCACATTCCCTAAGCTCCCTGCCCCCAATTCCCCATTCCAGCCCTCCTAACACCCCACCTCCCCTGTCTTCACTCCACTCCCTTCAGCCTTTAACCCCCTCCAGACCTTCCCAGCCCCCTCTATCCCTAGCCCCAACTCCAGCTCCCCAGCCCCCTCCATCCCTTCCCAGCCCCCTTCAGTACCCTGGTTTCCATTGCTCCACTCCATGCCCCTTCGGCTCCCCAACCCCCTCTACACTTTTACAGCTCCCAGCGGGCCTTAGCCCCCACTCCAGCCCCCCAGCCTCCTCCATCACTCTCTAGGCCCCCACCCAGTCCCCACTCCAGCCCTTCATAGTCTCTGCAATCTGAGTCCCTGCCTGCTGTGCTGTACAACACATTGCACTAACGTAGTGGGAGGGGGTGTGTGTGCACTACTCTCCCAGCTGGCCCAGCCGCCTACCACTGCAGCAGCCCCAGGCCAGTGCTTACGTGTCAGAATCACGATGTCCTCCTGCTTCTCTTTGCCCCTCAAGGGACGAAGGGTGGGCAAAACAACGGGACACATGGCCGAGGATGGGGGCTCAGTACATCTCTGTGGCACAGGATCCCGCGCCAGCACCTTCCCTGGCTTCACTCACAGAGTCCTTCAAGGAGCAGGCAGCAATTACCAGTACTACCTCGCCTCCTCTGCCAGCGCCCCACTTGCATTTAGTTTCATTCCTTTCTGTAAGTTCACCCATCTTCGAAGCATCTGAGGAAGTGGGATCTTCTCCCACAAAAGCTCATGCAAAAAATAAATCTGTTAGTCTTAAAGTGCCACACAACTCCTTGTTGTTTTTTTTACAGCACCCCACAGCCATTGGCCCCTCTTCTGCTCCACTCTGATCCCGGGGGAGGGGAGCGGCCTGGCCTGTGAGCTGCAGGTGGGTGAGCTGCACCAGGCGTCGCTTGAAAATTCATCCCCTCCACCCTGTCCCACATAAACTTCAGCATCTCGATTGGGTGGGTGGGCATGTGTGCCCCCTGATGCCCTGCCCCTTGGTGTTTTTTTCGCAGGCAGCTGGAACAGGATATTTAGATTTCCCAATTTGTTTCTGGGGTTAAATTAAGGGGGGAGAATGCACTGGAATGCTGCCTTCCAGCTGCTGTTTCTAGTTTTAGGGACCCCGGAAAACTGGCCCCTAAAAATGGTGGGCCCTGGAATGGTGTTCCGGTGCATTCCCCCTTACTTTAGCCCCTGATTCTGGGGTATCTAGGATTCAAAATCAGGAAAGTCAGTCCACTCTAAATCCTCCATAGTGTCCTTCTGCAGCAGGAGGAAACTCAAAAATTTCACTTGTCTACATAACACTTCTACTGACTGTCTCAGAGTCCTGAGCAATAGAATTTTTCTCAACCTGCTGAAAGCAGAAGTCAATGCATTAAAAGGAATTTATTACCAATTATACTGATGATGCATGAGCCAGCATAGAACCCAGCTCACTTTCCCATAACCATGTTTGTTTTCTAGAGCTAACAAAAGCAAAATGGCATAATCCACCCACCTCCCCCACTTCACCTCTGTCATTGAAGTAAAAAGACATGACTGATTATACACAGGAAGTCTGTCTGGTGAATAAGAGGATGTGAGAGAAGGTGGGTGAGGTAATCTCTTTTATTGGGCCAACTGTTGATGAAAGTGGCAATCTTTCAAGCTACTCAGACCTCTTCTTCAAGGACCAACATGACTACACTACGCTGTAAACGATGAGTAAGAGGATGACAGTTTTACATAATCTCTCTTCAGAGCAGCCCAGCCTTTGAAGGCACTGCAACGTGCAAGATGATTAAAACTCTGGTACTGTTCTGCAGTGCTTCTCAAACTGAGACCACCCATGCTTTTCCAAGAGAGTCTCAGAAAAGCAATGGTAAATGAAAAAAAAAAAAAAGAAAGAAAGAAAGAAAGCAAACCATCTCTCTCCCACTCAGAAAACCCCATCCAAAAAACACATTTCCTTCTGTCATAATAATTTGTGACTGCAAAAGAAGAATAACCATTTACTGATTATTGTATAGATAGTTCTGTTTTTGCTAACAGAAATCAAGAATGATCAGTAACCAGGAACAGGAAGAAAATGGTCCTCCTGACCACATGTTTAACAGTTTGGTCCATTATCAAGCATACAATGCAAAATGCACATCACGACAGAAGGTACCTCTCTTGTAAGTGCAGCTAAGACAGGAAAGCATGACAAACTCTATCATTGCACATGATAACAGTCAACAAGGAGGAAAGTTAGAATAAATTACTAGAAGACCTTTTTCTTCTTAAACAAGACAATACAGTGTTTTTCAGCAGTTGAAAGTGAAGTGTGGTTGTCAAATGGTCTGGTGCAGAAATCCAAACAAAAATCTGTGTGCAAATCATACCTAAGTTGTATGTGTAGCTACTGTAATTACACACACAATTCAGAAAATGAAAATGGGGAATTAAACACCTGTCCATTTGCATTTGCAACAGTGATAATTATGCATGCGACTGCACATGCATTTTTGCACAAACGCCTGGCCACCATCCAGCTCTGGCAACTAGTGTTTCTGGCATCCCCCCTGCAGTGCAGTAGATGACAGATTGATTAGGACCTGGCAGACGAGTGACATCAGCAGTGCAGTGTGACAGCCTAGCAGCACAGTCCCTATTTTGGTGCCCCTCAAATGTTGCCCCCCCCCCTGCAATGCTTACCTCACTTACTGTGTTGCGCCAGCCCTGCCACCCTCAAATAAACCCCAATCAGTACAATAAAGTATTTTTCCAGTACTTAATGAATGAAACTATCCTGTTTTAATAGTACACAAAAAATTTAAGTATTTAAAAGTGACCAGCCAGCCTGCAATTTGTGGAACCCAAGCGCAACTCAGATTTTGTCTTTTGAATGTAGAGATAGGGATAGATTGTGAGCAAAGTGAATAATGTAGATAAAGAGAGATTGTGCACTGCAGGTACAGTAGGTGATTTCTCTAGCCATTTTGACAGTGACATTACTGTAAATCCTTTCCAGAGAGATAGTTGCTCAGTTTCCACAATTTCTGGGTATTGATATAATTTGAAGAGGCAGTTAAAAAAATGAGAGAGATTGAATTTATGCTTACATCTCGGAAAGTGCCCAGTAGATCCCTCTTGCTAGAGAAATACAGGGAGCAATAGAATAAGGAAAGGATACAGAATATAGCAATGAGAAGTACACAATCGTGTTTGTAATCAGATTTATTTGTTGTTTTAAATTCTTATTGCCTATGCACTTTTCACACCTAGAAAGATTTAATGGTAGGAATGTGCTAGCTAAACAGTTCAGATGTGTTACAATTGTGTGCTGCTATGTGCTGACACTGCTAACCAGGCCTTTAATTCACTGAGTAGTACAGGAAACTTTTTTTTTTTAAGCACACCCACTCAGAATAGAAAAATAGATTTTTAGGGTTCTCTCAAAATACAAACTAAATGTTTTTCAGTGACAAAGGCTTGCCGTCTCGTGCATGAAATCTGTCTCTCACTTATGGATGCAAAAACATCTTCACACTGAGACAGAATTCAGAATCTCTCAAACCTGTGTGCTACCTGTATTGCTATATGGGCCAGAATCCTGAACTTCCTTACAGATAGACTTGGAACAACTAGTGGCATTCCCTATGTGCTGTCAGGACCAAATCCTGAGGATAAAGTGGTTTGACATAGTGCACCCTGGAGAGATCTGGCCTTCCTCAGTTGCTCATTATACGCTAGTGGGGTTTTGCTTGCTCTTTGGCCATGTTCCTAGGATGGTCAGAAACACTCCAGCACACTGTACTCGCAACTCCTCATTGACGTGTGAAAGGGCATGTATCCTGACCTGGCACTGCCCCTGGATTTGCAGGATTGAGCCAAATCTGGGAATTTCATTGCACAATATCTGGAATGATGCCATCCACTGTACTCACTCTGGCTGGTAAACAGTCTGATGATGATGAGTCCTCAAAATACAAATACAGGGTTATAGTTATATTTAAGTAAGGATTTATCTATGTGCAGAAGATGCACTTATTTAACTAAAGATGCGATGCTAATTCAATTTGTTTAAACTAGTGCAACTTTTTGATAGTGCTGGTTAAATCAATATAAACCAGGTTTGAATCACTGTAAGAGTGTCCACAAACAAAATTGCATTGATTTAACATCACAAGTGCCAACTTGCTACTGTTCTTCCAGTGCAATCTCTCCATACTTACTTTTATCACATTGCTCCTTACACCTATCAGCATAGGGTAGGACAAAAACCACATACACATGCATAGATGTAATAGACTTTCATTAGACATTTGACTTAGAACTGCATGGCATTCTGATTAAAAATAATTAGCACTATGCAATACCAATAAAGTACATGCTGCATGGATTATGAAGTAGCTAACTGATAGTTTTAAAAAAGTGACTGTCAATGGAAATCATCATGGAAGGGGGTGTGTTAGGCTTTCAAAAGGGATAGCTGTGTTAGTCTAGTCCAGTAAAAAAAACAACAAGGAGTTGTGTGGCACTTTAAGACTAACAGATTTATTTTTTGTATGAGCTTTCATCGGAGAATATCCCACTTCTTCAGATGCTGAGGAAGTGGGATCTTCTCCGACAAAAGCTCATACAAAAAAAAAATCTGTTAATCTTAAAGTACCACACAACTCCTTGGTGTGTTAGGACCCTCCCCAGTCCTTTCAGTTCTTACTTCACTGATGGTAGAAGACCAGAGTCCAGCAGCAGGTAACGTGACAGGTTTATTGGGACCTTTTCCTTGCAAGCATCCATTAGGGCCTCCTAGTCCTTTACACCAATTAATTTCCCTGCTACTTCCTGGTTTGTCTCAGTTTTTATAGTGCATTTTAACAAATCATTTTAAAAATAATATTGCAAGATGATTTTTTAACCAATTCTAACATATTGTAACCTACTGGTAATTCTTTAACCAATCATACCCCACCACCTTAACAGATCCAACTAATCATGAGACACAGAAAAAAACCAAAGAACTGGACAGAAGTTATCAGAGGAGTGGGTTCTGTAATGACCAAACAATACAAAGTGTAAATTCTATAATCACAACTGTTAACAAGTGTTTAAAAGTCACACAGAATATATACAGCATGCATATCCCGTACAAGCTCCCATCTTTGTTTTGATCCCCCCCTGTAAATAGCTAGGTATTGCTAATAAGAAAATACTTAAAATCATAGGCCTTTACAGGTGCGCCTAAATGTCTGTATTCCTCGGGAATTAGTATCAGATAGAACACAAACATTTTCATCACTGATTTGGAAGTAAATAAAAAATCACTAATGATAAAATTTGCAGATGACAAAAACTAGGTAAAATGGGCATTCAAAGCATGAAGTGAATCACATGATAGGTTGAGCACATATAGACAAGAAATGTTTTAACACTGCCAAATGCGAAGTTACATATCTAGGAACAAGGAATGCAACCCCTACCTATATAATGCAGGACTGTATCCTGGAAAAGTAGCAACTGTGAAAAGGTGTCATAGCAAAGGACAAGCAGCTCAATATGAGCTTCCAGTGCACAGCTATGGCAAAAAACGCTGTACTTAGATGTCTAAATTAGGAGAACAATGAGCAGGTGTGAGAAGGAAATTTGAATTTTATATGGATTGGTGAGCCCAGTACTAGATTACTGCCTCTAGGGCTAGTGTGTAAATTTTAAAGAAGATGTGAAACTGGAGAGGGTGCAGCAGTGAGCCACAAAAGTGATTCAATGACTGGAAAAAGTATCCTACAATGAGATACTTACATAACTCCGTAAGTTTAACTTACAAAAACTACCGGTCCTTGGAGGTGACGAAATGAAGCCAAACATACTCACATTAGAAATAAGGCATAGATTTTTTTTTATCAATGAGCATAATTAACCATTAGGACAAACTCTCAAGGGAAGCCATGGATTCGCTGTTTCGTGATATCTTCATATCAAGACTGGTGGGATCCGTAGAACAGTGGTTCCCATCCTTTTCTCTGCTGAAGCACACCTTGACACCTTTAATTATTTTGAGGCACACCACTGTATAGTCTCCCAATGAACTAATCAATATTCATGAGCCAATCCAGAATTCTGAGAAGTTTTTCAAAAAATTCCACGGCACACCTGCTCAGGTCTTATGGCACAGTTGTGTGCCCTGGCACACTGGTTGGGAAACACTGCCCTAGAAGATATGTTTTTGTCAGAAACAAATTAAGCTGTAGTGAAACAACACTTAGGCTGTGTTCACACAGCCCCCTTATTTCGAAACAATGGCGGTTGTTTTGAAATAAGGATTCAGCTGTTCACACGACGCACGGTTGTTTTGGAAGAATGGGAACCGTTGTTCCGAAACAACCGCGTTGTTTCGAAACAACCTAAACCCCATGCGGGGACGAAACAACGTTGTTTCGAAACAACTTGTTTCGAAACAACGCTGTGCGAACACGTTGTTTCAAAACAACGCTGTGCGAACACATTGTTTCGAAACAACGGTTGTTTCGAAACAACCGTCGGACCTTCCTCCCAGGGTGCCCAGCACCCTGGGGAACAGGAAGTTCCGGTCTGGGCGTGCCTGTCAGCCAGCGTGCCCACTGCCTGACAGGCACATGGCCACCCAGGCAGGCTCCTCCGCTGGGGGACGCTGCAGGGCCCCAGTACGGACTAGGGAGGACACCCTGTGCCTCCTGGGGGTCTGGCAGCGGCCAGACATCATGTCCCGGTTCCAGTCATCACACCGGAACCAGGACATATACACGGACATCGCTGCGGAGATGTCCGCCGCCGGACACCCCAGGACCCTCGAGCAGGTCCGGAGCAAAATTAAAACGCTCCGTCAGGACCACGCTCGGACCCGGGAAGCCCGGGAGCTCCAGGAGGCAGGGAGCAACATCACCTGCCCCTACTTTGACGAGCTCCACGCCTTCCTGGGTCCAGAGCCCAGTGGCCACCCCGCTGAGGCTCTGGACTCAGGAGGGCATCCGAGCCCCTCGTCGGGCCCTGAGGCCCAGGGCTCCGACGTGTTAGTCAGGGGGCCTCCAGCCGTGCCACCACCATCCGTGGCAGAGGCCACTGCCAGCAGCCCGGAGCTGTTCACCAGGCCCGAGCCAGAGACCAGCAGGGAGGACCAGGGGCCGACCACCGCCCCAGGGTCCAACACAGAGCCTGGGACATCACGCAGGACAGCTGGATCCCCTGTTGGTAAGTACCCCCCCCCCCCACTGAGGCACACAGGGCTGGGCCTGTACAGCAGGCCTCAGGCAGCGAGGGGGCCAGGGCTGGGTACCAGGGCAGGTAGGGCACAGGGTTGGTGGGTGCAAAGGCACCCCCGTGGCCACAGGTCCCACGGGGACGGGTGGCACCGGGCACACAGGGGCCTGTGCGCCTGGGGGCAGTGGACAGGGCCTGGCTGGCGGAGATGCGACCGCATCCCGGGTGGGGTGGGCAGCATGCAGGCCACACCGCTGGCAGGTAGCCATGGGAGGCCCCCCCCCCAGGGCGAGGTGTGACCGAGTCCAGCCCACCCCTGCGGGCACGACTGGCATGTGTGCCCCCTGGGGAACGGTTCCCAGGTGGCAGGCAGGAAGAGGACACGGTCCCCTTCGTGCCATCCTGTGCCCCTGTCCAGACTCTGAGTCCCGGTCCGGCAGGCTTTGTAAGCTACAGGGGTTTGCCAGGCATCAGACCGGAGGGGCGGAAGGGGCCTGCACTGCCATAGACTACTGATCTGTACAGGCAGGTGGTCCAGGGCCCCCAGGCCCCGACGACTACCCCAGCCGGACAGCATCGCCGCCCGGTGTCCCCCAGTGTCCCCCACCGGGTACCGCCCTGGCCTCATTCCCAAGGCCTTGGGGACTGGGAACCCCACCTCTGGGCACTCCCCCACGGGATCCCGGGGCCCTCTGGCAGTCAGGGCAGGGGTGTGTGCAGCGGACAGGCGCGAACAGACAGGGCCAACAGGCGGCAGGGGTGACTGTGTCTTGTGCTTCCCTCCAGCAGGTCGCAGGGCTGCCCCTTGCCAGCTGCCACCACCACCGGCAGCCGGACGCCCGAGCCCCCGGGCACGCCAGTGGCGGAGGAGGGCCCCACACACCCGCCTGGAGCTCCTCGAGGCCCTGGAGGACCTGGGTGAACGGATGGAGGCCTCCACCCAGGCCTGGCGACAGGAGCAGCGCCAGCGCCTGGACCGGCTCATTGAGGTGGAGACCGATCTGGCCACCGCCCTGGGTAGCCTTGCCGACCAGCTGCCAGCTGCCATTCGGGAGCTCGCCCAGTGGCTGCCACCACCACAGCCTGCAGGGAGCCCACTGCCCAGACCTCCCCAGAGGCGACGCCGGCTAGATGGCAGCCGTGGGTGTGGCCGGGGTGCGCCACCCCCCCCGAGACCCCCCCCGGGCCTTGCCTGATCTCCCCCCTTCCCCCTGGACTTTCACATCCTCTCCCCTCCCAAGTTGCTGCCCTCTCCCTGACACCCCTGGAACCCCCTTCCCCCCCGCCCCAACACCCATTGTTAATAAACCCCTGTTGCACCGTCTTTTTGTGTGTCGGTCTTTTTATTGGGGTTGGTGAACAGTGCGGGTGGACGGGTGGGGGCTGGCCATGGGTGGACGGGGGAGAGAGTGGTGCAGGGCAGGGCGGGCCTGGCCCTCACAGGTCCCCCTCCATGAATGCGACCTGGAGGGCATCGCGCACGGTGAGGGCCCGTTGGGAGGGCTGTTCCCTTGTGGGCACGGGTCCAGGCTCCGTGAGGTCCGCGGCGAGGTGTTGGGCCTCGGCCTCCCACGCTGGCTGGATGGGCTCTCCCTGCAGGTCACAGTAATCGTTGAGGACCACACATGCCCCAATGATGTGAGGCAGCGTCCTCTCCACAAGGTGGAGCCAGGTGAGCAGGCACCTCCAGCGGGCCTTCAGGCAGCCGAATGCCTGCTCCACAACCTGGCGGCAGCCGGTCAGGCATTGGTTGAAAAGCTGCCGGCTCGGGTCCAGGGACCCTGCGTATGGCCGCATGAGCCAGGGCCGCAAGGGGTAGGCCGCGTCGGCCACGACGAGGATGGGCACCACTACACCCCTGAGATGGATGTCGTGCCGGGGGAAGAAGGTGCCTGCTTCCATGTCCAGGTGGAGGGAAGAGTTCCGGAGCACCCGGGCGTCGTGGGCCCTCCCTGGCCATCCGACCTAGATGTTCTGAAAGGTGGCCCTGGTGGTCGACGAGGGCCTGCAGGAGCATGGAGTGGTACCCTCGCCAGTTGTGGTACTCTGCTGCCCTGTGCTCTGGGGCCCTCACAGGGATCAAGGGTGGCATCAAGGACCCCCGCACAGTTGGGGAAGCCGAGGGCAGCCATCCCGGGGATGATGTCCTGGAGCTGCCCTGCTCCCACCAGGCGCCTCATCAGGACCCGGTTGAGCGCCCTGGCGACCTCATGCAGGATGGCACAGATGGTGGATCGCCCGACTCCGAAGAGGTGTGCCACTGCCCAGTGGGACTCCGGAGTGGCCATCTTCCATAGGGCGATGGCCACTCTTTTGTCCACCAGGATGGCACGCCTCATCGGGGTGTCCCTGCGGTGCAGGTACGGGGCGAGCGCCGTGAGCAGGAGAGTGAAGCTGGCCCTGGTCATGCGGAGTTTGCGCCGCCAGTCCTCATCGCCCCAGGTGTGCAGGGCGACCCGCTCCCAAACCCAGAGCTGGCAGGGCACGGGGGGGGGGGCAGGTGCATGAGGTCTGCCCTGAGTATAAGGTGGATGAGGGCCTGGTGTGGGGGCTGGGCACCCTCTGCGTCCACAAACAGGGTTTCCCGCATGTGCAGGACACTCTGCGGGTGGGCAGGGGGTCCCTGGGTGGCACGGCGCCATCTGGGCTGCCAGGCGCTGTCCATGGCTTGCAGTGCGCTGCTAGCCTGGGTGGACAGGGAAGTGAGGTCAGGGCTGGCTTTTATGGGATTGGCTAGCAACATGGCCGCCGACATGGCCCAGTGAGGCGGCCATGTTGCCATACCTCCCATGGTGCCCTGCCCCTGGGGCAAAATAGCATGCCCACTGTGTGAACATGTTATTTCAATTCCTGCTTTTTTTCTTATTTCGAAATAACATTTTGTTAATTCGAAATAAGTTGTTTCGGAATAAGCGTTATTTCGATATATGGTTGTTGCGAAACAACTGTATCGAAATAACCAGCTGTGTGAGAACACAGCCTTATTGACCTCACTACAGGTGTAAATGGGTGGCGGTTATTGGCCTGTGATGTATAAGCAGTCAGATTACCCAAAGTCCCCCTTCTGGTATTAAACTGTATGAAATCACACCTTTAGTTAAATCAGTGTAACAAATATGTGCAGGCCCAGCCTAAGAAAAACAGTTAAGTTAGTTTAACTTGTATATTTAGACAAGATGCTAGTAAAAGGAAACGAAAGCATTTTTTGAGGGTGCTTTTAGCCACTACTCTGCTAGTGCACTGAGTGACAAATTAAAGTTGTAGGGAGAATCATAAGTACTTTTGCAAGTAGCCCATTAACAGCTAAGCAGAGACAATTCATCAAATCTTGGTCTATACACAAATTTTGTACGAACGTAACTATTGTGGTTAGTGGTGTTATTAATCCCATTGTTTATATCAGTACAAAACCTAGCACAGGATGTAATTATACCAGTAGAAAAGTGGTGTATACTGTTGTTACCTATTCTTCAGATGCAAGAATTAGTTATATGACTAGCAGATTTCTACGGGTATAATTGTGTCTACAGTACAGGGGTTGTGCTATTTTACCTATAGCAATAGAGCTAAAGTAGCACAACCTGCACGTGTTGACAAGGCTCAACTCTCCCTATACTGTGAAAAAAGAAGAATATGCTCAGCAGTGGGCTGAATTAATCTCTGACACGAGTAAAGTTCAGAAGGATGAAGTTGGCCAAAGCTTTGTCCACATGCCAAGATTACACTATTTTAGCTATACCACTGTAGTTAAAGAAGTGATATAACCATTAGCATGGAAGCACCGATAGCAGTAGAAAGGTGTCTTATGTTAGTATAGCTAGTCTAATAATGAAAAGGAATAAGCTCGACTTTAATAAAGTACCTCTATACTGTTATAACACTGTCCACACTCAGGGATTACATGATTTTCTTTATTTTGGCATGGAAAAAACAATCAGTCACCCTCCCCAAAGCAAAGATGTTAACGTATATATAAAATATAAATCTGCAAAAAATAAATCTGTTAGTCTTAAAGTGCCACACAACTTTTTTTTTTTGCTGGATTAGACTAACACGGCTATCCCTTTGGAAAAGTATATATGCCCTAGTTGTAGAGTAGGTCTGAAAGTTTGAAACAATAAAAATAAATCAGATTTCTAAAACTTTTTTATAAAAAAGTTCTTTTACCCCACTATGATTAATGCGCATCAGAATGTAGAAACAAGCTATGCTATTAAGGGAGAGAACACCTGGATGGCAAATAAGGAGAAAATTTTCCCCCCATTTTTGTATGGGATGTGCATGCTGTATGCAAACAGTCAAGGATATCCAGCATAAGCAGCTTTGTCCCCTTTCTATTATGCAACTAATCCAACATTACTCAGTGTGTAAGGCAAAGAAAAAGATTAATCACTTCTTCTTCCTGCCAAGGTGGCTGCAGTATCAGATCCAGGAACTGAAGGAAGGTTTTGTTTTGGTTTTGGTTTTTTAAAGAAGGTGACGGTGGAAAAGTTTGTCTGTTTGGAAACTGATACAGACGTTATTGTGCACAGAATGATAGAGCCTTCCTGCTGATGTGCAGAGCCCTCGTTCTTGGGGGTTGTGCCCTTTAACAGGGCAGATTCTACTTCTCTCCTCAGCTTCCATCCAAACAGTTTTGGATGCTTTTTGTTTGTTAGAACATCCATAAATTTTAATTTATATTACACGCCTCACCCCCAACACACCATCAAAATCCTATGCAGCATTTCTAGCAGTAATAGTCTTTAGTCTTCAGCCCTTTCTTGAAAGAGATCTCCCCACACTGAGGTTTTACCTCCTCTTGCTTTCCTTCCACTGCTATTTAATTACCCTCTCATTTAATGGGATAATTAACTTCTTAGCTCATCATTCTGCCCATCTCATTAGTCAGTTAAGTTCTCCACTCCATAAGACCTTCATTTTTTGGTGGGAACTAATTAATGCTTAAGTAATCAGAGTGCAAGGTCAGCTACTGTCAGTGCCTCTAGGCTGAAAGTAGCTGTGGGGAAGGTGACTTGAGAACTGCACTTGGGGAAGGATTTGGAGCGAAGGCACAGCCAATAGGAGTACATGTTCGAAGGGGAAAAGCGTCTGTTTCATTGCTCCTTGCTGTTAGGAGTAGCTGCAAGAAAGACTCCAGGGTATGGAGGGGTGGAACCCATAGACTTTATGGTCAGAAAGCTCAACTTGTGTGGCTCGCCTGCACAGTGTAGGCTACACAACTTTGTTCACCCACTCCTGTGAAAGACACATAGCCTCTAGTTGAGTTACTGAGGTCCACAAGTCATGATTTAAAGACATGTTACAGAGAATCTGCCATTTATAAACACTGGTTTTAACCTGAAAATAACTGGTGCCCCATGCTGCTTGGAAAGCAAAGAATTCCCAGGGCTTCTGCCAATCTGCTCTGAGGGAAGATTCTTTCCTGACTCCTCCGAATATGGCGATCAGTTACATTCTGAGCAGAAGGGCAAGACCCACCAGCGAGACAGCTGGGAAAGAGTTCTTGGTAGTAACTTAGGGTGTGTTCACACAGCATTCTTATTTCGAAACAACGAGGTTGTTTCAAAATAAGAATTGCCATGGCCACACGACGAACGGCCATTTTGAAACAAGCAAACCCCTTGTTTCGAAATGGCAGCCGTTCTTTCGAAACGGCTTAAACCTGGTTTCCCTTCGAAACAGTGTTGTTTCAAAATGGCTCATTTTGAAACAACATCAGCAGGACGTGCTGTTTCAAAACAATGGCTGTTTTGAAACAGCATTTGACCCTTCCTCCCAGGGTCCTGCCCCCTCAGCACCCAGGGTGCTGCCCCCTCAGCACCCTGGCCAGTGAACCCTCAGCACCCTGGCCAGGGTGCTGAGGGGTGTCCCCTGGCCAGCAGAGGGGGACTGCAGGCACCGGCTGAGAGCCCCTGCAGGCGCGTGGCTGTGCCTCACCCCATGGGTGCCTGCAGTCCCCTCCCCAAGCGAAATAGCACGTCCACACTGTGGACGTGCTATTTCACTCCCTTATTTCCAAGACACCTTTTTTGTCTTTGGAAATAAGGTGTTTCGAAATAACCCTTTATTTCGAAACAGATTGTTTCAAAACGTCTTGTATCGAAACAAGCCCTCTGTGTGTGAACAAAGCCCATTTCGTGATGAAACAATCCCGTCTGAACATGTTATTTCGAAACAACGGTGACTTGTTTTGAAATAACCGTTGTCCAAACATGCTATTTCGCTTTGAGCTTTTTTCCTTAATTCGAACTAACATTTTCTTAATTCGAATTAACTTATTTCGAAATAACGCCTTATTTCGATACAAGTTGTTTCAAAACAACTTGTATCGAAATAACCCCGTGTGTGTGAACATAGCCTTAGTGTATATCCACATAGCTTTTAAATCAGACTAAAGCTGGTTATTTTGATTTAAACAAGGTTAGGTCCTCATGACGTTTCCTTATAGCGAAATGATGAGCTCCGTCATTTTGCTATAAGGAAAGTAATGTCGATATAATAAAACCTAGTCCTACATTGATATGACAGTTAAATGGAAACTGTTGTATCGATATAACACTGTATGGACATGTTATATCTATTTAACAATTAGATGGGTTTAAACCCTGGTTTGACCTTCCTCGCATGGGGGGGGGTGAGGGAGGTAGGGGGTGGAAGGGACCTCCCATTGGAATGGGCTACATAGGGAGGTGGTGGCATCTCCATTTTTGGAGATGTGTAAGGCCTGGCTGGACAAAACCCAGACTGGGATAATTTAGTGGAAGTGGTGATTCTATGATTCGGCTCCCTGCCTGCTAGCCAAGTGGAGGGGAAGGGATCGCCATGCCCCCTGGATTCCCACGCACTGGCCTGGCAGTGGGGAAGGGACCTGCACACCAGCTTTCCCAGCCCTAGCCGGGCAGTGGAGGACAGCACCCTGCACGCCCAGCTCTCAGAGAGCAATCTGGGTAGCTGGGGAAGGGCCCTCCCCCTCACCCAGCTTTTGGAGAGCTGGCCAGGTGGTGGGGAGAAAAGCCCTTGTGCCCAGCTGCAGGCACCTTTGCTGGTGTCAGGGGAAGGGACCCTGGGGCTAGTTTGACCCGCTTTAGCTGGGCTGCAGGGAATGCACCCTTGGTTCCCGGCACGCTGCAGCCGGTCTGGGGGGATGTCCCTCGCCCCCCACCCACCCCTGGCTGGGCTCAGGGAGCCCAGAGCTGGTGAGGGATGCTTTTCCCCTGCCACTGGCTCTCCTGGAGACCCAGGCAGGGGATTGGGTGCCAACATGGCCCTGCCAGGGGGCCATGTTGCCACACTTCCCAGGGCGTACCTCTTCTAAATTGAACTAGCAAGTCCTGTCTCTGGACATGCTAGTTTGATTTGGGTTTTTTGGTGTGGACGTGTTAAATTGATTTAACTTGAATCGATTTAAGGATTTTTATAGCAATGCAATTATATCTCTTTAAGTTAAATTGATTTAACTGCCTGTCTGTGGACATAGCCTTAGAGTAGAGCAGGCTAAACGTTTATGAGCTGATAAAACTTACTCGCTGTGATGTGACTGGGTTAAAAATGCATTTGAGCAGCCTCACATATGGAAGGAGGAGAAATTTAGGTAGTCGATTGGAGAGGGTGTATGTGAAAACTACTTCAATGACTGGATGATGTGTAATGCAGCCTGCAGAGTTTTCTGGCTACTTCTGTGTGCAAGCTGAACTTGGGGCGTACAGAATGGTGACCTATGGCCACAATGACTGGACGCTACGTATTTGTTTACTTAATAATGCAGTGCCAGTTAGAAAGCTTGACGGCAGCCTTATGGAATGAGAAACAGTTCAGGAGTTTTATGCATCACTGGTGGCATAATGGGAACTAAGAAAGAGAAGTCCAGTGACTGGGCTTTCTGAGGACATCTGTATACATCTGCTTACAAATGCTACTTAGCACTGGAGGCCAGTGAGAGAGCTTCATAGTCAACTACAAGTTGGGGAATGCAGTTAGTACTGAGACAAAGCTAGACTGAGCTAAATTTGCAAAGGACAAAAAGCAAGGGTGCTTCTTCTGCTGTATTTGAAAGGTGTAAGGAGAAGAAACTGCAGTCAGATACGATGGAGTTATGGGCCTCTTGGGCTGGGTGGGGCCACAAGGACCATGCTGAGGCTAGTTCAGGAATATTGCAGTGAGCTCTTCCAGGGACAAAGCATTCCTCCTTGCCAACAGCAGCATCAGTTTTAGGTAGCATCATAGATTTTCCAACAATGGCAGATGAGGCATACGGAACAGGACTTACTTGTGAGGCCGATAGAGGAGATGGAAGGTTGTTCAGCTGTCTTATTAGTGAAGAAGGAAATTAGCCTGAGTCTGAGAGTGCAAATTTCATCAGAGTTTTATGGAATCTTTTGCTGTAGTGTTTTCAAGAGCTTTCAAAGCTGCCTTACTTAAGTGGCACATTGGGATTGCTCTTTTATGAAGGCCTTTTGGCAAAAATGGGGGATTTGGAAGATATCAGGAATTAGAGGCTTATTGTCAATGTGAATATCGATTACAAAATTTTGGCTTCCATTCTACCCATAGGACTGGAGAAAACAGCAGAGAAATTATTGCATCCCAAGCAGTCTAGAGGCAGACACTTCGGTGTAGTTTGCAGGACATAGTTGAAATGGGGCAATGGGGAGAATAGGAGGATTGTGTTTTGGCCTTGGATGAAGGCCAAATCTTTTGATAGAGTGAACCTGTCTTACTTATGACTGGTTCTGTCTCAGTATGGTGTTTCCCCACAGTTTATTAACTGGCTGCAGCTCTTTTATGTGTGCACTATGCATCCCTTTAGTAAATGGATTGAGGAGAGAAACTAAACAGAACCATTCTGTGGTAAGGCAAGTTTATCTGTTGAGTCCATTGTTGTATTGTTTTTCTTTGGACTTTTTACTGTCAGCAGTCTGTGGTAACAGGGGATTTAGGGCTTAAATGTGAGGATTAAAGGGGAGAGGAATTTCATGTTGTCAATGAAAATTTTTACCCATGCAGCTGATGTCACAGTACTGGTGAGCTAAACACAGAATAGTGACATATTTCTTGACACTTTAGATAATTATTCAGCTGCAGCCAGAACAATAATGAACATGAAAAAGTGCAAGGCTTTGTGGGTGGGATTCGAGGCTTTTCTTTCCCTTCCAGAGAAGTTGCAGACTGTTGAGGTCTCCTACAGCTATAGATATTTTGGGATTCCCCTTTGGCAGTACAAACAAGAAGTCCTGTGGCACTTTTAAAGACTAACAAATTTATTTATGGCATCAGTTTTCATGGGAGAAAATCCTACTTCATTAGACACTTTGAAGATGGGGGACACATAGAATGGGAAGAAAATAAATGCAGGGACGTGTAAGTCTTAGGATCACGTCATACTGTAACAGCAAATCAAGATTCAAACACTGGGGAACAGCATATAGAGCAGGGGGTCTCAAACAGGCGGTCTGCGGCCCACGTGCAGCCCCTCAAGCTATTTCCTGCAGCCTGCAACAACACTATCATTACCAATATTTGTGATATCATTGAATGAAAAGGTTTCAATTGTGCAGCCCTTGGGCTAATATACTATTCCTCGTTTGGCCCTTGTGGTGATTTGAGTTTGAGGCCCCTGATTTAGAGGAAGAATTTTTATAGTGTTTCAAAGTGCCACGGAACTCTTTGATTGTTTTACTGATCTAGACTAATATAGCTACTCCCTTTGGAATCTTTGGCAGTGCTTGCGTTGCTGTGTTGAACTTGGAGAAATGGTTTGCCTCATGCCAGGTTATAGTGATAAGGTGCTAGAAATGGCAGAAAGGGTGATGCTAATTAAAACATTCCTGTTACACCTTTACATTTATTGGCCCAGAGCCTCTGACAAATTAACCCTGCAAATCTGATGCATAATTTTCTAGGGAGAGGATACTCATGCCACATGCATGCAATTTAGTAAGAAGGGGATTTGAGGGTGTCATGCATTGCGGTTTCTAGATGTTGTTTTTGGTTTCTAATTTTTTCATAGGATTCACACAGCTGGGGGCAGGGGATGGCTACTCATTTTCTAGTGTTAATGGGAAATGTCACAGGAGAAGAAATGGGGTAACTAATGGAAAGAAGCCCCTCAATAGGAACTTTTTTCTGAGCAGGTTTATTCTTACATACAAGTTGCTGTAAGATGGTAGATACAGGCAACAGCATTCCAGCACAATGTAACTTACGTTGAGGCCCATGCTGTAGCAGAGATTGCATAAAGAATATTTTTTAGAACACCATTTAGCAGTGTTGGATTGTCTCAGTGGGGCTATGTTGTATCTTTGAAATAAGAGTTCCTTGGAAGCATAGAGATATTTGATGGTGGGTATTTCATGGTAAATTGCATGTTAGAAGTAACCCAGGGGGAAGTACATTGAAGATAAATACTTTCCCTGAGAAGCTTTTTCTGAATCAGCGGGGACAATAAAGCACTTTCTATTTTTTTGCTCCCTTTTAATGATTATGTGTGGATTTGCTGGCTTCCAAACTGAGAGCTCCACTGTTGCTTGCCCCACTTAAGTGAGACCAGTGGATCACTTCTCACACCAAAGGACTCAGTAGCTGCCTTGATAAGGAAAGACAGACATTTGTTGCACGTTTCCTAGAAAACCCAAGTAGCTGTTAACACAGAGGGTTTTATATTGCCTATGGCAGAGTTGCTGTCTGGTCAGTCTTCAGCCACAGAATAACATATCTGAAATTCTAGTTCATGTTATTTGTGCAATTATTTAATCACAAGCAATGTTGGGGGAAAAAATTAGTTCAGTGGAATGGGTGGGGGAGAGGGTTAGGAAACTGGATAGATTTTCTAAGGTTTCAGGATGGAGGGTTTGGATGTCTTTTTTGTTTCTGTGAGTCAACTCAATTTTGACTGTAATTTCTTTTTTTGCTTTTTTTATATTTCAATAAGAACAAGAGAGAAATGGAGGCTAGGGAATGCCTGTAGTACTGGGTGTTTGTCCCAAGTTTAAAATACATTTTTTTTCTTTTTCCATATTGTTGTTTTGTTTTGAATGTGGGAACAATTGGGTCCATAATCTTTTATGAAGCTTGAGTGGGCAAACTCAGAGAGGGAACTTTTTGTGTAACGCTACAGGTAACCACTGATTTTCTGCTTATTAACTTGATGCACCAGCGTTTTGGGACTAATTAATTTTGTATGCTGCATCAATTAGAAATGTAAAATAAAAGATTTTTTTTTTAATTTACAAATTTCTGTGATTCGGGGATGGGGAGAGAGGACATCTGTGTGCAACAGAACAGGATTACAAAGCAGCAGCAACATTTTCTCCATAATCATTATCCTTTTCCTAAGTAAATGGTCTCTACTGACACAAATCGCCAGGATCCTGACCTATCTTCCCGCTCAACATTACATAGGAAATGATTCCTGCCAGTGAGCCAAAGGGGCCATATTTACATGGCTTCTCATGATGTGAGAAGGAAATCCTGTTGTAGAGAATGCAGAAGGAAAACAAGTATGTTATCTATTCATTTATTCTTTTGGTTTCCCTGTCCCTATTCCCCTCAACATTTCTACTTCCTGTATCACCATTTTTGTGGTGGTAGGTGTCAATATACATGTCTTTGTCTCTGAATTTTCTTCTTCTGTTTTTGAAAGCAGATCTTCTGGGGGTATTTTTCTCAATGCTGACTCCATACAGTATATTACATAATAGTGTTGTGGTCTGCTGCTCATTCCTGCTTTTACATTTCATGTGCGATGGCCACACACTTTCTGCTCTTCAGCAGATTGTCTTTAAGCTCTGCATCAAAATAAAGAAGTTATGTAAGATTTTTTTATCCCTGTTCAAGAGAAAGGGAGCAGGAGAGGTCATGGCAGAGAGGAGGGTGTTGCCATTTTAGATCCTAAAGCAGCCTGAGCAGCTTCAATTGTTACCTTAGGAAAACAAAATGAAGGGGCACATGAGGCTCCCTTTCAGGTTACCTCTACATTACATACGAGGGCTATGTCTACACTTACAAGTTATTTCGAATTCAGGAGGCTTAATTCAAAATAACTTATTCCATGCCCAAGGAGGCATTTTATTATATCAAATTAAGCAGTTCCTTAGTTCAAAATAAGGAACCAAATTCAATATAATAAAACCTCCTTTTACTTTGCAGTATTGCTTACTTTGAAGTTATTAATTCGAGTTAAGCCATGGAATAGGCTTAATTCTAACTAATTTCCCTATTCTTTTGCCTGCCTTTCCCTATTTCTAATTAGAGAGTCTAGTGAAGACTCTCTACTTTGAATTAATAAAGCCCACTTTATTTCGAATTAGAGGGTCTTCACTGGACTCCTAATTTGAAGTAATAATTTCAAAGTAGTGCTAATTTGAAATAATAATTTTGATTTAAATGCAAAATAGTTATTTTGAATTAACTACTTTGAATTAATTTTGTAAGTGTAGACATAGCACGAGTGGCTGCGTCTAGGGTATGTGCAAACTGAACCAGTGTGTATCTAATGCATCAGTGAAAGAGTGGGAGAGACCAAGATGCAAAAACAAGAGCAGTATCAGTGTATATGAGTGTTGCCCAATGAAGGCTGTGGCTGCTGTTTGTACATACGGGCTGTATGTTTGGCCCTAAGTACATTAGTGTTATGAGCAAAATATTCATAAGGATATAATGTATCTGTTGATATTTGTTGTGTGTGTATTGAACCTCTATCTAAGGAAAAGACACCCTCTCTGCTGCAAAGTCAGCTGCCATTTTGTGTTGAGTTGCTGCAGCCAGTAGGACGGAAACACAGTATGCTCTCTGATAGAGAATTCAGTTTTGAGTTTTTCTTGCTTTGTTACAATAAGTAAATATGAAAGTGGGTGGTTGCTCCATTCTTCTGTTTTATCAGCTTAACTCACTGCCTTCCTCCAGAAAAGAATCTAGGTATCAATCTTGTTTGTATTCTCTATAGACCTGTTAAAAATGGAAGACTGTTTCAAGGGGGGAAAAAAAAACCCCAAAAAATTTTCATTGAAAAACTATGAACATTTTCTTCTGGAAAAAAACAAAACCAATATTTTTATTTTTCAATTCTCTCACATTTCTCTCTTTTTTTCCCTGCACTCTATTTGACTAATAAATGGAAGGAAAAAAAAAGAGGGAATAAAATGGGGATGGAGGAAAAAAAATACCACAAACAAAACCAAAAGCACAAAGAATTAGAGTTTTCATTTTTTTATTGAAAAACAGAAAATTTCACTATACTGCAAAATTCCTGCAAAAATTATTTTAATAAAATGCCATTTCTTGCAGAAGTCAGAAGGTGTGTAGTAAATAAGGCTGGGGAATGCAAGAAGGCAGGAGAATTTGGTTCTTTTACTGCCTCTGCTACATTTTTCCTGGATGATGCTAATCTAGTCACTTTAGCTAAACTTTTCAGTGGTGGTCACTAAATGTATGTCTACACTAGCAAATAAATTTGAATTAAGGAGCTTTAATTTGGACTAATTTGAGCCCTGTCTACAGCTAGGCTTTCCTTAGTTTGAACTAAAGAATTTTTTAGTTTGAACTAAGCAAAGCTTAGTTTGAACTAGTGAGTTCAAAAGATTAGGTCAAACTAATAGCTTAGTTCGAATTTATTTCAAATTTTAGTTCAAAGTAGCATGACTACATCATGCTAGTTCATACTAAATAAGGTTGAACTAGCGGTTAGTTTGAACTAACCACATTTTGTTATTTCGAACTAACTTTTAGTTCGCACTAGCCGCACTTTTTTTGTCTGAACTAATGTCAGTGCAGCCCCCCCAACCCCCCATGCTGTTCTAAAACCAGCAGGGGGACATTTCTTTAGAAACATAATCCCTCCACTCAGAACAGCAGAGAAGATGAGGATCATCTCGGCAGATCAGCCAGAAACATACGCAAAGCTCACCAACCAATTCCCATCCTGTTGCTTTTCAGCTTATGTTTTTATATAGCATGCTAAACACCACAGTGCTAGTGTACTGGTACCATGCAAAATTAAGTAGTTCAAACTTGAAAACAGGAGGTGTTTTTCCTGTGCAGAATCCTCTAAGGCAGTATTTCTCAACCAGTGGGGTCAAAAAAGACAATCAGCATTGCCCGGCTTTGAAAATGTTATTACAATTTTAAATAAAAGAAAATAAAATTTCCAATCTAACTTCAGGGTGGCTAGAAGCTTCAGAGTTTGTGAGATCAAATACAGTAGGTGTGGATGCACTTTTATTGTTCCTGAATGTCTTTGACTCTGAATAAGGGACTGCCAATCTGAAAGGGTAGAGAAACACAGACAAGACGACCTGTGGCACTTTTAAAGACTAGCAAATATGTTAGTCTTTAAAAGCCACAAGAGTCTTTGTTTGTTTTGCTGAACTAGACTAACATGGCTGCCCCACTGAACTGGCCTGCCAGGTGACAGGTCTTTAGCATAGTATTGGATCCCAGAGGCAATGGCTCCCCTGTTTGCTTATCGCTAGAACATGAGCAGCAGCTGGTTTTCTGCCTGCCAGTCAACATTACTGGCCTAGGATTTATCGTTCCAACAGTATCTGCAGTAGGGGTGGATTTCAGAGCACACAGGTTCATGGAATTTAAGCAGAAAGGACCATTAAAGCATCTTGTTTGAACTTCTGTATATCACAGGTCATTAACATCAGAGGACATATAAGGTAGAGTAGCTTCTTCAACTAAAGCGAGCAAAGAATACTTCACATACTTTTTTAGAAAGTTGCATTTCAGCGTAGGAACTGGCTGTAGTTGGCATAGGTATGTTCTGTAATAGTGAATGGTCAGCTAGGTGGTCCATGCAAAATGTTTGTATTAAAATGTGATTTATACTGTGAAGATATTTGAAAACCTCTAATATACAGTGTTATATCTGCTATACACACTCAGGTTTTAAATAAAGCTTTTAAATGATGTATAAAAGAGTTACAGGGTGAGTAAAGTAGGATCTTTTGTATAACAGATAGCAACTGTACCTGTATTGGTTATTTTATTTCTCTCTTCTAGCTTAATTTTAAAAAAGTAGCAAATAAGTAGTTGTGTCCAGGAAATATTGACACATAATGAATACTTACCACCAGTGGTGGCTATACTGCTCAGGAGTAAAAAAGACCACTAGATCTCCCTAGTGCCTGTCCCCCATCCTTCTCTGTCTTCTTCTGTTCCTCCTTCAGCGTGTCATTCTGGTGGCCTATGACTCCAGCTCTCCTGAAATATCCATGGGACTCTTGGTGATGGAAGTGGGGCTACTGTTGAAGATGGTGTGTGTGTGTGTGTGTGTGTGTGTGTGTGTGTTTGTTTTGTTTTGTTTTGTTTTTTTAATGTAGAAAAGCCAAGTATTTGACTGCACCAAAATGACAGTTTGCCTGACTTGCTTTCTAGTATCCCTGGCTCTATGTTGACCTAACTATGTTGACCTAAGTGTTACCCTCTTGGCTGAGATGACTTTATGAGGCTGGCATAGTTGGCAAGTTACAGTAGTGGGCAAACATTGCAGTGTTTACACCTCCATTGTTAAGCTGAAGTATGGTGCTTTTTGTCTATTTGACTTAGTAGTGTAGACAAGCCCTTTGTGTCTTTACCTCCAGCTTTGCACTGGATTGGTGGTTTGACTGGTTTCTATTACATCTTTTTTCCAGATAGAGCATTTGTAATATAACTTATTTCACCAGAGTGTGTTTTCACAAGGAGACGTCAGTAAGGTGGAGCTGTTGATAGCCTGATATTATGATAGCTTTAAATTTTTCTTCATCAGTGTACATCCCCCAATCATTTCCCAGCATTGTTGATTTTTGATTTAGCCCAGTCAGTTGAGTATCCTCAAAAACATCTGAGTGTAAAGTCTTAGATGACAATTGTTGCAGTGGTTTTTGTTTTGTTTTGTTTTGTTTTGTTTTTTTAATTATTATTAAGTAGCAGCTGCCTTCAGGGATAAAGTCAACAGTTCCATTTAGTATAACAGGACTAGTAACATTCCAAGAGTATTAACGTCATCGTCATTGGATGTCCTTTGTGACTTTAAAACTTCAAAGAGCTTTCCTCCCTCTAAAGTTTATTCAATAATGCAGAATGTAGGAATTGAGGGGGAAATAGCTGTTTTGGGTAAAACCATTGGCAGAGGCTCTGATGAATGGAGTTTGAATTTTCTGCCATAAAGCATTTATTTGATTTCTTCTTCAGTGTGAATGCTGTCTCGGGTACTACTATGTACAGCGACACTGAGCTATAGCTCATTTAAAAAAGAATTCTAGGTAGAGAGTATGGAATAATCCAGTTTGCAATGAAAATACCTAGCTGTGAGCCAAATCTATGTTATACAGGAGAGAGATTGCATTGCTGTTTACCTTTTTTAGTTTTCGTCACTACTAGGCAGAAAATGTTCTAGCTTGATATCTAACAAGGAAGAAATATAATGTTCATTGTAACACTTCAGATAAACTTCATTTACCCACTAAAATTACAACTGTAAAATAATCACAACTGATAATGCATTCCAAAAGCTAAAGTTATTTCAGATTGAAATTAATGATGGAATTATACCAGGGATGAATTTGGCTCCAGACATACTAGTTTTGCTTAAATACACACTATTGCTTTTTTAAAAAATTGTTTTGTAATACAAAAGTTGTAAAAGCTATTTGAATATAATAAGCATATTAATAACTCCCAAATCATTTGCCAGAGTTGGCGAAGTATCAGTATTTCACCCACCTGACTTTCATTCTTATTTGTTGACTGCTGAAATCATGGGGAACCTATATATAGCATTTTTACTCCCCCCCCCCTTTTTTTTTTTTTTTGCGGTCAGACAAAGTCAGTATTACCCAACAACAGAAGAAAAATTCCTACTGATAGTCTGCCAAGATGAACCAGTTGTTTTCAGTGTTGTTAGGATTGTTGGTCCCAGGACAGAAGAGAGACAAGTTTTGTGAGCTAAATCGTAAAATCTTCCATTGGACCAACATTTGTTTATGGCATGGACAAACTTTTGAGCTTCATAGGGCTATTCTTCAGATCTGAGGAAGGTAATCAGAATCTCCAAGCTAAATACAAGGAGCGACAAATTGTTAAACCTAAGGAGTTCACACAGAGTGTTGGAGACCATTTAAAATGAAGTGTGCAGTTCAAACCTTTGAAGTCATAAGACATAGGCACCAGAGTGTTTTGCAAATTATTGTAATAGTGTTTGCTAAGTCCATGGTTTTTAGTGTCTAGCAGAGTTATGAATTTAACCAGCACTTTTAATCGACAAAGCCCATTCTCGAAGAAATACATTGCTGTGTGTCAGCATCTTCCATATTGGAGAAGAGAAACATATAAAAACAATTAAAAGTATGTTTCCACAAGATATAACATTCTAATTTCATAGTACACCAATTTAACTTACATGCTAGACACACATACGCATTGGTAACACATGACAAGGGCACAGCATATAAAAGATAAAGTGTAGTCAAATATGTGGAACAACATTTTATCTGTTATGAGAGTGCTCTGAGGAGTGACATTTAAACTTTTTTTTCTGATTTAATCTTAGAATTTCTTTGACATCCCACTATTTACTAAAGAGGAACATTGTCAGTTTTCAAAATGACTTAATGTAATAGAAATACAGCAATATTGTGGAGCATGGTCACCCCCCACCCCCCAGAATAGAACAGAGTACACAGCACTGGAAAAAGAAAATGACAGTGTTATCTTGCAAGGGTTACATGAGAGATGTCATCTGGCCCATGACTGTACTCCTTTGGGACCACACTATCTCCCTGTGAGAAAGCGAGAGCGCGGTATCGCGTAGCGCGATCTCGCATACACAGTACTCTGTGATGCCAATCGAATGTCCTAATACAGGGGCTGGCAATCTTTGCTGCCCACTGCACCCTGAGCTGGTGCCAGGGGCGGGGCCAAAAGGGAGGGGGGGCGCAGGCCTCTGTTTCCCAGCCAGGGCTGGGGTCAGGGCTGGGGCCAGGGCCAGCCCCCACCTGCTGCAGCACCTCCAGTTCCCGGCTAGCGCCAGCTGCAGCGCCTTCAGTTTCCAGCTAGGCCGAGGGGGCTGGGCACTTCTGTTTCCTGGCCAAGGCTGGGGGGCTGACCAACTCTCCTATGTGCCACAGCTTTTTTTTTTTTCCTGCTGGCTGTACTCCCCAGTGGGGAAGAGTGGCCAGCCAGGGGCCTTAAGTCTCAGCACATGGCTCTTGTGGCCTTGGGCTGTGCCAGGAGGGCGGGGCCAGTGGGGGCTCCTGAGCAGTGCTGTGTGTTGCACATTCGGCACGCGTGAGGGAGGTTGCCGACCCCTGCCCCAATATTTTGATTTATGATAATATGGCTTACTTGATGTACATTTAAGTCAAATCTGACCCACAGTAGTAAATAAGTTTGACATCCCTTTGTTAAACTGTACAACTCCTACCTGTAACTCCAGGTTTTCCAGAATTATACCATAAGTGTCACTATGAAAGTTGAGTATTAGGCATCAGAAGACAACCAGCTCTTCACAGTCATTATTGACTTTGGATAAGAGTCCTGATCCTGTTTCTACTGAAGCCAATGGCAAAGAGCCCTATGAGTCATATGGGATTAGAGCCTAATGTTGTATGGCTATGTCTACACTAGGAAAAGTTAGTTCAAATTTATTAATTCAAACTAAATGCAAACTTATTAGTTCGAATTAACAACATGTACCAATTCAAACTAATGTTAGTTTGAATTAGTCCACTTTGTTAATTCAAACTAACTGACTTTAGTTCTAACTTATTAAGTTCAAACTAAGGGTTAATCACTGTCTACATCGTCCTTAGTTCAAACTAAGGATTGAACTATGGGCTTAGTTCAGACTAACCAGCAGGTTTTACTAGTTCGAACTAAGCTTTCATTAGTCTGAATTAAGGCATTCTTTAGTTCGAACTAATGAAAGCCCAGTGTAGACAGATACTAAGTTAGTTCAAAATAAGCCTCCTTAACTCGAACTAACTTGCAAGTGTAGACATACCCTATGTTTAGCAGCTCTGAAACTTAATGTAGCTTTTCTCTAATACTTAGACGCTTCTGCTACTAAGTGTTTCCATGTTTCTTCAGGATAGTGATCTAACCTGGTAGGTCTCAAATGCAGCCAAAAGTGAGCCTGGGCTACAATAAATAGTTAGGCTGAATCAGTCATGCTGGTCAGGAGTGTGAAAAATCCACACACCCTGAGAGGCATAGTTAAGCCAACTAACCACTGGTATAGACTGTGCTACGTTGATGTAAGAATTCTGCTATTGACCTAGCTACCACATCTCAGGGAAACGGACTAACTATAGTAAAAGGAGATCACCTTTAGGCAGCAGTGCCACAGCTCTGGCCCTGTAGTATTATAAGCATAGACATAGCTTTAGACAGTCATTTAAATCAAAAGTTTCCTGAGAGCATCTCAGTTTACTGCCCAGGCACTAGGCTAGCAACACACCAGGTGCCAGACAAGTATTTTCCTCATTCAAGCATCTCTATCACAGAAAAATATCAATAGGTGTTTCCCTTATACTCTAAGGAATTACTTAATCCAGCAGGTTTATGGAATATAGTTCAGAAATATGCAAAGAACAGTCTTTATTGACACAACAGTAAACAAGTTGGATCATCCCTTGCTTCAGGGCGAGCCTTCAAATAGTCCCAGGTCATGGGGGTGAACAACAATCTGCCTTCAGCTTTAATACAGGGAAAAGTGGGGCTAAGTATATAAAAAGTAATACAAAGACTAAAAGTATTCCAACTGCATTTGGATTCTTTTCATGCTTGAGGTAGCAGCCTTTGATTACTCTACATAACCCAGGGACAGGTAACATAGGCTTAGTGAGCCACCTGTGTGGGGCGGAGCAAAGAGGCCCAGCCTACCAGCCAGCCGTCCTTCCCAGGAGTGGCTGGGGAGAGGTGCAGCTTGCGGAGGTGGGGCCCTGGAATGGCCTCTCTGTGGAGTTCAGGCTGCTTCAACCCAGCCACTCCTGGCCTCAACACGCCCGATTCAGAGCCTGGGGGTGAAGTGTCCTCTATTGAGGCCTGGAGTGGCCAGATCAAAGCAACCTAAACTCCGTGGAGGGGCCGTTCCAGGGCCCTGCCTCCACAAGCCACAGCTCCATTGCTGGCTGCTCCTGGGAAGGGGGGCTGGCTGGTAGATGGGGCAGCTCTGCTCCTCCCTGCCAGTGCAGGGAGGGAGTGAGTGCACACCACCTGCGCACCCCCCCACCAGTGCTAGGGGCCTCAGCCACTGGGCTGGCTACCACTCATGCAGTTGTGGGTGGGGGGGAGTGGGGGATGGCTCTTCTCCCCCAGCTGGTTGCTGACCCCTGACATAACCAATCCAAGACTTCTTCCTGTTTTAAATTTAGTAGTATGCATCCCTTCTAAAAAGTACCCTAATATAAAGCTAATTCATTCTTTTTTATAGCCAGCTACAGCTGGAAGACCTTGCCTCCAATATTTGTACTTTTGGACAGATTCCTTCTTCCAACCCCCCCACTCCCTGCACACTCTTTTAATCTGTTTGGTGTGAGATGTAAATATCCTATCGCAGGAATGGTTCACTACAGCCAATTTTAATTAAGACAGAATGGATTCATAGAAATGTTATATAGAATTGATTAAATACAAATGACCTAAGTCAGCTAGGAAGCCAATCAAGTAATCAAACCTTAATAATGGTCCAGTGATACCTAAAGGCATGAGGAGGAAATGACCTCTGCTGCTACATGATTTAGAAATTAAGTTAAAAATTTAAAAAGAAGCAACTTGTACTGGTTCCAAAGGGGCAGCCATGTTAGTCTAGTTCAGTAAAACAAACAAGGAGTCCTTGTGGCACTTAAAAGCTAACAAATTTATTTATTGTATGTTTGGGGGGGGGTCACATAAGTAGTGCGCGCACACACACACACACACACACAGTTGTAAAAGTTATGGTAAGAGCAGCACTAAGCCTGGGAAATTCTCTTGCCTGTAATCTGAGTGCCAGTATTCAGTGAATTTAAAGTTCTACTAAATGCTCACCAATTCCCAGTTTTGTCAACCCAGTCTGTCTCATCTGATATTGGTCCCTTTTTCTCCATTGTCTTTTCCCTTTGATAGCCATTGACATTTGTGCAAAGATAGTTTAAAACAAAGCCACTTTGATCTGGCCACATTTGTATCCACTTTGCACTGGTGTCAATGTCATTGCAAGGTAGACACAGCACCAGAAAAATTAAAATGAAGTATTTATAAAATTCTGATATATTAGTAAATCAGAGAATACGTTGACCAGTAATGCCCTGCTCCTTCTGTGTGATTTATTTTCATGTATAGCTTCCTAAAGCTACGTGAACAGCACATAAACCTAAAGGAATTTTGGCAGGAAGAGGATTTTTTGTTTTGTTTGTTCATCCAGGTTTTTCATACGTCTGGATTTGGTCTCTCAGTACAATTTATTAATTGAAAATCATGCTGATCCTAGAGCTCCCTCTTCTGTTTATTAATTGTAAGCATGAGAAAGTTAACAATCAGTTCAGCTCCATAATATTAGTTAAGTGCAGAGTTAGCTCTGTGTAGTTGCTTAAATAGTTCCCATCACTGTTATATCTGAGCAGCTCATAGGCATGAGTTAAGTTAGCCTCATAACATCCCATTTAGGGAAATACTGTTACCACTATTCCATTTTACAGATATGGGGGATGAGGCCAAGACGGGCCATGCCCCCAGCCAATATGTAGAAAGAGGAAGGCACTCTGTGAAGGAGAAGCGCAAAAAGTGTTAAATCTAAATAACGGTTACATTGAAGTAATGAGGCTACACTGCATTATTTTGAAATAATAATTTCGATTTAACCATCATTTTGATATAAAGCGAGGTTTTATTATATCGAAATGACCGTTCCTGATTTTGAAATGAGGGAGCTCTTCATTTCAGAATAAGGAAAGCTAGTGCAGACAGGCACTACTTTAAATCAAAATAATCACCATTATTTCGATTTAAAGTTTAAGTGTAGACATACCCTAAGGCTAAGAGTTATTAAGTTGACTTAAGCAAGTGCTTAAGTCGACTTAATGAACTCCAAATGAGGCCATGGAGTTACTTAGGTTGACTTAAGCCTGTTTAAGTTGACTTAAGCCTCCAGTGTAAACATAGCCTTAGAGCTTAGGGCCCAAAGTCTCAAAAGTATCCACAAATTTTGGAGGCCCTATTTGAAACACCCAAGGGGGGAGGAATAAGTGGAGGTGGAGAAGGGGCAGGGCCAGAGGTGGAGCTGGGTAGAGCCATGGGCAGATGGTGCAGGTGGGGCAGGACTGTTCTGCTCTGGGCCCCAGAATTCCCGGCAGTGGGTCTGGAGTGGGGAGAGGACCTGGTGGAGGGGGGGGTAGGAACAGGGGGGTAAGAGACAAACTAGGGATACAGAGTTAGAAAAGTTTATAATCAATTACAGCAAACTCCCCTGGAATTGATCTGGGGAGGCCCTAGTGTGTACATTTGTCATGAAAGTTGGAAGGTGTGTAATGAATGAGACAGGAGCTTCCAGGAAGAGGAAGGATGGTCTCTAGGCTAAAGCAGTTCAGTGCTGCCTTGGAGAACTGGCTTTGGGCCTTGCCTCAGCCACTGAGTGTCTGTGTGATGCTGGACCAGTCACTTACAATAAAATGTTCACAGTTGACCGTTAATGGTGTCTTTATTTCTGGGTATGCAACATGAGACAGAGTCTGAGTTGCTAAAGTGCTGAATGCTCACCACAGCAGATTGGAGTTGTGCTGTGAACATACGAAATACTATAAAAATGCTAATTATTTCTGAAAAAATAACCCTTGGGTGTTTCAAATAGGGCCTCCAAAATTTGTGGATACTTTTGAGACTTTGGGCCATAATCTTTAAGGCTATGTCTACATTGGAGGCTTAAGTCAACTTAAGCAGTATGTAGGAAAGACAGGATGTATGGCAAGTGACCACTCTGACTTAACCAGGAGTTCTTCAGTGATCCACAACTCAAGAGAGTCTTACAAAACAGTGGAAACTAGGTCACATTACAAAGGATGAATATAAATATCAGTATGGAGGGACAAAATTAGAATGCCCAAAGAACAAAACCAGATTAAACTGCTAGAGACAGGGGCATTGCTACAAAGAAAAATAATTCAGGGCTCAGGTCCCCAAACCCACCACCTTAGGCACAGGCGCCAGGGTTTGTGCACACTAGGCTGTCCTTCCACCTGTGAGAGCTGAGGGCAGCCTTCTATCCTAGAAGCTGCTTTACATACATGAAAGAAGTTAACATAAGTGGAGTGAATTTAAACAGTCAAAAAATAAACTCTGGTTTGCAAACTCAATTTGATTCTTCATGGTGGGAGGGGATTGAATGGCAGGGCAGGGGTGACCAGTGGTGGGTGTCAGGGCAGGGGAATATGGGAATCAGTGCAGTCTGATGGCTGGACCCCCTGCTACCAGGGTCCTAGGCCCTGCTGCAGTTCGCCTGACCTCTGCCAACCCAAGCTCAGGCCCTGCTGCAGCTCTCCTCACCCCTGCTGAGCCCCAGCCTACTCTCATCAATGGCTCACCCATGCCTCACCATGGCTTCCCCAACCCCTGCCGGGCCCCAGCACTGGCTCACTTGCAGTTCCCCTGATCCCTGTTGGGACCCTGCCTTCCAGGCCAGAGCTCCCCACCCTCCTCGCAGAGCTCCAGCAGGGCACAGACATACTCACTCTTGCTGCTGCCTGGGCTGGGGCCATGCAGGGTAGTAAGAGTTGTGGATGGAAGATAGTGGTAGATGTGGTAAATTTTGACTTTAATAAGACTTTTGATACTGTCTCTTAAAAAAACTAGGGATATATAATCTAGATGGAGCTGCTGTAATGAGGGTAAATAACTGGTTGGAAAACTGAGTGGTGAATAGTTATTAGTGGTTCTCAGTCAAGCTCAAAGGGCATATAAAGTGGGCGTCCCACATGGACCAGTTCCAGGTCCAATTCTGTTCCTTATCTTCATCAGTGATTTAGATGGTGGCATAGAGAGTATACTTACGAAGTTTGTAGATAATACCAAGCTGGGAGGGGTTTCAAGTGCTTTGGAGCAGTGGTATTCAAATTTTTTTCCTCAGGACCCAGTTGAAAAAAGTCATTTATGCCCACAACCCAGTAATTACATCTTTGAGCACTGCACTCCAGTTTTTTGGCAGTGTCAGCAAGGGGTGCTGCAACCCAGTGCTTGAGGGTCTGAGATCCAGTACTGGGACCTGACTCTAAGTTTAACAACCACTGCTTTGGAGGATAGGATTAAAATTCAGAATGATCTGGACAAACTGGAGAAGTGGTGTGACGTAAATAGGATGAAATTCAAGATGGGCAAATCCAGAGTACTTCACATAGGAAAGAAGGGTCAGTTGCACACATATAAAATGGCAAATGACTGCCTAGGAAAAGGTATCACAGAAAGTAATCAGGCATCTTAGTGGATGACTGGCTACACATAAGTCAACAGTGTAATTCTGTTGCAACAAAAGCAAATAGCCTGGGATGTATTAGCAGGAGTGTTGTAAGCAAGACACAGAAAGTAATTATTTTGCTTTGCTCCATGCTAATTAGGCCTCAACTGGAGTACTGCATCCAGTTCTTGGTGCCAGAATTTCCTAAAAGTATTTCAGGAAAAATGTGGACAAATTGGAAAAGTCCAGAGAAGAATGACAAAAATGAGTAGTTCTAGAAAACATGGCCTATGAGGGAAGACTGAAAAAATTATGTTTCTGTAGTCTGGAGAAGAGATTTGATAACAGTTTTCAAGTACATAAAACATTACAAGGAGGAGGGAGAGAAGTTGTTCTCATTAACCTCTAAGGATAGGGCGAGAGGCAATGAACTTAAATAATAGCAATGGCAGTTTATGTTGGAGATTAGGAGAAACTGCTTAACTCTCAGGGTAGTTAAGCCCTTGCATGAAATGCTTAGGGAGATTTTAAGAGAAGGTTGGACAGACAAATGTCAGGGGTGGTCTAGATCAGGGGTGGCCAAACTGATGGAACACAAGAGCCACACACGTTGATTATTATACCTTCGTGAGCCACACTGAGGCCTATAGCCATATACTTTTACCTATTCCAAAACTGCTAAGTTTAAAATTCATTGCACACTTTAATTTTATCATAAAAAGAGGACAAATATCGATCCTACTGTCAGATTCTAATAATTAAGGTTACTATGACAATTAGGCTTATACAGTAAAAACTTAGCTGCTGCTCGATGTAGAAGACTGCAGGCTAGTGGCGAGTTGTTTAAAATTCTGACCATGCTGCACTTTTCCCCACCACCCTGACCCCCTCCTTAACTCCTAGGCTTTCCTAAATTGATTTGCTGACACTCTTCTAGGAGCCATAATTTATCATTCAAGAGCCACATGTAGCTCCTGAGCTGCAGTTTGGCCACACCTGGTCTAGATCATGCTTGGTCCTGCCTTGGATGCAAGGGACTGGATTAGATGACCGCTTGGTCTTCTTTTCAGTCTTACAATTCCACAGATAATTTGCATGCAAGAATTTCACTGGTTGTATTCAGGATACTGCATTGAAGGTGGATGACTTTACCCGATTGCCGCACCTGTGAGACAGCATAGACTTTCATCTGCTAGGGCATATCTTCACTGATGGTGGCACTAGCAGTTCTATTGTTCCAGTCTAACTGAGTGGTCAGTGGAGATCTGCTCAACTGATTTGGATGTCGACTCATTAAAACAACTCCCTAAATTGACATAATGCTGCGCTGATAGGCAGGGCTGGCTCAAGGGGCTGTGGCTCCCCGAGCTGGCTTTTGGTTTTGTGCCCCCCCTGCAGGAGGCAGAACCCAGCCTCCACTCTGGCCAGCTCGCCTAGTCCCCAGGGCAGAGAACAGCCTCCCCAGGGGTATTGAGGGCCAGCCCAGAGGCGGGGCTCCCCTCTCCCACGCGTGCCGTAGGCCGACTGTTCTTTCCAAGGGGTGGGGAAGGCCAGGCCAGAGGTGGGGTGAGAAAGTGGAGCCTACCCCATGGGCTGGTCTGCTCTGCCCTTGGGGGCAGAGTGGCCAGCTCAGGGAGCGGCAAGAGCAAGATTCTGACTTCTGAGCCAGCCCTCCCTGCCCCCCCACCCTGTACCGTACCATGGGGGCCCCTAAGGCAGTGGTGCTTGCAACCACTGCCTGATTTGCTTATCAGTTGAGCTGGCCCTGCTGACAAGAATGTATTTTCTGTGAGCACAGAGCAGTGAAGGTGTCAAAGAGAATAGGAGTTACAAAAGCTACTCTGCATAACTCCATTGCATTTCCTAAGTGTACACTGGGCCTAGTAAATAAATAAAATTCAACCTGAGGCAGACAGTCTTATGGAAATGTTAACACATGAAGTTAAAATTTGGCAGATCTATGCAACTGAAAACAGATTTTTTTGTAATGACATTTGTTGGCCAATCTCAATACTCTGGGCTACCAGCTCCACGTATAATACTGTACCAATCAACAAACAAACTGCACTGAGCTGCAAACTTTTAGGGAGAGATTGCTGAGTACTGTATAGTATATTTTCCAGAATGAACTGAAGACTGTTGAGCTAACTATAAATGAGTGCTTAAATAATGCACACATTTTTACTGCACATTTCCTCCAGAAAAGCATGTATTGTAGAGATACCTTGTATTTTAGTACAATAATCTCTTGTACCTTATTACATGCTTTGTAATTCAAATAACTTGAACTTTTTTCAGTAGCGCCAAATACCATATTGTATATAACCCCAGTTTTACTAGAATTTAGAACATGTTAACCAGACCCACGTTTGTGTATATTTCTTGCTTGATATGTCTTTTAACTGAAGAATTATGCCCATATGAGCATTATTTTCTTCTGCTTTCTGACAGCTGCACTAACACCAGTGCAGCTGTCACAGTGGGGGATCAGCCATACTGTTATCATTAATCATCTTGACCTATACTTAAGAAGGCTAGAAACACAGTAGGGGACACACCTATATCTAGCCTACCTAAGCTTTCCCTATGCTTCTAGTGCAGGTGAGTCTGTATCAGTGGTAGAGTGATAATAGATTTTCAGAAAAGTGCAAGATGGATAAAAGCACTGCTACCTGCTAGGAAATAAGACCTTTCAGCAGTCCATTGTTGAAAATTAGCTACCTTCACTGGTGTTATCCATGACAGCTGGGAGGATGTTGATTGAGCACAGAAACCTCAACAGGCTTTACCAGCAGGCCCCAATGGAGTCCCCCACAAAATCTAAAGCTGCTCCTCTGGTGTAAAAACAAGGGAGAGTAGTGGCAGAATCACCATCTCCTCCTCATTGAAAGTCCACCCATCCTAGATCAGAAAGGAGCACAAAAGCCTGAAGATGGCACAAAGGCATGACATGTGTCTGCCTTCTGATGTGTGTTTCAGTTAATCTGGCACTTTCTTCCTCAGCAAAGCAAACCAATAAATAAATCTTAGAGAGCGAGAGAGAGTGCATGCTTGCATGGCAGGGCACTTTATTGGACCAATTGCTGTTGGTGAGATAAACAAGTTTTCAAGCTACACGGAGCTTGTCTTCACATCTGGGAAAGGTTAGGTACTCGATTTTATTTCAATAAATAACCATATGGCATGTCATTCACTTCTGAACACTTCCACAAGAAAATGTCACAGCTTCTTTTTAAATCCTCAGATTCTCATCTGACCAAGCTAAGATATTGGGCAACATTGCTAGCAAATGACTTCAGTCATGCAGAATGGTCAATGGTCTGAAGTTATGGTTCACTAACCCAACCATTCCTTCCCAGCTGAACGCTTGATGTTGAGACTGCAAACAGGAAGATTAATATAAAACTAACCAGAGAACGAACTTTGACAGGTGACATAAAGTCAAACCCTTCAAGTACTGAATCTAGCAGATCACATTTAGAGGAAAGACTCAAAAAAAGAGGACAGTGCAGGGATGTGCCAGACCCCTTTGATCCTATTTGATTAATGTGCCAGTAGGATTCAGCCACTGGAACTAGTAACATTTGTTGAGTCATCCCAGGAATCTGACACACTCAAGATGGACCCTATGAACAACTCCCTGCTTGCTGATGTAGAACTGCCAACATGTCTTTCAGAACCAATCTCTGTGATCCATCTTGTGAAAGAGCACCTCCTGCATGCCTGGAGGATTACATAAGATCTTGAGAATCCAAGGAAGACAGAGGACTAAGAGCCAAATGTCCTGAAAGTCCAGAATAAAATCCCTAAGACAAAGCTGAAGACATGTGCAGTCTATCCAGTCCTTCCTGGGGTTGTTTATTTTTATTTGTACTGACATTTATTTAGTTCTATATCACTGTTTAATGAAACATTTGGCTAAAGTCTTATCATTCTTCTTCTTTAGAAGGGGGATATAGTGTTAGCTGTGAAAAGAGAGAGCCGCTAAGGTGATACAGAAGGGAGGTACAAGCCTGTGTTAGCAGGCCATGAAGTGAGTTTTGGCTACACTTCCACTGTGGTGTCTTGCCTGTCTAGGCTTCAGATATACAAACTGAGATGACATCATTACCTGGTCATAGTGGGCTATTTTTCCAGATATGTAGAAATAATGTACTTGAAAATAAAATAGCATGAGCCATGTTATTGAGAAACCATAGTGCACTGTTGCTTATTGCAGAACAAGGAGTGCTGGACAATGGCCCACAATTCACTGCAGCAGAATTTGCATTATTTTGAATAAAATGTGATTTTGATCATACTACTAACAGCCCACATTACTCACAAGCAAATGGAAAGGCTAAGCGAGCTATAAAGCCAGCCAAGACCATTCAACAATAGGAAGAGCCATTCCTTGTTCTGACCTACAGATCAACACCACTAGCAGCTACTCCTGCACAATGCAACTCCTTATAGGAAAACATATCAGAATTTCTCCTCCAACTTTGTAAAAGAACTTAACCTCAAAGTGGTCAGATAAGAAGAAAGTAATCAAATTAGACAAAAAGCAAAATTAGCTTTTAAATCCTTTCACAATAGCCATCTCTTGGTTAAAGCATTGCTGATCTAGAATGGGGAACCACATGCATCAAACCGGATGGAGAAAAATAATGGCCATAAAGCTGTCATAAAGAAAAAGACTTCTGTCGTACGCTGGGCAGAGTGTGGTATGTACATGGGAGAGAGGTATTCTGCCTGATGGCCTGCAACTGGCACAGATACCTGGTTGGCTGCATGTGTGAGTCTCTGTATACGTGTCCCCCAGGATTACCCCTGGCTCAGATCTCTGACTGGGGATTCAGCCCAATGATCTGGAGCCTGGCTTGGTTCTTTAGCAGGAACTGAGTTTACCTGCTGATCCTAAGCTGGGGTGTTCTTTAGGTTAATGTTTTGGGTGATCTTGGGCTCAAATCTCTAAAGACGACTCAGTTAGCCCAGTGATTTGGAGCCTAGGTACACCCTGTATGCAAGAGGTAAACTGAGGCAACACTCACGATCAAAGAAACCAACATGACCGTGTATCCTTGTAGAAATGAAGGTGCCAGGCTAGGCTTTTTAGCAATGTAGCACAATGGCAAACAACCTATTTTAACAGATTTGTTGGCAGTATTCATGCTCTTAATGCAACAGAACAGCTCAACTGATGGAAGGACTCTCCATCACCCTCTTTGGCTGCACAAAATCTGGATTCTGGGGGGGGGGTCCTATTCTTATACCCTACTCAGACCTACTGACTTGGCCCTGTTTGTGCTCCAAATTTACTTTGATTGGTTCACAAAGCCCTTTCTTGATGCCACCCATTACTTTGATAGGTTCATGCATCACTAGACATCTCCATTCATCAACATGTCAGGTTTGACTGAAGCATTATCTTTAGGCTTGGCCAAAACATCACTCTTGGGTTTGACTGAAAGACTATCTTTATCTGTTTGGTGCTAGGCTGACCCAACACCACCTTCCTCCAGGTATTTTTCCATTCTTTATATTTATTATTGCAATTTCACCTATTTCTTGCCAATTTCAGCGAAGTTGAATTTTCACAACCTGCCTCTTGTTGGCTTGATTGTACATTTAGTTCAGTTCCACTTTTTGGATTACTTTGTTAAGCCTTGGGCCAGCATCTGGGCATTTCTACGTATCTTTTCTATTTTAACCTTTTACGATCTCCTATACTTCAGTACCCATCTATGTGTCCAAGACTGACAGTGGCAGCTTCAAAAGAAACTGTCAGGATTTTACGGTTTGTTCCTTAGAGTCTTTCTGGGGGCTTTGCTCTTGCACACACCACTGAAGTGGGTCAATGTGCCACATTCCTGTTTATGTTGTCTCCCACACTTAATGCGTCTCACTGTGGGCAGAGGAATGTGGCCATTTTCTTTTGTCTCACTGCATGTAGTTCCATGGGTGCTGTGCCTCCTAGAGCCTCCATCCTCTGGTTTGAAGGACCACTGCAGTGACCATTCCATGTCTAAGCATTTGTCTAACTGGAGAGTATTTTCCTGGAGCAGCCAATCTTGTTGTTAATGATACCAAGTGTCACAAATTATTTTGTCTCGAATCAGGGAGATGCTTAAGTCCCCAAAATTGCATGTAGCAGCCAATGTGCCTAAGGTCATAATGTGGGGGACAGGGTGTCTCTCCTTTTCCCTTTGGACTGGTTTATAGTGACAGACCCATGTCACTGCATAGTTTCATTGTTTTGAAATAAAAGCCTCATGTGGACATAGCCAACCAGGCTATGTCAAATTTAGCCAGCGTTTTCTGTATAATACTAAGACTTGCATTTCTTCTACCTCCACACAGCTGAAGCGATTACCTCATGTCTCTGTTCCTGCAACATCCGCCTCTCTGGCCATGACAAATGCAGTCATGCATTAGGAATGCTGCTCTAATGAGCATTTTCCTATCTTATCACTCTTGCCACATCATAACCCCTCTTTTTGCTGTCTTCTACTGGCTCTGTCTACTCTGTCATAGTAAACACAAGCTGCTTGTATTCACTTTTAAAGGTCTTCATGGTCAATCTCTACTCAATGCCTTTCATTCACTCTCAAGCTAGGCATACTTTCCTCCAATCAGCCCATGATGCCAGCTTCCATCACGCATCTATTAAATTGCCAGATAAGCATCTTCATGCTTTCTCCACATGCATTCCCTATAAAGACATGTAAAGCTATCTCATCCACCTTCAAATCTCTCTTCAAATCTCCTCTCTTTTGATAGCTGCAAAAATTTGACAATGGTTAGGCAGCTGGTATGCAGAGACCACAGCCTATCATGATGACCTATGCTGTTTCATTGTTTCCTTGTACTTCCTCCTCTATCTGTATCCATCTGTTATCTTGTCTTATACTTAGATTGTAAGCTATTTGGGACAGGGATTGTCTTTGAAGAGCACATTGCACAATTGTTCTTGGTCCATGACTAGGCCTCTTAGGGGCTACTACAGTACAACTAGTAATACATAAAATATAGTATTAAAAAAGTGACTTACACATATACAAATGAATAAGCTAACAACAGGCTAATCACTAACCGCTTAGACTAAAGTCAAACAGCTGAAAACCTTTGATTAGGCCTCTAAATATCAGGAGACTTGAGCTATTATGCCCCATCAGTCCATAGATTTTAGATGAACTATGCAGCTACGCTATTTTCTAACCTGGTTACCGGGGGTTAAAGTATAATCTGGGAGGCCCCAGAACACTCCCGCGCCAGTGAGGTCCCCTCCAGTGCCGGTGGGCAATGTTCCCTCTAAGGTTTGGTGGCTTGTGGGCAAAATTTTCAACCCGTGTGCAAAACGTTTTCTGAATAAAATGTGTGTGCAAAGTCATGTGACAGAAATTATTGAAAAATCTAGACCAACAAAAAATTAATATGTTGCTATTTAAAGTTGTTTTTTATTAATAAAAAAACACCTACATTAATTAGCATTTACCCAAATTGCTATACAACCAAAAGAAACTAATTCATGGCTTTCAAATAACCCAGGACCAAAGTTATATTAAATCTGGATCCTACTTGTCATATTTCTGCCTAATACCCTCATCTCCTGTGTTCTACATCCAGAGTTACAGTTCACAGGAGGACCAACTAGTTATCACTGACAGCATTTAAGCTGTCTTTTAATGGTCCCAGAGCAATGTTACTGCTAAGAATTGGCATGTTATAAGCAAAAATTTTAGTTTGTGAGCAGAAATTTTGCCTTATGTAACTTGTGAGTCCGGTGAGTCAAGACTTCAAAGAGAAACAGCTGGATTAGACTTGATATGCAGATTTGACTGTGTGAAAGCAGGATTAAATCGGGACTATGGCTTCTTTCCCCATTACAACAGGCGATTTGACTTAACCCCTCTGTACATGCTGTTTCCCAGTGTTTGAATCTTAACAACTGCTCTGATTTGCTGTTACTGTTTGACCTTATCCGATGTCTTACACTTCCTTGCATTTATTTTCATCCTATTTAGTAAGTTCCCTGATCTTCAAAGCATCTGATAAAGTGGGATTTTCTCCCACAAAAGCTCATGCAATAAATAAATCTGTTAGGCTTTAACTACAACAGGACTCCTTGGTTCTTGCACAAAATAGGCCTATGTTTAAAAAATATGTTTATTAAAATTAATATGTTTTAAAATATGTTTATTGTAAATAAAATTATTTGGGTTTAATTAACTGATTTGTGTGATTTTTAATTGAAATTTAATTTTTAGAAAGCTTTTTATTTAAAATAATTCATTAAAGTTTTCTTTTTAAAATGGAGAGAATGAAAAAGAAAGATGAGACAAAAGAAAAAGAGAGAAGGATGTGAAGAGAGAAGACAGCCAAAGAAAAAGGAAGGAAGAGAAAGAGAAGCAAGGAAGAGAAAGAAAAAGAGAATGAAAAGTGAAAGAAGAAAAAAGAAAGAGAAAAAAGGAAGGAAACAAGAAAGAGAGAAATAAAGAGACAGAAAGAAGGCAGGGTAGTGTGAAGAGAAAGGAGGACGCAAAAGCGGGAAGGAAAAGAAAGGAAAAAGAGAACAAGAAGAAAAAAGAAAAAGAAGGAACGAAGGATGGAAACAAGAAAGGAAGGAAGAGAAAGAACAAAGAGAACAGAAAGATGGAAGAAAAAAAGAAAAAGAAAAAAACAGAAAAAAAGACAGAAGGAAGGAAGAAAAAGAAAAAGCAAGAAGGAAGGAAGAAAGAGAAAAATAAAGCAGGAGGCAGGCCCCACTTCCTTCCCAGCAGACCAGCAGTGTGCTTGCCAGTGCTGCTGCCGCCTGGAAGCACAGCTCAGCTCGGCGGCTGAGATCTGAGCGGCTGGGGGCGAGGAGGCGCCATCACTGCCCAAAGGCCTGTGGCGAATGTTGTCTCTGAGCCAACCCTCTCGTGGAGGCCGGTCTTTCTTTCCCTAGCCCAGCACTGCTGTGGGAGGGTTGGGCTTGGCGACAACGCTTGTGGCTAGGCTTTGGGCAGTGAGGGTGCCTCTTCGCCTGCCAGCTGCTTGGATCTCAGCCACCAAGCCCTGCTGCCCTGCACTGCCGGCAAATGTGTGTGCGTGGGGCTGAAAAAGGTGTGTGTGGTTGTGCACATGTGCAACTTAGCGGGAACAGTGCCAGTGGCCCCCCCCCCCGTGCCGGTGGAGCCCCCTGGATCCCAGCTTCTGCCAGCCCATGCCCCCAACAACCCCCACCCAGCAGAAGCCAGCCACCAGCGGCGGTGTGGTTTGGGAGGTGGGGCCAACAGGCCTCGAGGTGGTGCTGCGGCTGGGCCTCGGACAGCTGGCCCCAGGTTGGGGTGGGGCGTGGAAAGGGAGGGGTTTTGGGCAGGGCGTAAGCCTCTACTAATGCCTCCTAGCCCCTGCCCATGGCCCTGCCCGCTGGAATGTGGGGGAACGCCACTCTGAGACCTTGTATTTTTAGGGGCCTAGTGTTCGGGCCCCTAAAAATGGAACATTGACCCAGAACACTGCATTCCAGGGCCTGTGATTTTTTAAATGGTGGACCCTGGAATGCAGCATTCTGGCTCCATGCTCTATTTTTTTAGGGGCCCTGGAACGCTGAACCCCTAAAAAAAAGTAGGCCCTGGAATGGCATTCTGGCATACTATAACCCCTGCTGGTTACCCTCCATAGCAGCACAATTCCTGAAGGACCTCCTAGTCTGCTGTAGGCCCCCCCCCCAGTCTACCCACAGAAGAAGACACAATTGCTGTAGAGTGGGGCAATCTGAGTAAAGTAATGCCAATTTGATTAACTCCTTAGGCAGGTTTTTTTCAATAATATGCCATTGCCACCTGCAACTTCTCACCTTCAGTCTGCCCCATTTCAGGGTATCAAAGCCAATCCCAATACAGCACCACTGGACAGCCTTTTGCAGGGAAGTAAATTGGTGTAGAACTCACACAGCTCTCTGTTACAGACATTCACTGGATCTGAGCTTTCTGTTCGTGGATCACTCTAGCATGTAAAGGAATTGTTAGCAAAAAAGCAGCTTGAGTTTATAGAAAATAAGTTTTGCTAGACAAGATTTAATTGCTTTTTAAATAGACTCATGGTGTTAATGAGTTAAGGGAAAGCAGTTGTATATTTGAATTTCAGTACAACCTTTATTACACTGCCTTATGACATTTTAATTTCAAAACTAATTCAAATTGACTTGGAGAAAAAAACTGTCATACAGCTTGAAAATTGACTGAAATACCATAAGTGATTGGTAATAGTCAGCATAAATATTTCACCTTGGAAGAGCGGTTCTTGCTGGGTACCATGAGGACTGTCATCATTTAACAGTCTCTGTTAATGATTTAAAATTGAGAAATTAAGCAGTATGCTAATAAAATGTTTAGACTCAGAGTAGATGGCAACACCTTTGAAAGCAGAGAAGCAGCACCAGAGAGACCAAGCATCTAATTCAAAACCCACAGAAGACAAAAGAAAGGGCTTAATGGGCTTTGGGTCAGGCCTCTGGAGAGATTAGAAATAGAGGAAGAAAATGATATTCAAATTATGAGATGACAGAAGAAGTTTGAAATGTAGTCAGTTGACAGCCAAAACCCTGAAAGTAGTAACCCTGCAAGAGGCATCTGTGTGATAGTACAGGAAATTAAACATGTTTGCATTACAGTCTTGGGGCTCTTTCAAGTTCAGGCTGCAACACAAGAGACATCATATCATAATGCCTACAGCTACAAGCGCTCCTGATGGGGCTGTTGAGTATTCACACACCAAATGGGGACATGTATCAAATAAAAATGATTAATCTCTAAAAGAATTATGCTCATCTTGGCTAACTGCCGAGGTGGTAACATACAGATATCTGAAGGTATAGTAGGTTATACCTCTTTAGCAACTAACTGGAGTGCGTTTGTGCTGCTCCTGTCTCCAAGACTGGGGCACAGCCCTTCATCTGTGCTGATTAGGGTCCATGCCCCTTTATGAAGAGGCATTAAAGTAGCCCAAACCATGGGTTTTTAATTGCAGTGCAGACATGTCCTATAATATGTTTTAATGCTCTGCTAGATACACCAGCTTAGCATCCAGTGCAGCTCTTCTCCTGTCTGCGACAGCCTGGGAAGCCAAGGCCATTTTCCCAGTGAGCAGTTGCTCCTTGCAGGCAGTTGGGAGCTCAGTTTCACAGGGGTTAAAGTGGGCTGGAACGTGGTTCTTCCATTCAGAGGCTCACAAACGGGCTCTATGGTCATTGTGACAGTAACGGCCTGAACATTTCCAACTCCAAACTGGCCTTCTGTGGGAAGGCCATGTGAAATAAGTAGTTGGAAAACTGAAGGGAAAAAGCTTAGTGAGCATGGGAATAACATTCTGTGCTGCTGCTGCTAAATAAGTTTTTAGATGAGTACTCGACAAGAGTAAATAAAATAAAAACATGCTAAAATATGAAGTAAGATGATTGTACTGTGTCTTTTGGGAATTAAAGGGGCATTTAGCAGTGATGTAGGTTTTAAAATAGTTATTTACAGACCAGAAGTAAGAATATGCAAGATTCACATGGTAAATAGCAACATCGCAGAACTTCACACATACTCTGCATTCTAATTCACCTACTAGATTGCTTGGATTGAAGAAGAACATGTAGCTTTCTGTTGTGAATTCACTTTTAGCATTTTAAAAATGGAATATTTAAACTTTGGCAAAGCAATCTATTTACTTTTAGACAAACCGCACTACTCAATCAACACTTGTATGCTCCTCTTTTCTTGCATTTCTGCCTGAAATTAGAAATTGTGTTCCTGGTTTCTGTATCTTTTCACATTTTCAATTTTTCTAATGTGCCTTACAAAGCTTTCTTTTAAAACCTTGCAGTGTTTAAAGTGCTATTTCAACCACATAGAATGTGGATTCACATTTTGATAGGAAGTATAATCATTTTCTCCCTTACTTGTACTGTATCTGCCAAAACTGAATTCAGGATTCTGTATTTGCTATACAGTAGTTGATGATGTAGCAGCCAACTAATAAAGCATTCCTATCATGGGTCCTGTATAGATGACCAGAAGCTGCACATTATTCTGTACAGCTCTAGGAGCTCTACCTGTGTACAGGGACAGGCGTCATTTTGAATTTGAGTTACTGCAAGCTTTACAAAAGAGACCCATGTCTGGGACTCTGTTATTCAGACTCTACTGTAGTCCTTCCCCATTGCTTAAAAAAAATACAAAATAAAAGTAATTGGGACTGACAGTACATGGTTCCTCTTGCTGTATGGCGAAACATAATCATGGTGTCATTGTGGCTGATGTAACCAGGTGCTGCCAAACATACTCAATACCCTGAACTCATAAACTAGTAAGTAAATTAAAGAGGAGCTCATTTCTAAGGAGAGTTTCAGAATAAAAGTGGACATTATCTGTAGATTGTATGTGCTCACATGTAGGGTCTAATTCTGAGCAGTGCTAAGCACTCCAGACAAGGATTAAGCACTTAGTACCACCCACCAGCAGACCCCTCATTTGGCGAATTCCTCATCTCCTTTGTGAAGTCTGTGCAAAATAGGTTTGACTGGGTGAGCCATGAAGGGTTGATGGAGAACACAATTCTCTCCCTGTCACTGTGCATCAGCAGCCCTCTTTGGTCAGGTAGGGCATTGCAGAGAGGTTATGCAGAATGGCAGGACAAGCAGTCCACACTTCTTGCCTGAAGGCATGTCTATCCTGTGGGTGGCAAATTTGTCACCATCAGTGTACTCTTTTGGGTTCAACTGAGCGGTCAGTCAAGATGCACTCAGTTGATCTAGAGCTTGATGCTGTAATTCCAGCCCCGTAAATGGAGTGGTGCTAAGTGGACCAGATTTCTGTAATTTGCGTTCAACTTAGCGCAGTGTATACAGGGAGAAAAGTGGCAGTTACTAAGGCAAAGGGAGATACACAAGGTATTTTATGTACCTTGTGTATCTCACTTTGATTGCTGTCAAAAAGGGTGGCGCGTGTAGACTAGGGCTGCGTCGCTATCCTAGTCTGGAGCGAAGGACATTAATTTCTGTTACACTGTGGTGAACAGACTTCATCTTGTGTTTGGCAGAGGTTTATCTGCTTCTTGTCCTCAAGGGCCCTGGAATCCCCTTGGCACTTAAGTCTCTCTTAAGAGGTAGGTGTGGAAACCCAAGTCCACCAGCTCCACTGGGTTCCAGTTCAGAGTCATTAACTCAGGCAGCCAGAATCACTCCTCAACAACTTGCCCAAGCAACTCCCTACCTGCCTTGTTTTTTGGTAGGTTTCTGCAACCTGTGACTTTGGCTGTCCCTTCTTGGGATTGTTGTCAGACTGAGTCAGCTTCTCATAGATTTGAAAATTAGAGGACACCATCATAATCATCTAGTCTGACTGCCTGTACAATGCAGGCCACAGAATCTCATCCACCCACTCTTGTAATAATCTCCTAACCTATTACTAAATTACTGACATTCTCAAATAATTGTTTAAAGACGTCAAGGTACAGAGAATCAACCATAGAATCCACCAGCAAGGAACTTGTGCTGTGTGCTGCAAAGGAAGGGGAAAATGCCCTTCAAGGCCCTTTTCCAATCTGCCCTGGAGACATTCCTTCCTGACTCCAAATATGGCCATCAGCTAAAGCCTGAGCATATGGGCAAGACTCGCCAGCCTGACACCTGGAAAAAAAATTTCTGTAGTAATGCTGAACCCATTCCATCTAGCATCCTGTCACAGGTCATTGGGCATATTTACCGCTTGTAGTCAAAGTTGAGTTAATTGGCAAATTAGGCTATCCCACCATACCATCCCCTCTGTAAACTTCTTAGCAGCTTGCTGGAAGGACTTTCTTTCTCTGTTCTGCTTGCTTCTCAGGCAGCCACTTCACTTCTCAGTTTTGCAGTTCTTCTCAGTCTATTATGGCAGGTCCTGCATTTTCTTCTTCATTGCTGGCTCTACACAGGTTCTGTATAATGCACTCCCCTAAACTGTAGGGCGCCCTTCAGCAACATCATGGGCCTTACTACGACTCTTGAGGCCAAGGCCCTCTCATGCTAACTTTTCAGTCAGTGGATACATACAGTTCAAGGAGCCAGTGGTCCTGGCCCTTCTCTTGCTCCAGCCTGGCCACAGGAGGGAGTCAGGAAGAGGGTGTAGAGTCCCCCCAACTCAGCCTCTCGCTAGACAGTAGAATTGCGGTGTTTTGGGCTTTGTGTCCACAGAAGCAGAGTATGATTTGCCCTTAAGTCCTTGCCCAGTCAAAACAACCAATTCCTGCAATAAGAGTGTTCCCTAGCAAGGAAATTAGAATAAGGTCCATGTTCTGCTGAGGGGAGTATTCATATAACAGCTATTAAACCTCCTCAGTGCGAAACAACTCCCAAGTTTCACTGCACAGTGGTTGGAGGGCTGTGGGATGCGAATTTCTCTTCCAATGGATGGAATCATAACTTCATTGAAGTCAATGAGAGTTTTCTTATTGACTTCAGCAGGGCCATTTCATCCCCATACATGGTGGAGCTGGTCTGTGTGCTAGTTCTGAATAGTGCATCTGGTGTAGGTAGGTGTGAGATAAACCAAGGACAGCTGTGGCAATTGTAAGATGGGGTCTGCAATTACATGGATCCAGCAGTCACAGATTCTCATAAAGAGTCTTTACAAGGTTTGTTGTCTCTTTCCTAGCCAGGGCTTTCAGGATGGCCATGGACCTGTCTTTTGGGCTTTGTGTGGGGAATGACTAGGGTATGTAACACACATATTTATACTTCTGATGATCCACTATGTACAATAATTAGAAAAATTTCTTCTCCCTCCAAAGCTCTGCAGTTGTCTGTGCAAAATAACAATGTGTAAATACCACAGTTAATTGGCATTCCTGCACTGAGCTTCTTAATCAGCCATTTATGATTAAAATACCTTCACAGCACCACAAAAGGGTTTAACTGAGTTTTGTTTTCAATTTTTAAAATGACATAACTGCAAACAACAGCTGATGTTTGTGTTTGTTTTAGTAAGTGCTTTTGACCTGGAGCCAGGGTGTTAGAGCTCCAAAACACACACAATTAAAAACCTTTAATTAGAATACAATAGGTTATTCCTAAATTCAAAAGAATGGTACATTTAAACAACATACCTCATGTGCAATGTGTGATGCTGTGTTCTATTTAACACTCCTAGTCTGGTGTAGTTCATACATCTGTCCTTTTCACCAGGGAGAGAATAATAGAAGTAGAGAGAGAGTTTACAAATTGGTACATGAAACCATGAAGGGAATTCACCACTGGATTGTTTTTCTGCTATTGTAGTTCTAAATTTTAGAGTAATAAAGAGTAGTGGATGACTTCTCTTTCCTTTTCATTAATTTAACTTATTTTTGTGTTTTTCACGCTCTTGCTCCCATGTCCAAGTGTTTTTTTTTCTTTTGTACTGCTCTTCTTAAGCACTTACAGCTGTAATCTGTGCTGCAGCATTTGTAGAGCTCAAAAGAAAACATTACTGGGTTGTCAGCATGTTTTCAACTTCATTAAAAATGACTACCTGGTAATCAGCTCTACAGACTGTATTACAGCACTTAAAGGGGAAATCAGAGTTATTTTCTTACCATTAAATTTCACTAACAGCTACCAGTGTATTTCAAAGATGAATTTGCAGCTAATGTTTTTTCAAAGCAATTTAATAGAGATCATGACAGGACTTGGAATCTGGTTACACAGGCTTTTTCTCCAGGAGAGAATTGACCCCTGCTATTTGAACGGGTGGCAGAGCCTGTGTACGTGCCATATAGCAGCCATTCTTTTTTGGAGTGTGGAGCAGCTGCAATGTTGAAGAACTCTACATTTAAAATAGCCTGGTGTTGAAAACTGAAACTTGACAGGGACACAGCACTCCCATGGGAAGAAGTGCCTTCATGTGTCCTAGTGAAATTTGGTTTTGATTTCACCAGGTTATGGTCCTTTGGAAAGCTCTTTGTCCGCAAGATTAGTATGTTTTTGTCTTCAGTGGTACGAAGAATGAATTGCCTCATGCACAGGGCATATACCCTGAAAATCCAAGCAAAGACACAGTCCTTGCCCCAAAGAGCACATGTTCTAAATTTAATGTGACTCAGCAAGCAAGGGACAAAAAGCTACATCTACATTTAAAATTTTAGTTTGGACATGCTAGTCTGAACTAAATAAGTTTGAGCTTAGTTCAAACTAACCTGAAGTTAGTTCGAACTAACTGGGCACTTTTTAGTTTGAACTAGAATGTGTGGTTAGTTTGAACTAATGGCTTCGTCCGAACTTAGTAAGTTCAAACTAACTCTTAGTTTGGGTCTTGCCCATGCTTAGTTTGAACTAAAGTTCAAACTAAGCATGGAAGTCCGACCTAACCCCGGTACTAACTAGTTTGAACTAAACTTTTCCTAGCAAACTAAGAAATTTCTCAGTTTGGACTAGGCAAAGCCTGGTGTAGCCAGGGGCTAAATTAGTCCACACTAAGCCTCCTTAGTCTGGACTAATTTGCTAATGTAGACATAGCCAAACAGTCAAGTGGAGGGAAGTAGAGGAAAGAGAAGGGTGACGATAACCTTATAGAATACTATACTCAGAGAATGGCAGGTCTGGAAAGGACCCTTAGAAGTGATCAAGTCCAACCCCCTGGTTGGTGCCAGGATCAAGTAAATGTAGACTAGGTTTTTACTCAATCTGTTTTTTAAAGCACCTTCAATCATAGAGATTCTACAACCTCCCTTGGAAGCGCATTAAAGATTTTAGCTATCCTCATAGTTTTTCCTAATATCTAACCTAAATCTCCTTTGCTACAGATAAAGTGCATTACTTCTTGTCCTAACATCAGTGGATAAGAACAACAATTGGTCAACATCTTCTTTGTAAGTTCCAGAGGGGTAGCCATGTTAGTCTATACAGCAAAAACAACAAGAGTCCTTTGACACCTTGAAGACTAACAAATATTTTGGGGCATAAACTTTCATGGGCTGCAACTGACTTGGCAGATGCATCTGATGAAGTGGGTTGCAAGTCCACAAAAGCTTATGACCAAAGAAATTTGTTAGTTTTTACAATGCCACAGTACTATTGTTTTAGCATTTTTATAACAGCTCAACATATTTGAAGACTGTTATCAGGGCACCCCTCAGCTGTATTCTCTCAAGGCTAAATATGCCAGTTTTTTTTTTAATCTTTCATCATTGGTCAGCTCTTTAAAACATTTTATTATTTTTGTTCCTTTTCTCTGGAGTCTTGTCAATTAATCCTAATCTTTCCTAAAATTTTGCTCCCAGAACGGCACACAGTACTCTAGCAGAGGCCTTGCCAAGAAGAGTGGGACAATTATCTCCCATGTCTTACCTATGACATTCCTGGTCATACAGCACAGAGAAATAGTACCATTTTTTTTAACAGTATGATGGTGTTGGGTTGCATACTTTTTGTGATCCACTGTAACCCCTAGAGGGTTTTTTTTTTTTAAACAATACTATTGTCTAGCGAGTTATTCCTCATTTTTTATTTGTGTTTTTGCTTTTTTCCTTCCTAACTGCACTATTAGTGAGTTTAAACTTGTTGGTCTGAGACCAGTTCTGCCATTTGTCAAGATCATTTTGAATCCTAATCCTGTCCTCCAAAGTGCTTGCAACCGTCCTCAGCTTGGCTTCAGCCACAGATTTTATAAGTATACTCTCTACTTCATTATCCAGTTCATTACTGAAAACATCAAAAAGAACCATATCCAGGAAGAAACCCCGCAGAACCCTACCAGGTATGTCCTCCCAGTCTTTCAACCAGTTGGGTGTCCACCTCACAGTAATTTAATTTAGCCCACATTTCTCTAGTTTGTGTAGGTTATGTGGGACTGTGTCAAAAGCATTACTAAAATAAAGATATATCGTGTTTACTACTTTCCCGTCACTTCCTCCCTGGGCCTCTATCCTCTAGACCTAGTACCCTGTCAAAGAAGGAAATTAGATAAGCTTGACATGATTTGTCTTTGAGAAATGCATGCTGATTGTTCTGTATAACCCTGTTATCCTCTAGGGTGCTTACATATGGATAATTTAATAATTAGTTTCTTTTTTGCCCTTCTTCAGTCTTCTGGGACCTCACCTGTCCTTTAGGAGACTTTAGTGATAACCATTAACCATTCCAAGACTGCTTCAGCTAGTTCCTTAAGTATCTCAGAATGCATTTCATCAGGCCTTGATGACTTGAATACATCTAGCTTTAATAAATACTCTTTAACCTGTTCTTTCCCTATTTTGGCTGGCAAACTTTTCTCCTTTTTGTTATCGTTAATTGGGCTGAATATCTGGTCACTATTAAACTTTTTGTGATGATCAAAGTAAAACAGGCATTTAATACCTCAGTCTTCTTGATATCATCAGGTATGAGCAAAGTGCAGGCTCTCCATTTTACTTCTTTTTCTTGCTTTTCCTACATTGAAAGAAGCTTGTCTCATTGCCTTTTAGGTTCCTTACTAGGTATAACTCACTTTGTGCTTTAGCCCTTCTAATTTTGTCCCTGCATGCTTGTGCTATTCTTTTGTTCTCCTGCTTTGCTCCTCATCCATATGTCCACTTCTGTAGGATCCCTTTTTGATTTTCAGGTCATTAAAGAGCTCCTGATGGCATCATATTGGCTTCTTACTATTCTTCCTGTCTTTTCTTCATGTCAGAATAGTTTGTACTTGTGTCTTTAATATTATCTCCTTGAGCAATGACTAGTTGTCATGAATTCTTAATGCCTTAGATGGGACCTTACCTACCAGTTCTCTGAATTTGTCAAAGTCAACTTTTTTTTTTTTTTTTTTTTTTTACAGTCCATCATCCTTATTTTGCTCTGTCACTCCTTCCATTCCCTAGAATCATGAAATCTATCATTTCATGATCATGCTTATCTTTCTTGCCTTCTGTTTTCAGCTTCACAATCAATTCTTCCATTTTGGTTAAAATCAAGTCTGAAATGGCTTTGAGTCTGGTTACTGCCTTCATTTTCTGAATCAAAAAGTTGCCCCTAATACGTTCCAGGAACTTACTGGACATTTTGTGTTTTGCTGTATTATTTCTCTCATGGAGGTCTGTAAAGTTAAATTCTTCCATTGCTGCCAGGTCTTTGTTTTGCCTATTGCTGGTATTTGTTCTAGAACTGTCTCATCAACTTCATTTGGCTTGTATTGGCTCACATTTGTTCTTTGCTTTCTTCACTTTCCATTAATCTCGTCTTCTCTTTCTAGTGTCCTTTGTGCAGCAGTTAAAATTGTATCCCAATTGTTGCAAATCTATGAAAACGATGTGCTTCCAACTTTCATCAGTGAACTTCCATGGCTGTGCTGGGTCAGAAAAATCCCTTTTCACAAGTCTATGTGTAGTCATCATTTTGTATCTTGGAAAATCAGCTACTGCATGTGATAGATCAAGCCTGGGGTCTCCCCAGGAATGGGTGTTTTGTTCCCCTCCTGGACTATGCAGGCCTAGAGACATAGGTCTGGGCAGCAACCCACTTCTGGGAGCCTGGCTGTGTGTAGTAGGGCTCAATCCATAGCTGCACTGGGTCACGGCGAACTCCTATGGCCCCTCTAGGTGTGGCAGGGCTCCTCCCAATGTTGGGCTGTTGTGTAGTCCTGAAGCCCATCCAGGCTTGGCGGGGTTCACCAAAATGCAATATTGCTAGAGTACCATCCAAAAAACCCTTCTGGGCTTGGCTGGGCTCCACACATTCTACATCATCTATAAGAATTTCAGGTGAATTTAGCAAACTGACAAGATCTCTAATATAATGAGTAACAAGAGTAATTCAGCTCAGGAAGGGGAGGGGATGGAGACTCCTTGCAGATGAGGAGGAAGAGGGATAGATGGGGTGGTGGGGAGGGAACGAGGGGAGGTACCGACAATCTGAGCAGATGGGCAGACCAGGCTGGAAAAAGGAAGGGTCTGGGAATTGCCATCTCATTACAGCACCCCTTGGACCTCCTCACTGGCTCACTGCAGTCTCAAAGCCCCCTGTCCTGGACTTATCATCTCCTAAATTGTTCTACATCTCACCACTGCAATACCCCAGGTGGGAGTGATCCTCTCTCCTTTGTTGGGCTTTTAACTCTGGCTTCCTGCCAGGGAGCATGCAGTGTGCGTTCTGGGGAGGGGTCTTTCTGGTCACTGAGGAACCTCCAGGCTTCCCCTCTGGCAGGAGAGGTTGCTAAACCCCATCACACTGCACCAATTGTTAATTTGCATTGACCAGTGAATATTTACAGAGATTTTTGAGCTGGGTGAATGGACTGGTAACTGTCAGCTAAATACTCTGGGCTTGATTCTCATTTATACTAATGCCCCTTAACTCCCTCGGGCAGTGTAAAGGAACCTTAAAGTGGGCATAAATTACATCATCAGACACTTGAGGGTCCCTTTACACAGCCAGAATTGTACAAACGGACTGTAGTATAAATGAGAATCAAGCCCTCTACGCCTTCATATAAAGCAGGAATATTCCTATGAAATATAAATGTTCCCAACCCTCCAGTCCACACACAGGTATGACACCCTGGGGAAGAGTTGGCCCTCTCTAAGTAATAACAGTTGTTCCACTAGAAAGATTTTCATTCTCTTGGATTATCCAAAGCACACAAAACAAGTGGGTGTATTGAATTCCCTGGGGTGTAAATGTGACAGCTATTACACTCTCTCTCTGCTGTACTTTACTGGGTAATATGAACAGGATTTTGTTCTCCACTTAATTCCCCAAGCGAAACAGACTGAGTGGCAGTTTCTGCTTCCATTGGCCAAAACCTCTGGCATGCTCCAAATGTGTCAACCCCTCGCCCTGTCCAAACTGTCAGCAGTTGCATTGTTAACCTGATATCAATGGACTTGTTTCAAGAGAGCTGTTAGCCCATGTCACGTTTCCCATGTGGGCCCCCAGGTGTTCCAGAAATTCTTTCATAGCTTCTGATACAAAGCCAGATATGCTGTAAGCCTGCAACAGATTTTTTGAAAACTAGGAAGGGAATTATGGTGTCCTGCTGTTGGCAGGTTTCTGTTAATGTGTTTGCCACAAATTCTACATCTATAAGAATTGCAAGGGAATTTAGCAAACTGCCAGGATCTCTAATATAATTAGTAACAACAGTAGTTCAGCTCAGGAAGGGGAGGATATGGAGGCTCCTTGAAGATGAGGAGGAAGAAGGATAGACGAGGTGTGGGGAGGAATGAGGGGACGTACCAACAGTCTAAGCACAGGGGCAGCCCAAAGTGGAGAAAGGAAGGTTCTGGGAGTTGCCATTTCATTACCGCTCCCCTTGGACCTGCTTCTTGGCCCAATCCTGGGCCCCATGGCAGCAGCTGCAGTCTCTTTGAATCTCCCTCTCTGTCTCCTTGGCTCACCAGCTCCTTGGCATTCACAAGTTCAAGTGGAAACTTCCACTACAGGGTATTGGACCTTCCTTGGCTCTCCTGGTTTTGCTACCTGATTCAATTTCTCCTGCGAGGTATAGGAGAAGCATGCAAGTGGCTACCAAAGTCTTCAACAGAACTGTTAAATGACACTTGAGAGAGATGCTTTAAGAGTGTCTGATGAGGTGGGATTTTTCTTCCATGAAAGCTCATGCAATGAATAAATTTGTTAATCTTTAAGTGCCACAGGATTCCTTGTTTGTTTTACTGTGAGATGGAAGAGTCTCTGAAAATGGGCTCCAGCCCAAGCTGGAATGTCTGCACTGCTATTTTTAGAGTTACAGCCTCAGCCCTACAGGCCTGAGTCAGCTCTGAGACTTGGTGTTGCAAAAGACTTTACTGCAGCTTAGACATACTCATTTTCAAAAATATTTTAGTCATCTACAACTGGATTTTTACAGGAATCTATGCACCTAATGATGCAAATAGGCACTGGTTTTGATTTTTCAAAAGCATGTAGGTGTCTAACAAACTGAAATTGATAGGAAGTTGTACATAGGTGCCCATCTGCACTTTTAACTTTAAAAATCTGGTCCTCAGAAACTTAGGTGGCTCACTGATTTGAGACATAGGCACCTATTTCCAGAGCCTCATAGGTATTTTGGATGCTCTTTCCCACTGATTTCAATGGAAGTTATGAACTTAAATAGCTTTGAGTCTCTGCTCCCTAAGTCCCAGATTTGTAAAGGTACTTTGAGGTTGCTGCACTCAGTTTTAGACCACCCAACTGATTTAGGAGATTAGATCTCATTTTCAACACAGTTTTAGGCAGCTGGGAGCCAAAATCCCATACACAGTCAAGGGGATTTAGGCTCTGAAATGCTTAAATAGTTGCTGAAAATTAGACTAGGCTCCTAAATCAGTTAGGCACTGTAATACTGAGTGCAGTCATGCATAAATACCATTAAATATCTGGGTACCAGTGACTAAGTCAACTTGAAAACAGGATCCCCATAAGGAAACCAATTGTAAAACATTTTTAGCAGATCACATTGAAAAAATGTATCTTAACCAGCCTACAAATGATTTCAAGTTCTCATTTATGAAGGAAGGAATACAACTGAGTTCAAAACTTTTAGCTTTGTAGCTTACTAAATATCACTAAACTTTATTCAAGTTCACTTTTTTGGTCAGTAGATTCATCCACTGATCCCAGGCACTGTGTAAGATTATGCCATAGACACTGTAAAATGACTTCCCAAGGTCTCTGATCCATTGCAAAGGTTCCCCCCTCCCAAATAAATAAATCTTGTCTTAAAAGCTGCACAGATTGTATTATAAATAACAATATATGGGTCAACAGCCATTGCTATGCTGTAACTGTGTCTTGGGATTCTGATAACTTGAGTCATACTGAGCTTTGCTCTTGCAGTTTATTATATTATCAGAACCGCTCAATTGAATTACAGCCTTGTAATGGCTGTCTGCCTGTGCATTATCCTACATTTCAGTTATCTAATCATGCTCCTCCACTCAAATGAAGAGTAATAAGAACACTAAATAATTATGCAGGTGACTAGAGATGTATTCAAATACCTTTGGGAGGTTTGAACAAATTCATGAGTCCAGATCATCATTAAATTTCCCCTGCCTACCCAAAAAAGAGTACTATTCAACCTATCCAATGCTCTCCTAATGTCAAAAGTTTGCCGCATGGTCCATGATCCTTGAACCTTCCTACAATTTGTAAGCTAGTTCCTCACTGCTGTATGTTGTGGTTGTTCCATTGATCTCCACATTGGTCTGTTCACATGCAGGATATTTGAAGGTTATGTAGTAATCTAGGACAAGGCAACCCTGGAGAGTTTCAAACAGCAGAGAACATGCTTTCAAAAATTTGTTTCTTTAAAAACCTACTAGGGCTGAGTTTGCCCAACAGCAAATGTCTCATGTTATTTGGCATGCATGACAAGTTTACAAACATGACCATGTCTCTGACTCACTGGACAAACTGGCATGTAAGAAATAGATTGTTGTGGAGATGTAAATGGTGCTCTCTTCTCAAGTTCCATCTGTCACATAGCTTTGGTTCACCATTAGTGTCTGCTCTAATTGAGGCTGTTTAGACACTGTCTGTCTATCTGTCTAGGTTTTTATGGTGAACCCATCAAGAAAGGATCTGAGATATCCCAAGGCCCAACACACAAACAGATGGCTAAATGAGCTTTAAGGGAATTTATAAAGTGGGATCTCATCTAGACAGCCCTGTGTAAGATTGCTTTACATCATAAAGTTGTATAATTAACAGAGAAACACTTTAACTCAGGAATAGCTCCAGTTTAATTGGTGCTTTTAGTAAATATAGGACATTGTTGGGTCATCCTTTCCTGTGGCACTTCATGCTGCCATTTATCTTTAAAGATTTCCCTGCTTGAAAAATAGTTTTCTCACTAGAGGATCCATCAAATAAACACACAATGTTTATTCAAAAGCAAACTCACATTTTCTGCAGCCTTCACCAAACCACCACCGAGAGATTTTAATCATACAAAATGAAATACACAAAGGAGTGGGATGGTATCAAGGTTTTATTGGTGTGAATGTGGCAATGATGAAAGTATGTAGGTCAGGCCAAATGACTGATGATAAAATATAACACCATGTCAGTGGTGGCCAAACTTACTGACCCTTTGAGCTGCATACGATAATCTTCAGAAGTCTGAGAGGTGCAAGACACACACAACCTTTATACAAGCCTTTTTAAAAACATTAACATCCTACTTACTGTTTCATGGTTAATTACTGCTACAGCTAAAGGCCTTTTGGTCTCCATTCTGGTCATAAGTGTTTGGAAATCTGGATGATACGTTGTCAAGGTGGTATGGAGTAGCTCAGTTAGATGTTGATTTGTAAGGACTGCATGACATTTCAATTTTCCTTTCACTGTGATTTCTTCTTTGCAGGGTAACTGCAAGGTGGAAGAAAACCATACCTTCCTGCCTTCCTCAGCTGGCTAATAGCCTTAGTCTCCCAGCTGCCTTTATAACACAGATGTTATCACCACATGTAACTAGCCTGAGGTTTTCAAAAGTGTTCCGAGATAAAACCTCAGCTGATATAAATTTTCATGGCTCCTTTGAAGCCTGTGGCCTACCGTCATGCATCTGACAAAGTGGGTTGTATCCCACGAAAGCTTATGCCCAAAGAAATCTGTTAGTATATAATGTTCCACAGGACTCTCGTTTTATGACCTAACTGTAATCTAATGGACTTGCTTCAATGTTGCAAAGTTATGCCAATTCTGAAAACTTTTTAAAATATCACCCCTAGTTCAGATACACATGTAGTAGACACACTTCAGAAATTCATTTTGTACACACACCCCCCCACAGACAGAGAGAGAGATGCCTACTATTCCTTCTTTGTGCTTGTGATCTCATTTCAGAGTATATGCTGTGTCACTATAGAGATCATTTCCTTATATCTACCCTTTCAAATACCACAAACATTTTTCCACCACCTTTTTCCAATACCAAACTTGGTTATGGCTGAGTATGCACACCTATGATAGTATTTAAAATAGTAATAATGGCTAAGTCTCTTTTTTTTTTTTTTTTTGCACCTTAATCCAGCAAAGTGCTTAAATACGCACTTAGCTTTAGGCACATGAATAGTCCCTTTGGCTTCAATAGGACTATTCACATGCTTACAGTTAAATGCTCACATAAGTGCTTTCCTGGTTCCTAAATCTGTCGTATATGAACCACACTGGAAAAGCACAAATTAACTAAAAAGGAAACCCCATTGTAACAATATCCCTTAATGTTTCTCGTGATCTGAAAAGTAATAAAGAAAGCTTGCAGGCTGTACTAGTGGAAATGCTCAGTGCAAAGCTTTAAATTAGTAAATGAGGGGAGATTTCCATGTGCCACTTTCCACGCATTGGGATGAGAATATTTGCCAAAGTTGATGTATGGAACAGGAAGAATAATGAAGAAAAATGACAGCATGTATACCCTCCAGAGAAGAAAATAAACAGGGTATGTGGCTTTGGTAAATAACTCCCTGCAGAACTCTTAGAAATGACTTACTGATTAATTGAATCAATCCATCATCCTTTTTGTGACAGCATCAATTTGCAGTCTTTTTTGTTGTTGTTGTTGTTCTTTCATAGCAGCTGCTTCAAACCCATATCAGGGAAAAAAGGTGCGTAGGATGTTAATGTATATAAATATTATTGCCTATGAATTTGTTACTGAGATGTCATTAGCTGAAACTTTTGTTTTCAGTTTTCTTGAAGATCAGATTAGCAAATTTTAGGGCTGTGTGCACTACAGAAATTGGGGTCTCCATCACCTTTCTTAAACTAGACAGAATGTATGATAATGTATAAATATAAGAACATCTTAATTTATTAATTATTGTTGCTGGATTGGAACCTAAAACCTAATATGATGTATAGCAATATTAATAGACCTAAACTATTTAATTTAAACATGCATGGTCATTTGATTATTTAGAAAAAACAAATGCCCACTCTTTTTCTCTTTTGCTCGGTAAAGCATTTGCTAAATAGACTAATCATTTGAATGTCTTAATGAAATGAGATTTTGAATTGAACTTGACTATGCCCAGCTGACTCCCCAGTTATGGGAGAAAGGGTTCTTGATGAAAGCAGAATTTGCTGGAGACCACACACACCATAAAAGAACAAGTACATTTGTGGACTGGCTATCTGAGCTTCCTGAACGAGAAAGGTGTTGCTGTCTGTTGAAACACAAGCAGGGGTAAGAGAGGAACTTGACCATCTCATAAGGCAGGGGTCTCAAACACACAGTCCACGGGCTACATGCGGCCCCTAAAGCTATTCCCTGTGGCCCACAATGACACTATCATTACTGATATTTGCAGTACCATTGTATGAAGAGGTTTCAGTGGTGCAACCCTTGGGCTAATATATTACTCCTCATGTGGCCCTGTATTAGTCTGCGTGTGGCCCTTGTGGTGATTTAAGTTTTAGACCTCTGTCGTAAGGGGAAGGGGCACTGAGTCTCAGCTAGCTCTGGGCACAAGTTTTATTGGAATCAATACCAATAAGGGACTGACAGCAAGACACTGATCATGCTTCAGAAGCCGAATGAGCAGGGAAGATGGTTCTTATCTCTCTGGGAAGACAGGTGGACTTGGAAGCTGATACTGGGACACCGATGAGGATGTTGTGACTCTGATGGCTCATGGCATCAACACAAGCAAAGAGTCAGAATGTGCCAAAGACAAGCTAGAGAAGCCCCCAACTCTTATGTGACACTGATTGCAATGGTCATCTGGGAAAGTGCCAAGAAATTGCCCAGCTGCCTAAAGCACCAAATCTGAGCAGCACTGAGACCCCGCATCCCCGATTGTAACTCCAATACTGCAGTTAGGTCTGTCTGCTCACCATCAGTAACAGCTGGGACAAACCAGATGTAACCACTGAGAGGTGGAAAAACTTGACAATGCCTGCCCCCACCAGTTGCCCTTCCAGGCAATCCACCTCATCCCACCAGTGTGGGTTCCAGGCAACCCAACCGCATCTTGCCTCTTCTCCTCTGAGGCATTTTCCCCTCAATATCAGCCTGACAGTCCCCCACTTCCCTCACAGGGTTATCTACCCTGGATCATCATCCCCATAACCACCTCTGCTCAGTGCAGGGACCCCCTCTACCATTCCCCAAGCTCCCAGAAGCCTCAATCCTTCTCCTTTGCCCTCCCTGCTGGCACACCGCAGGTCCATTTTGCTTTTTGGTGTCAAAAGGAGCAGGAGCAGCCACACTGGCACATTGAGGGCCACCCCACAGAATGAGAATTGCTTCTGATAGCCACATGCAGGAATGGTTGGAATCAGCTGGGGTTTCTTTCAATTTATAACTTACATGTTACAGATGAATGCCCCCCAACCCCCCTGTCACACTGCAACCAGCAGTGCAGAAGGAACACTACTGTTCATACTACCAAACTCTAAAACAGTGTATCCCAACTGGTGTGCCATCAGCTCTGAACACGTGTGGCACAAAATTTTTTGAAAAACTACTCAAAGAGCTCTGGATTGGCTCATTAGTTCACAAATATTCACTTGGAAACTATATGCTGGTGTGCCTCAAGTTAATTAAAGGTAGCAAGGAGTGCCACGGAAGAGAAAATTTTGGGAACCACTGCTCTAAAAATAGGGCTTTAGTAGCAGACAGGCCTTCTGCTAGCACAGGGTTTAATGTCACCTGTCATGTGCAATAATAATGATCTCCTATGACAACAAAAATTTATATGATTTCAGTTTTAAGAAGTTACCAACAATACATAGGAGGCCCATTTCTAAGGCAAATAGCTCTATCATCTACCTAGAGCAGGCTGGATGCTTATGGCACAAGTTCTGGTTGGTTAATTATCTACAAACCAGTGAAGATTTTCCAAAAATCATTGGTTTTCTGTACTGCATTGACCATTTTCATTATGCATGTATTTTAACTACCACAGCTAAGTGCCTATACTGCTGACATAATGGTAAAACTACCTGAATCCATGCAAGAGTACTAAAACCCAGCCTAATTCAACCAAAATCTGTGGCCTAACATCACAATGTAGTCAATATGACAATAAATAACAAGAACAAAACACAAGATTTTTAAAAAATGTAAATGTTTTTGCCCTCAGTGAGACAATAACTTTTTTTTTAAATAAAAAAGAAATCTACCATAGAGGTTCCCAAACTTTTCAAGTGGGCGGACACCTTTTCAAAAGAAAAAAAATTATGCCTCCCCCCCCCCCCCCCCGGATCCAGATGTGGGCAGGGAGAAGCGCCCCTGCCACTGGGATCTGCTGCAGGTGGGGAGAGGTGCCCCACTTCCAGGATGCAGCCCCCCACTGCAGAGCGGTGGTGCACCCGCAGGGTTCCAGCCCTGGCTGGGGTGCGTGTCTGGGGACCCCCTGCAACACATCTGTAGCCCCCCAGGGATCCACAGACCACAGGTTGGAAACCATTGACCTACCAAACTATCAAGTTGTGAACATTTATACTAATTAACAGGGTAACTTCACAACTATAATCTACATTCTTGCTCCCCAAATTCTCTCTCTACTGTTGTGATACACCCACATTTTGCATCACAGCTAAATCTAAAATTAGCCTTTAAACACTGTTATTACATTTTCTATTTCTACTGTAAAATGCCTAGATTATTTAGACTCTAAGTGGTTTGTGGCAGGGATATTTTTTTCCTGTTTGTACAGTGCCCAGGACAATGTAGTCCTTGTCCATATCTATGGTTCCTAGCTGCTATCATAATAAAATTAATAAATAACAACAGTTAGGACCTACTACTAACAATATGGAATTTTCACAAACTTTTTGATGTTTGGAACTCAGTTTCTGAGTCCCATGGTAAGATTTTTGTTACCTGACTAGATGTTCCAATCTTTATAACCAGAATGCATGCTAGAAAAAATCACTAGGGCTTTGAAGAGTTCTGGGAGACAACCTGAAGAAATAAAGAGGTAGTGTGAGCAGCTGGGATATAGACTTCCCACCATGTCTGACCCTCCTTCTGTCTTCTCTGGCTCCCCTACATCCCAGCCAGCCACGTGACCTCCGTAATTCCAGACCCCTTCCATGCACCCCCCCTAAATTTGAGTGAGTGGTGTTACAACCTGGTATGTGAGGGTTGCAGAACAAGTAAGATTTGGCCTCACCAAAAAGTGGCTGAATCATGGCCATGGCCTCACATCTCTGAGGCCTATTTATCAATGAGGGCGAAATAGGAAGAAATGGAAAATGCCCAGATAATTTTAAGACACTTTCACTGCCAAACACACAAAAACAGTGCCAGCACTTTTGGAGCAAATATAAGCAATTGCAAGAATATTGATAATCCCATGAAACTATGCTCAATTGCCTCTGAATACTTGTATACCTCTGAATAAAAGTTCCTTCCTAAACATTTGTACAGGCATATATCAGTCACCTGAATGTTTGAGAGAGAGTCATATATGTTGTCACACTGAAACTTGAGTCTGATTCAGTGAACATGTTCCCAAATACATTTTCTGAGAATTGTTCTTCTTGTAACTGTTGGAATTTTTATGAGCTCTTTGTAGTCACTGAACTATGGATTTTAAACATTTGAAAATGATTCCTACAAGGACTAGCTTAAGATAAAAAACCAAAGTCCTTGACTCTTACTGTGATGACAGTATTGCAAATTCTTGCTATTGTACTGTGAATCTCATGATATCCAGAAGGAAGTGGTTGTCAGGGTTCTCATTGATTTCTGTTATCTTTTTTCAGTTGCTGGAAGTTCTGCCTTTATCCAAAATGACTACCACTCTCCCTTAATATTAATGGGAATGAAGCCACAGACAAGACGAATGCTACTTCCCAGTGTTTCCAAAACTAGGCTTCTTTTAGGGAAGATGGTGGCCCATTAGTCACCATGTGAGGACCAAGCAAGGAACAGGTGAATGTGGAAGTGCAGGGTAATTAATACTCTTATTGGAAGTGTGAGGATAAGGTTAACCAGCGCTCAGTCAGTACAATACTTGTTCTGTGTATAAATAGTTTGTTTCAGTTTAAAGGGCCTTTTCACAAGAGTGAGATACATTTAAAAGCACATACTGTTATCTGGGGTGGATTGATGTGGGTAGTCAGCATCCAATCTACATTATTCTTGATTTATAATAGAGCAATTGATACAGTGCTGCTTGGTGGTGTTCTTTAATAAAATCTGGTTTAGGTTCAGTGTTGATTTAGAGAAGTCCATAATCCAGTAACAGTAAAGGAATGACTAGAATATGAATGTGATGAATGCATGAGTCATAATGCTTACAATCATCACACTTAACCTGTGGATGGAACCTTCCATCTCTGCAAGAACAAATTTGCTTTCTGATAGTAAAGTTTGAGAAGAAAAATACAGACAAATCATTCTTTCTGGAAAAGAAAAATAGCATAGGGCTTCAGGTTTGATAATACTGAGTTTTGTTTAGCATTTTGATGATATAGAATAGGTGGTGTGTATGACAGGGGGTGCTTTGTGAGGCAGCTGTCAGTTTTTAAACAGACTGAAAGCTTCAGCTTCAGAGTTAATAGATAAATCCCTCCAAGATACTCAGAGAAATCAACATGTTATCATTTGTAGTTTATAATCTGACCCCTTCCAAAATGCTAGACAATAGCTGCGTGCAATAACCAGCATTCTGAGGCATAGACCTTATCTTCTCACATGTCTAAAATGTACCACATACACAGTACCTGTAGGTACATCTACACTGGAGCCTTAGGTTGACCTAAAGAAGGTTAAATTTCCTGCAGCCACATGGGGCTTTTATTAAGTTGACCCAAGTGCCTCCTTAGGTCGACTTAATAACACTACCTCTTAAGGTCGACTTAATGCTTAAGTAAACCTTATTAAGTCAACTTAATCCAATGTACATGGGGAAAGCCCTTAAGTCGACCTAATTGGGCTCCAGGCCCCCTCCCAGAGTTTCCAGAAGTTGCACTTCTCTAGTGCAACGTGGGACAGCTAATCAGCATTGCACTACTCCTCCACTGACCTACCACCTGCCAGTATGGACGCAGGCAGTTGACAGTTTTCAGTACGACTCTCTGACTTAACAAGGTCAACTTCAAGTTGACTTAAAGGCAACCTTGTTAGGTTGACTTAACAGAGCCTCCAGTGTAGACATACTCTATGGCTATGTCTACACTACAGGGCTCGGTTAAGCGAGCTTCATAAAGTCTGCTTAAAGTAGACCTTATTAAGCTGGCTTAGCACATCCACACTCAAAATGCCAGCAGATTGCCCACATCCACACTGGCAGCTTCTAGGTCACCTTAGGAGTGGTGCACTGTGGGTACCTGGCCCACAGCACACCACAGCAGAGGTGCCCCTCTCTCTCAGATGCTCCTTTACTACCGGAAGTGAGTGACCACACCAGCCTCCATACTGTGTGTGGCAACAGGGAGCCCAGGAAGCGTGATATAGCTCAGCGATGTGCCAATGCAGCACTCTACACCCTCCCTCTGGCTCTGGACCAGGTGCTGCAGGGCAAATGCCAGTGCAGGGGCAGGGTGCAGCAGTTGTTTAGACTCAAACACTGGGTAACAGCACACAGAGGAAGATGAAGTCAAATCACCTATTATAATGGGGGAAAAAATCCACAGTCAGGATTTAACCCTGCAGTCACAATCTAATCTAAAAAAAAATAGCAACTTTCTTTCTTTCTTTCCATGTGCTGTTTCCCAGTGTTTGAATCTTAACAACTGCTTTGATTTGTTGTTAGAGTGTGACCTGATCCTATGTCTTATACTCTCCTGCATTTATTTCCCACCATTCTGTAAATTCCCCCATCTTCAAACTGATGAAGTGGGATTTTTCTCCCATGAAAGCTCATCCAATAAATGTGTTAGTCTTAAACAGTGCCTCTGGACTCCTTGTTTGGTTTACAACACTATCAGGGGGTCCTTTGAGAAGGGGAGACACACAGGGTTGGTGGGAGAGGGGAAGAGAAAGGCAGGGTCAGGCTGAAAAAGGCAAGGGGGAGACACACAGGTTTGGGCAGAGAAGGGGGACACACCCAGGGTCAGGCAGAGAAGGGCAGCGGGGAGACACACAGGTTTGGACAGAGAAGGGGGAGACTCCAAGGACTGAACTGAGAAGGGCAAAGGGGGAGACACATGGGTTTGGGCAGAGAACGAGTGAGACAGGCAGGGTCAGGCTCAGAATGGGGGAGACGTGGGGTCTGGCTAAGAACAGGGGAGATGCTGGGGTCGGGCTGCGATGTGGGGAGGTGCCGGGTCGGGCTGTGATGCGGGGAAATGCTGAGGTCGGGCTGAGATGCCAGGTTGGGCTTAGATGCTGGGGTCGGGCTGCGATGCGGGCAGATGCTGAAGTCTGGCTGCAGTGGGGGAGATGCTGGGGTCGGGCTGAGAACGTGGGAAATGCCAGGGTCAGGCTGTGATGCCTGGTTGGGCTCAGAACGAGAGAGATGCCGGATCAGGTCGGGGAACATGGGGAGTTTGGCTGTGGTCCACACAGCTGGGAATGCTCCCAGCTGTGTTGTGCCTTCTAGCCAGCCTCCATCCCCATGTTTTCTGTGTTTGGAAAGCCAGTTAAGTTGACTTAAGGCAACTCCCACTCCACATTGCCTTAAGTTGACTTAATAAAGTCGACTTAACTGTAAAGTCGACTTTATAAGTGGGAGTTATAAAGTTGACTTTACTTGATGCTAAAGTCAACTTTACTGCCCTGCAATGTAGACAAGGCTTTGTTTAAGTCAGCTTATGGGCCTTTAAGTCAACAAACACCCAGTGTAGACATACCCTATGATAGTATGCATAGAATAATAATAATAATAATGAAGGGGTTCAAATACTAGCAGAAAACACCATTCTTCCTAAGCAAACACTTTTCTTAAGAAGCCAACCTTAATGATTCCTAAATGTACTGCCTATTTGGACCACTTTTATTAAGAAGCTCTACTAAGTAACCAATTTTTGTCAGTCCCTTAAAGTGGTTGCTTAAGAGAGGTTTTTCTTTTATTGTGTTATTTCACTATATGGGCAATGAAACAACATTTTAAAAAATGACTTGCAGTGGAAAAATCCATATTACATAGCTCCCTCTTAAAAAGGATTACTTAATACAGTACTTAGCACTGTTGGCAACTGTAAACCTGTCATAGACTTAAAATTCCTGATGAGTAGACAAAATAAAAAGACATTTTCTAAATTACAACGCATCTATTGCAGTCAGCCTTGTAAAAGAATCCTTTTAGTGTCAGTAGATAATGAAAATACGTGTTACCTATGACTCAGTTAAAATGATGTCATGACCTGGCAATTTCTTTTCAGGACTGACACATCCATGCATTGCACAGATCAAGATGAGCATCTTGTAAATTTTAAAGGCTTCTTCATTCTGTATTGTTGCTCAGCCAGGAACTGTAATTCTAAGCCTCCTGCAAGATGTGAATAGCAGCAAAGGGCCATGAATAGCTTGGAAACCTATTGTTGTTTTTCATTTTTTTTAATGCAAATTACACTAGTAAGTAAAAAAAAATCACTTCTGTTAAAAATACATTCAGAATTAACAAATGCAAAAAAAAAAGAAGACACATTTGGATTGTAATTCTTGCCTTCTGAATATTTAGCTTTATAACAAAAACCCAGCCTAGAAAAATAACATTCTTTACTGGATTTTGAGGCAGATACAGCTGTACAAATAAAAAAAAAATGTCATTCCAGATATTCTCACACTACTGTGGTCCAAACTACTCTCAAAACATCATCTTTTAATGCAGCGTTTCTCAGCTGGTGTTTGAAAGACCACTGGTGTCCTGTGGACATAGTACAGGTGTTCCGTGACCCACCCCGACCCCTCCCAATGGAGGGGACTGAGTGGGGAAGAAGGAAGAAGCAATTTAAAATGCCTCAGTTGCAGTAAAGCTTCCAGGTGCGTGGCAGCGAACACTGATGCCCTCCTGTGAGGTTTGCTGTGGCTGGGTCATTTTAGATCTCCTGCCATTGTTATTTGCTTTTTTCTGAATGTTTTCATCAGGTATTCCGCATAAAGTAATTAATACCTAAGGTTTGAGAAACACTGCTTTAATGTAGTAGTCAACAGTCCTGAAATACTAGTGCTGTAACTGTAACTGAAGCAGGAATATGAATGCCTAATGTATATATGTGTATATATCTCTATATATTTGAGTGTATGTAGACATGTGTGTACCATATGCAACATATAAATATACACACATGATTTATAATACTTAGCACTTACATAGTAATTCTAAGCACTACACAAACATTAATTAGTCCTCACAACTGCTATGTGAGATAGTTATTATTATTCCCATTTTATAGCTGGAGAAACTGAGCCAGAGAAAAATTAAGGACAACATTTTCTAAATTGGGAGCCTAAAAATTAGGCCCCTAAATCCATGCTGAGGCACCTAAATGAACTGCTTGGTTTTCAGAGCTACAGAGCATTAACAGTTCCCATTCAGTGTGAATGGAAACCCAATGCAAGACATGGCTGCCCATTATCCTTGAAAACCAGGCCACTATATAGGTACCTAAAATACTCTAGCTCAGGGGTCTCAAGCATGTGGCCCGTGGGCCACATGTGGCCCCTACAGCTATTTTTTGCGGCCTGCAATGACATGATTGTTACCAATATTTGCCATATCACTGTATGGAAAGGTTTCAGTGGTGTGGCCCTCAGGCTACCATATTAGTCCTCATGTGGCCCTCATGATGACTTGAGTTTGAGACCCCTCCTCTAACTGGTAAAAAAAAAATGTAAATAAAAATGCAGTTTTGTTAAAATCAAAATGTTGCATGTGAATATGTTATCAAAAATATTTTTGTCAGGAAGAAGTTATAATGAACTGTTTTGAATTTCTCATTTTGTTCAGCCATTTTGATTAATTCAGTCTGGACTTTTATATTTAATTTACATGTATATATAAGCACTTGATTTTTTAATACAATATACAAGTCAAAATGAAATAAATCAATGCCATCAAAACAAAATGATTCAAAAGAACAAAGTGTTTCAATGGCCACAACTCAAAAGTTCATCAGAAATTTGTTCTAATTCAGAATGAAAAAAGTTTGAGCTGTCAGAATTTTCCATAGAATGGAAATTCTGGTTTCTAACCAGTTCTATTAAATATAGATTTGGGGGGAGTCTAAATTTAGGCACCCACACATGAAGATTTTTGAAGAAAACACCAATTCAGTAAAGATGTTAAGCATGTTTTCATGGGGTTTGGTGGGCCAGGGCCTAAGTGACTTGTCTGCATTCACATAACTTGTCAGAAAGGGGAATTAGAACTCAGGAATTCCTAGCTTCTAGCCCAGGTTCAAAACACAACATTATGTGGCCTTCCTCAATATATGTAGGTGTGTATTATATATACATACATACATACATGCATACATACACACACACACATATATAAAATCTTACAGAATTAATTTAAGTATAGTACCTGAACCTGTCTTGTATCTTATTTTCAGTGGATGAATTCTTGTTCCACTGTCACTGTCCAGATTTATTGTTTGTGACACATTACATTCATGCATACATCGCAAAGGGCGCCAATTTCTATAACAATGGATAAGTAGAGTTATTTAACGCAGAGGGTAACAGAACCTATAAGCCACAGAGACTTTGAAGGTTTGGCAAGCTAGGAAAAGAGTCAGTTTGTGATGATTTGCTCCTCTCCAAGCACTGAAGACTCATGCCCTCAAGGACACCTGGCTGTCAGGTGTACATGGCAGGCATGTGCATCTGTCTAGCTATGCAGATTCCGAACAAAGAAAAAAATGACAATTCAAGTTCCTGAAAAGCCTGAGCAAAATATTTTTTCCTAATAAAAGCTGCCTAAGTGCTTGAAAACACAGATCAAATTCAGAACAAAACAAACGTCCCTATGAATTCAGAATATGTCATAAACACATTGACCTACTAGTAAAATTCCCAAGGGCATCTTGTTGCCAACTACGTAACAGCACAGGTTTTTTTTCAGCCACAGTAATACAGGAAGATAAAATACACATTCTAACACACAACAGATCCTCAAATATACCACAAAAAGATCTCCAATATTTTATCAATGCAACTAATCCCTCCCCACTCTACACCAACCAAAACAAACAAAAGAAGTTAGATCCCTTATGGTGCAATTAGAATGCTCACTTACACAGGATTTTCAATTGAAACTAGGTATAAAAGAGTAAACATAGCTAATACATATTCAGTTGGCCTCTGTTGATAGAAATCTGCAGATGACACTGTAGTTAATAAAAGACATATTTAGAGTTAGTTATAAAAGCACTTACAGTGCGATGAATAAAAACAGTGCGGTTACGAAACACTGTTTCCGTTGTTTATTTCGAGTAAGTTCAGTTATTGGTTTTATGGGGATTCCCTTTACCCCTTTGCCAACCCCAGTCCCCAAAAGAGCTCTATTTTTTTTAAACATTATAAGCGGTTTCTTTTCTTGACCACTGATGAGGCTCAATTGTAAAGCACCTCTCTGGCAGCTGGCAGTTTCTGTATGTGGTCACTCCGGAGCTGCTGAGCAACAGAGCTTAATCCCTGACATAAAAAAAAAGAGCTTTCAGAATTAACAGCAGCATGTTGAATCTAAAGGAAGTTGCTTCAGTAAGCCTGCACAGAGTTAGATGTGCAACTTAGTTGGGTTAAGGCAAGTATATACTGTACAGCCTTTAGGGCAAACAACTTGCTGACTATTCACTTCTGTTACAAGGTCATCATGGTAGATTTTTACTATTATAATGACTAAGGATACTTGGTGTTACTTGAAGTGATCTCAGAAAGGACTGAATTAGACGAAATCATTTCATAATTCAAATAAGCAGAAATGAAGGTAGTAAAGACAGATAATAACCAGCAGATGGCACCAGTGCTTCTCCTTTTGAACCTTCCAAAGGCCAGGCAGTTGTTTTTGTGTATTCTGGAAATCCAAGAAGGGATATTGTGCATCTGTTTGTACTTGTTGGAAAGAGAGGTCAAATGCACCTTTTGTTTCTCTGTGCCAGAGTATGCTCATATTTAAAAAAAAACAAAAACAAAACAAAAAACAAAAAGAAAAACAAAAGAAAACAAAGGTGGTGGTTTTTTTGTTTGTTTGTTTTTTGCTGTTTGTAGAACACAGGAACCACAAGTTTTTTTTTAAAGGTCCTTCAGCCACCACACAGGAATCACCTTGTTCACTTTGACCTGAAAGAGAGACATGAGAAAAAAGGATATTTGTAATCAACTAACAAATGGATTGAGGCATCACCTCCCCTCACTTCAGGCACCCCCTACACTGGGAACATGTTCAACTAGCCTCTCTAAAACAACCTCTTGCAGACAGAGAACATTTCCTCTGCTTTAATAGCCTGTTTTTTATGGTCAAACAGATTGCATACATGTATGCATAGAAAGAAAGCAAGGGCAAGTGATTTACTCAAGTAATTTTGTTAGCATTTTGAAAAGTATTATCAAGGTATTTGATGTAGGTTCTCAGAACCATTCTGGGTAGGAGCAGTATTTAATTAAGGAATCATCTCAGGCTGCTGACTGCATATAATCTGAAGGATGACCTGAACAATGGTAATCCAGCAAAACACAGCTGGCTTCAGACAAAGAAACAATTTGGTACATAGATCAGAGTGGCTGAAAAGCAGGTGCATGGTTAAGTCATCTATGGCTACCTCAGAAAAGCAGTTGTGCAAGGTTTCAACTGCACAGTGCTTGCCAGCTTTAGTAAGAGTCCTAAACTTCGAAGTATTGTTACCAGTTACTATACTGGCGTTAAATGGTAATTTACTTAAGTTAAACTCTTCTCATAAGTTACTCAAATATAAGCCCTAACTAAGCTTTTTCAGCTGAAAGGGACAATCATGTCATATCAGATTCATATCACTGTGATAAACTGGGCATCAAGATGGGGCCCTATTCTGCTGATTAGACTCACACCTTGCTTACATCTGATCTTCAGGCAATGCGAGCGGCAAAATGGCACATTCTTCAATCTAAATGTATGCGAAATTAGTATTCAGTCACTTGACCGCGTTGCTGCAGCATTAGGCTAGGAGACCAATACAGGCAGAATGATTATGCAGTTTCAGCAAGTAGAATAAATGTGGAAACAGGAAAGGAGGCCAAACAAACAAACTAGAGATGGACCAAACAGTGTCACTGGATCTGAACCGCCTCATTCTTTGGAGATGTTTGGGTCCTGATCTAAATTTTATAGCCCAGGCCGTAAAGTAAATTGCATGTAACAAGAATGCAAAGTTTCTGTGTACCACATTTGTGAGAGAGAACAAATGTTCACAAACCTCATGGAATGACAAGGACATCTTTACTTTAGCATGAACTGTTCCTGACCAATTTCTCCAGTGCATTTGACTTCAACAACAGACATGGACATTTTTTTTGTTTCACCTCTTGTTTTCTTGAACAAACACATTTACTGTGACCCAAATAGGGAAGAATCTCTCTCTATCTATTTACTTTCTATTTACATCTGCCTTCCTCCTACACGCTCCAAGGGCAATGATCACGCAGTGTAGAATCGTGTTCCAGAAGTCACAGTATTTTTTTGTATTTCACTGGCACTAATTCCAGTGTCACAGAGCAATTCCTAATATTCAGTTACCTTCCACACTAGTTCTTCCCTCTGTTGATAATTTATTTCTCTCATTTTATCATGTAAAAGCCTGAGACTAAGCTCCTGTACTACTGCCTGAAAGTGGGCATGGGCATCCTCAACTCAGAATGCCATGAAGCTGCTTTGTTGGGTATCAGCAGTGTGAGCGTTAGAAGGATCTACATAAATACCAGCTCTGTTTGGTTCTATGAGACTGTGTGTTTTTGGGTGGCTTTCATGGCCTGTTTCTATGCTCAGACAGCTTGCAAATGAGTATGACTAGGAAGAAAGGAAAGGAAAAGATTTGTACAAAACTGTCGATTCTGTATCTTGTGCAGCATGGAGTGCATTCTTGCACTTAAATAATAGAAATAATAAGACATTTAGAATGGAAATAAGCATTTGCATAGGTGGAATTCTACCATTAGATTCCACAAAATCAGTCAGTTTCTGTAAACAACATGCTGGTGAAGCTGATAAACACCTGGGAACTGCACAGGTATAACTAAGTCTTGTGAAGTTTCCTTATATGATCAAAAATATTAAACAATGTGTGGGTGAATCTTTGCAATCACTATTGAAATCCATGCTGTAATCCTCCTTCAAGCAGTCACACTGCAGCAGGGTCATCAGCTGTCAGGCAAAAGGAGGACATGTCCTCCTTTTTACCTTCATGTCCTCCAGCCGGTAGGTGTTTTAACAATACATGATTTTTTTCTGGCTTTTTACTTACAGGGGTTAAATTATGCTGGAATACCCCAGAACACCCTATTTTTAGGGGGAAGCACTCTAGGACCCCCTAAAAAGAGACTATTACATTAATACTACATTTTCTCCATGTGTCCTCCAATGTCCTCCTTTTTGTACTTCCCTGTCCTCCTTTCCATGCTTTGGTATCTGGTAACCCTACACTGGAGCAGCCACGCTGAGATTAGATCACTGAAAGTTTAGTCTCTGCTCTGGCAGCATAGGTTCTCCTTTGCCTCTGTACAGTGCCTAACGCGGCTGAATCTCCACTCTAACTGCAGCCTGTAGGTGCTATTACAACATAAATAACCAACAAATATTAGCTTACCTCTGACACCTAGTTCTACAGAAGACCACTTCTTTTTTCTCTCTGCACCAAAACAATAGTGAATATTCTCTGGTCTGACTGACTGCATTCAGTGCAAAATGGAGGAAGGAGACTGCTTAGGTAACTTTGAGCTGCCTTTCTGTATTCTTGACCCCCGGCATAAATTAGAGCAGTCTTAAGGAAGTTTTAATTTCAGTCTGGCGGCTCATAGCACCAAGAAATTATTTCAGCAACATAGGAACACTGGATGTTGGAATTCCCAAGCCGCACTCCCACCTACTAGGAATCTTGCATGCAACTGGAGGCCAGGAAGATGGGTAGCTTAGGACACTCTAAGGTAGCTCTGCACCACCTGAAGATCTCCTAAAGCTGGACTGATCTGGTACAATATATTTAGCCAATTCCTGCAACTGATGAAATTATACATATTTGAAGAGTGGGATTGAGTAACCATATATGTCCAGAAAACATACCGCCTTGTGCTGTGATCCTGGAAGATTTCAGAAACTAAGCAGCACTGGGATGGATAGGGGACCTCCAAGGAAGAGCTCAGTGCTGCTGGAAGTGGTGTTGCTGATTCAATAGATGGTGCTCTTTCCTCTAGTTCAGTGCTGAGCCTAGAACCCAACATGGTGTTAAGGGGAACTGTGATGTTTTCATATAAGTTACAAAATTTAGGTCTTGATCACTTGTGGCCAATAATGAGCCCATGGTTTGTGCATTATTTCAGTTTAGGCAAGGAAATGTAACTGCCCAAGTCAGAACTTGATCTGCACAGTAACCTTCACTGGCAAACTACATCCTGAGGTGAGCAGTTGAGTTCAGCCTATTGAAATTCTCCCCTAAACTTGCTATTTTTCTTCTGCATGCTTGCCCCTGTGCTGTTGTATAGAGTTTGTGCGCACTGTTACACAGCGTTACATTCCACTGACAGCATATATCTACATATCCATTACTTACTTCATAGAGTTGTTGACTGATTGTAAACCACAGAAATCTTTGGCCACATATGTTAGTTTGAAGGCTAGCTATTTTCAAATTATTTTCCCCTTGAGTCCTAGAGGGCTAATATTGTGTTCCCTAGTTTAGACATGGGAAAACAAAAGGTACAAACAAAGCTTTAAAGCAACCCAATGTAGCCTGCTGTTATCATTTCAGTGATGTGATTTCCAAGTATTATCGTAAAAAGTGTGACAGGGTAGTCAAACTGCAATTTGGATTTGTTATTCCGCTATCTAATGACCTGCCCACATTAAAAGAGCTGAAGGCAAGGCATTGCTCCAGGATACATGAGTGCGTTCTGGCCTGCCTCTACAGTACGCAGTATAAAGCTGTTGCCACATTGTCAAACACTGAGGCTGGGAATTCTACAGAACCCTGATCAAATACTGTACACTGAGGGAAACATCACATGTGTTTGCCTGACTGTCACTGATACATGACAATATGCCTTCTCCAGGTTTACTGAAAATAACTTACATCCAGCTTTCTATCTGTTAGTGCAGTGAAAGCACCTACATTCTAGTAAGGAAGCAGTGCTGAAATAAAACAGAACTAATTTCTTAATGTTCATTATATTTTTCTTTGTTTCAGCAACATGCTCTAAAATTTATACAGGTTCTCTTCTCTGCAGCACCAGCTTTCCTTTGACTCAGTGTTAAGAGACTCTGAATGCAGTCAACTGCTCTTGCAGAAGAAACATGGAGAACTTAAAGAGAATGGGATACATCTCAGCTAGAGGGCTCCATATGTTAATGGCAACATATTGTACACTGAGGAAGAAACAGGATTGGTATTGTTTTAAGTACCTGTGAGCCACACAGAGTACCAGGAAAGAAATAACATTTCCTAAATGTACAACACGATGCCAAAAGTGCAGGTGAAAAATCTTTATTTCAGCACATAGAGATGGAAAGCTGAAGCTAGGCTGGAGCTATGCGCCACTGTCATGTAAGACTGTTAAAAAAACAGAACAGCAGCAACATGCGTGCTTCACAAAGGGCCAAGTTGTGAGTACCCTCACAGTCTGAGGTTCACAATCACCAAAGGAGAAAATATGAGGCCAACATAAATAATTGTCTGCTAATTCATCAGCAGATTTGTTCTTCTTAACAGAACGACAAGATTTAGTTTTATGTTTCCATTACATTTTAATGGATATTATGGTTGAATTGATGTCACTTGGTTATGTTTAGTTCTCTCCTTCAGTAGAAATGATTGGAAGAGAAAAGAAGGAAAGGAAACGATACCCTCTTGTAAGCCACCACATGCCATACTTCCATTTCATAAGCCTATGATGTTAAACAAAAACCAAAAGGTTACACCTTTATACTGCAATGAGGCCAGATTATCCTGGGTGGTAATGAATCTGTGGTTTGCTTTCTGTTTGGTATGAGCACAGGTGATATTTGTAAATCGGTGCTGTGTTGCAGTCTAAGGATAAGCAAAAACTTTAGCATAAATCTGATCCAGTCCTGTACTTTTGGCTGACATTTTCTTTCCTACTCAGCTCCAGAATGTAACAGCTTGTATTTCTATGCAGTGGAGGGAATTGTCACTCATACTGTATAGCCACAATACACCATTCTAGCTAAACTGATTTAAAAAGAAACATGCCATTAAATCACAAAGGAAGAGAGCAAACCAAGTAGAGGAGCACCTCAAAGAACAGACACCCTAACAGGAGAAATACTAACAGTGTTTGCTACAGAACATGTTTCTAAACCTCTGATAAACTCAGCTAAAATCACTGTGCCAAATCCTTAATCAGATTTTACCTAGGGCTTGTCTGCACATACAGCACTACAGCAATGCAGCTGCTCTCCTGTAGCATTTAGTGAAGACGTTGACTACACCAACAGGAGAACATCTCTTGTCAGTGTAGTTACACCCTCATCACAAGAGGTGATAGACATGTCGACAGGTGAAGCCCTCCTGTTGACATAGTGCTCGTCTATACCACTAGTTTGGTTGCTAAAACCGTGTTATTCAGGGTTACCCCTTAAATCTGTAGTATAGACCAATCCTCAGTCTGCCTGAGAGAGAACTGAATAAAATCAATTTCAGGACCTCAGTCTTATTAAAATAAATGTGACACATTGTATCACACCACGAGAAGGGTATGTCCACACATCTCTTTTATTTCAAAATAACACTGGTTATTTCGAAATAAAAAAGATTAGGTCCACGCAATGTTTTCTTATTTTGAAATGATGGGCTCTGTCATTTCGAAATAAGAACCATCATTTCGAAACAGCTTAAACCCCATTCATTTCGAAACGGCTCTTATTTCGAAATGGTTATTTCGAAATAATGCCGTTTGGACATGTTGTTTCGAAACAACACCATTGTTTCGAAACAACTGTTTCGAAACATGTCCAAATGGCCTTATTTCAAAATAACCATTTCAAAATAACAGCCGTTTCAATAGCAGGCTTTCCCTTAATTTGAATTACCTTATTTCAAAATAAGGACTTTATTTCAAAATAACTCATTTCGAAATAACTTATTTCAAAATAACAATGTATGTGTAGACATAGCCAAAATCATTATGTTAGAAGGGAAAGGTACTGGTAGTAGTAAAGTGCACTACTTAAATTCAGTCAATCAAGAAAGGCTTCTGCCTATTCTGAATTTTAAAATCATGTCATTTTTCATATTAATAATCCTTTAACATCTGCCTGGCATGTCATAGAATCTGTCAGAAGTTAAGTACTTACATATACATGGGCTGTAGCTGTAAATGAGATGTCTTTTGTGGGCCTTGATAGCCGTAAGAGTCAAATCCACCTATGAAATCAACTGAAAAAGGGGAAAATGACTTTTATTAGCAACATCTTTTCAGAAGAGATTCATACTATTGTTCAAGAACATGTCTCCACACAGATCACTTTGGACAGACCCTCTAATACTCTTATATACTAAAATTAGAGTGACTAACTATGTAGTGGATAAAAGGGGAGCAAAGGCAATATCTTCAGATACAGCCACTGAGGGATTTACAAAATCTGTCTGCATCAGAGAGAATTTTGCATCACTCTTTTTCGCGAGCAGACCACCTGATTGAAGTACAAAATTACATTACAGTTGGATATTACAAATGTGGCAAACCTTTTATTTATTGGAGGGATGCAATGCAACTGACTGATTAGTGTGTCAAGCTCACTGACATCGTGTGGTTTAGTGATCTAGAGAGGAAAGCATATTGATCTTATTCTGTTTGAGAGACAGAAGTTTTTCTGATTAGCTACTTTGATGCTTGGTTGAAATGCAGAGACTCAGGCTTAGAACAATTTATCTGAGCACTGGAGATGGGAGACTCCACATACAGTAGCGGTCTATGAGCGGCGGGTTATTTTCTAACTCACGCCACTGCTTTACCTATGTTTATTTTAAATCATTTCCAGAACTCTATAGTCACATCTGATTTTGAGATTCCCTGTTTCCCATACTCAAACTCTTTCTTTTAAAAAGTGAAATATGAAGTCCATCTGTTGGTCTCTGTGTCTTATTTAACTGTAGCCCTCATATATATTTGGATGTTCCTTCCATAAAATATTATATGTTACATATACTATAGCTGCATGAATAACTGGATCCACTTCTACAGAAGACTGAAAGAGATATACCTCTGAATTGCCTATAACCTGGTTATTAGTTCTTGCTACACAGTGACGATTTGAACTGGAGCTCTCCTACACCCGCAGGAGACTGCTCTTAACCACTCGGTTATGAGGGAAAAATGGAACACCTCTCCCTATCATCATTCTGTTAATGGAACCTAAATCCTTTTGTGATGCTAGCCTGAAAGCTCAGAGTTCACATTTAGTTGAAGTCGAAATAGTTTACATTGACTTTTTTTTTTTCATTTCAGCTAAAACAGTTAACCAAATCTGTATGAATTCATGAAACGATTTGACCCAAATCTTCATTTTGGAGCAAAATAAGTTTCAGCTAAAAGAAATTTCACCCAGATCCAGTGTACAATGCTTTAGATTTCCTTAGCTAGAAAGAAGCCAAAGCTGCGAAGTTCAGCTTTGTAACTGTATTTCACTTGAGTCCTGGGACGTCCATAAGGAAACTCTGATTCAGAAGGTATCTGGATGAACCAGAAAGTAGCAAATTACTCTCTAATACAGGAAGGTGTCTTATGATATAAATGCAATAATAAAATTAGAGTTCACATGCCATTCCTTTTATAGTTCAGAACTCTTTATTTGAGATCTTTCACAGGGAACAACTTAAATACTGCATCTCATCACCCATAATTAGAAAGAGCTTTCATTCTAGCGCAAATATTAACATATATTATACATAAACATGCACATATTCACCTTCCACAAACTTCAAACTACCCTTTCTTAAGGTCATACTGTGATATCCTTAACTCTGTTCATGCAGGATGTGGGCATGAAGCCACAAGTTCTTAAGAAACAAACTAATACAGTACACTACAATTTATTGCCTTAGCAACACAGTCTACTGTGAGCACAGCAGGCTTCTCCTGAACTGTCTACACTGGCTTCCCATAGAACAGGGGTGGCCAATCTTACGGAACTCAAGAGCCGCACAAGTCAATTATTAAACCTTCGAGAGCCACACTGAGGCATATAACCACATTTTTACCTACTCCAAAATCACTAAGTTTAAAATTCACTGTGCACTTTAATTATATCGTAAAAATGGGGCAAATATTGATCCACTAATGTCAGATTCTAATAATTATTTAAGACCACCATGAAACTAGGCCTATACAGTAAAAATATAGCTGTTGCTAGATGCAGAGCACTACAGGCTTGTGGCAAGTTTTTTTTTAAATCTGGGCAGTAACTTGTCAGTGCAGCAGGTAAAAGCTCTCTGAGATGCTGATCTCTAAGTATTCCACAATGTTTTGAATTTCATTGTGGAATATGATGCTTCACAGCAGTAAGTTGTGCCAAAAATTGAAAGTAATCTATGTTCAGTTTTATATTTTTCTCATTTGTATTTTCATTTCTTAATATTCCACATCATGTTTAGGACTTGTAAAACATGATTTTATTTTAACAACGAGTACACTGCATTAGGGCCTATGAGAAAATCTAAACATGCTATGGCTTCTCTGACCATGTCACACTTCTCTCCCCCACCCTCCATTGCCTCTTCCCTGCCATCTCTTGCCATGCTGCTGCTTCTCTGCTCTCCCCAACTATGCCACACTTCTGCCTCCCACCCTATCCCGGCACCTACCATGCCCCCCGCTTCCCTGCCAATATTTCTGCCAGTAATCTTATTCACTAAAATACTCATGGACAGTGAAGACAAATGGTCTGAGGACTCAGACACAATTAATTTTAAAATGAGAGTTATAGTAAGGGAAAATACTGCTCTCATCTTAATCCTGTGAAGAGATGCACACAGGGACACCTTTTCAACTGTTCAGAATCACAACAGATCAATGAGAATTTATGGGGAAGTAAAGTGCAAGATCAGAGCCTGTTTCAGTATGTGCTTTGGAGTCCATGCACAGAAGATACTATGGAAAAAATCCCATTGAGTTTATTCAGTTTGGGGTCAGGCCCTGTATAAATTCTAAATATCAATATTTGTTTTTTATAATACAAAGTAAAAGTTTTATTGGTGAGAGATTTTTTCCAGAAAGTTTACACCACAATTTTCCATCCTCAACCCTTCACAACAATAACTCTTGTCTAAGGGGCTCAGATACCCATAGAGTCATTCATGAAGACTGCACTGAAATATAAATGGGTTTTGACTACTGGTATACAACAAAAGAGAATTAATACATGTTGAATACTATTTAAACAGTAGAAGTATAGTGCTGCTATTGAACTTTGAAGTGAATGTAAATTATCTTGGTAATTGACTTAGTTATAATAATTAAAATTTTCTTATAAAAGAAATTTGCTGGCAGTTCCTTCTGCAAACAGATGACATACTGATGTCTCAGGCACACTTGTTCAATGGACTTAAGGAATTTTTTTTCTAAAGCCAGTTTTCAGTAGTTGTGGTCTATCTTAAGTCTAAATCATTTTGCATGCTGAAAATGAACCATGATCCATAATAAGTACTTGTAGCATTCTTTAAATAGAGTGTTTTTTAAATAACCTTTTGACAGTAGTCAGTGGTTTTGGATGTAACACGTGTCAATTTTCAGTCATTTCTGATGATTCTTATTTAATTCTCAAAATAGAAATACAAGAGAAATAATTTTGCATTATATTACAATATCTGGAAATGCCAGATGATTTTTAAAAAAGAAAATTAATTTACAATTGCTTTTCAGGTTTCAATTGCTAATTATCATCACTTATCTGTAGTTCATTGTAGACTTGTTCTTGAGCAATTTATGTTGCCAGTTTTAAAAATATTTACCCAAAAACAATATCAAAAAAGAAAAGTATTTAAAAAATCATGCACTGATGTAATTAAAGACTGTATCATAATGCACACACACAAGGAGGGTAGAAATTAATATGGTGTGGGTAAACTGTAGAATCTGGCAATTACTAGCTCTGAGTGCTTGCCTTTCCCTGCTGGCTCTCACAATACTGCCCCTCCCCTCCCGGCTCTCACCACGCTGCTTTTTCCTGCCGGTGAGGCTCTCATGATGCTGCCCCCTCCCCTCCCTTCCCCGCTCTGACCAGGCTGCTTGTTCCCTGCCCGGTCTCCCAGGGCTGCCCCTCCCCCAGCTCTGACCACGCTGCTGTCTCCTTCAGCTCTCACATTGCTGCTCCTCCACTGCCGGCTCTCCCCATGCCGCTGCCTCTCTGCTCTCCCTGACCACTGCAAATTTCTCGCCCCTGGCTCCTGCCATGCCGCCCTTCCCTCCTGAGCTCTCCTGGGAGCCACAATTTTTCTTTAAAGAGCCGTATGCGGCTCGCGAACCACAGTTTGGCCACGTCTGCCATAGAATATCAAGTCAGGTTCAAGGTCTTGGGCGTTATCTTCAAGATGTTTAATGGCCTGGGCCCAAGACATCTGAAAGAGTTTTAAAAGATCTGGGTTGAGAACTTCGCTCCTCTGGCACAAAGGAACTTTCATCCATAAGGGTAAATTTCAACGATGCAAGAGACAGAACTTTCTTGGGGGTTGTTCCCAGCCTATGGAATGAACTCCCCAAGACCTCAGGCGCATCTCAAATCTCACCATTTTCTACATCAAGGGCAAGACAAACTTTGTCAGTTTGCCCTCTTTAGCATATTCATACAAGCATGTACATCGAAAAAGAAAACAAAGCAACATCCAAATCCCCACCAAAACAAAACACTCCACTGCGTTCAAAATTCTTCCTGTGGTGAGAGGATGAGTGATAGAATGAACCACATGCCACTGATGTTGGTTACATTGTTTAATGCACTTAGATACTATAGTGATGAAGGTGGTGTAAGAACCAATATAGTCTAGAATGTGAGTGATCCCATTCAAATTAATGGGACTACTTGCTGAGTGAACTACCATTCAGCATGAGCACAATTATCATAATATGCCCCATAATTAAGACCATTTCTACTGAAACAAAAAAACAAAAAGTGCAACTACTTAAACGGCTCTTAATGTGGATTACAGAGTTCTACGTTCACACTGCCCTGTCTTCTATTCTAGTCTCTCCAATTTATCTGCAGTGCACTTCATGTACATGTATTTTCCTACTAACACATTTTAAGGCTTGCATCTGGACTTCCTTACATTAGCTTCTTATACTGCAACCATTAACTGCAACATACTACAAATGAGATTCCCCCATGGAGCTTTGGCACAGCATCTGAACATGCAGTCACAATGCTAATTTTGTGACATCATAATTATTTTCATGGGAGAAGATATGTAATAAACAAAGGATTGAGAGTTAAATAGGAAATAAATGCACTGTTATTCAAACACAGACACATAAAAAAGAAGTGATAATCTCAGACCTTGGCTGATAAGTCTTGTAGCAAATTGCTTTTTGTATAAATGTTCTCTTTTTTTCAGTCTTAACGTTTTGGATAAAGAATTCAGAAAACAAGCTGGGCTAGATCATCCACTGGTACACAGTAAATCAGCACAGCTCCATTGGCTTCAACAGAGCTACGCCAATTTAAGTTACCTGGGGGACCTATCCCTCTTTATAGCTGGTGTGTGTTTTCAGAGGTATACTATGACATAAAATTGTACCCTGTAAGTAATAATAAAATGACTTTCCTGTCACAGGCTCTGTTTTCAAGACACAAGAAACCTCTTGAAGCACGTTTCTAGGCGTATTTCCAGAAAGCTGAATCAAAATGTTAAGAAACAAATTCCAAGCAATAAAAAGAATTTTCATGGGCGTAGGGAAAAGAAAAAGTGTGCCTATTATCTCTGCAAGGCAGTGTAGCCCTGCCTTTTGCCTTGCTGTACAAAGGCAATAGTGTTAAAGAGGCTATCCACTTGCATATCCAGGTGATGGTATGGGAGACGATATGATCATGACCTTGTCAAAGGCACGCAATGGCTTCTTATGCATAACAGCAATGCTGCAAGTAAACTGGGAAGAGAGGGTAATACAATGCAAAGAATGCATATAATTTTTTTGCATTAGATTTTCTTCATGGTGGCAGCATCTTAGTCAGCTCTGCAAAGCCGGTGCTGCCCAGACTGTGCTAAAAGCTCCCTATGGATTTTTGAGTTAGTGTCTCAAAGCATGCAAAATTCTGCCCTTTCTGCTGGGCATTTTATCCTGGCTGTGCCTGAAAGGTCACTAAAAGTGTCATACCACTGAGACGCTCCAAGCAGCAATAACATGAGATGAATAAAATAAGCCTCATTAGCTGAATTGCTACAGATGTTTCAGTTCCTAATCTGATCCATCAAATGCATTTTTGCCTACTATATTTTACTTTTATCTTGTATATCATCATTACTGAACTCAGGTCTTTAATCATGTTTTGCCTTCATAAACACACACACGATTCTACTCACACATCATGTCAACAGCTGAGATATATTTTTACAAAGAGGCTTGCCTGAAATCTGGTAATGCTACTATAATTTATTTCTAAACAATGAGTAGCTCACTTTTATTTTGTGAGTCTGAATCTCTTTCTTGCCTTGCTGCCACTAACCTGCTCTGTGGTTATAAGGTCAGCTTTAGAAAAGCACCACAAACTCCTTCTAGGACATAGCTGTGGAAGTCATGTAACTAAAATAGGTTATGGTTCAAAATAATGGACATATTTTCCATAACTTTCCCACAAAGGACCTGATCTTGCAGCCCTTGCACACAGTGAAGATTCCCACTGAAGTCAATAGGACCTTTGAATGCAAGATGGGATCATAAGTCTGAATGTGATATTCAACTTCAGTTGTTGGAAATTTGTTGGTATGCAAGGGTCTATTAAGGTGGGATGTGTCTCTACAAGGAGCAGCTGGGAGGAACAAAGAAATAAGCAGATAGAGTTGTAAGCAGGAAATAATGCACTGTAATATAACAAAATTATAGTCATGCAGCAAAAAGGAAGAATATTAAAAGAAAAAAGAAATCAGGTGGCCACACATCGTCCTTCAGCAAATAATACAAATGGCTTCAGTGGAGCTCTGATAATTTCTATCAACTTATGATCTGATCCTAAAACTTAACAAAGACAGCTAGGGGACATGCCTATAGAAGTAACACTGACATCATGGAGCATATCAAAACTTAGTAGGGATGTACAGATTCTTGAGAGGAGGAGAGGGAAAGAATGGTCATATCTGTAAAGGAAGGTTGGGAATGAAAGAGGGAAAGAATGGTTGTATCTGTAAAGGAAGGTTGTGAAAAATCATTCTTATCAAAACAAAATACTTCTCTGTGTACACAATCCCACCCCCCCCAGGAGAGAAGCTGAGAGAGAACAGACTACATGTGACAAGCATCAGTCCCCTTATTCAAGAAATTGAGGTAATGAGAGTAGCATAAGAACCTATATAGAACAGAACAAAATAGAATGGATGAAGTAGTTGAGAGCTCTGCAAAAATGCTGAACTTTACAAACCTAGACAAAATTTATAAATGCTTAATGGAGTAAAATCAGGGCCAGTATCGTTAAATTTAACATCAAAGCAGAAAACCAGATGTCTGGCTTAACAAAAGTCAAATAAAGAACATCTATAGCATGTAGGGAGAGTCTCATGATCAGGCAGGTACCATTGCTATCAGGCTGTCTGCCAAGCTGTGTTGTGATGGGATATTATTCACTGCCTGCCAAACCTGCCCTCACCCTACCCTTTGTGTACTGTGAGTATGGTTGGATGACTGTTACATCCTGTTCAGCAAACAAGCAGGGCTTTGCTCTTATAACAGATTTTTAAGTTTGTTTAGAATGATCAAATGTCACAGGACTTTGTTTTATAGCAATTTAGACTCACAGAAGAGGATAGTAAAAAAGTAGCAGGGACAAAGGGACCATACTAGTCAGTTCAGGAAGCTGTGTCACTACCACTGAGACATTATAGCAGAAAAGGTCCACAGGGTTACCAGAAGGAAACCCTCCAGCCAGATTTCTCTGCTCCAGCTTTGATGTACTCTCATTATTGCATTTCCAATTCTTTTCACAACAATGGACCTGTTTCTCTTGGACGTTCCTTTCTGGCAGCTCATGAATTTCCTGTTTTCCACCAGATCATTTTACTAGTTAATTTGTTCTTTGGGACATTTCCTTGCTAGGCCCACTCTGAGCCCTACTAATCCCTGGCCAGCTCTTCCTGCACTCAATCCGTGAAACAATATTGGACTGGGAAGTGTATAGGTCAGCAAAATCAGATTGTCATAATTTTCTGTCCTCACACTGCAGTCAAGCTCCTGCCTCCATTCTGTTAAATATCTCCTGCCAAAATAATTTTTTAAAATATTTAATTTTTTCCCTTTAGGTATATCTCTGACAGGCCTGGGCCTTCCAGAACAATTTCTACTTGCTTTCTTATTTTTGTGTGTGTGAACATTTCAAAAATGTCCTTCAGATATTTTTAAATTAATAAAATATTTCTAAATTAGTTAGTTATCGAGAAGTAATGCAGGTTAAATAGGATCATCAAAACACTAATAAAAGGGGATCTTAGAAGGAGTTTGCTGTCAGCTAGCTCCTCACAAGGGCTAAGCTGGTGATCAGAAACCAGACGGTGCCATACTGCAATAAATATTATTTATTACTGTGGTACTCGGGAGCCCAAGTCATTGACCCATTGTGCTAAGTACTGTATAAACATGGAACAAAAAAGACAGCCTCTGTCCCACAGAGCTTTATACTCTAAATATCAGACAAGAAACAACAGATGGATACAGACACATGGGAGAAGTATGCTGGAACAATACTAGTTGTTGGCATGATAGGCTGTGGTCTCTGCATTTCAACAACCTAACTGCTGTCAAGTTTTTTGTAGGCCTCACTGCAGAGCAGAGTTTTAAGTAGGGTGATCAGATGTCCCAGCTTACAGGGACAGGTTTTTTTGTATTTTTTTCCCCCTTATCTAGCTGCCTATTACACCCCCATCTCCTGTCCTGATTTTTCACATGTGCTATCGGGTCACCTTAGTTTTAAGGAGGGGGTCAGAAGGAGAATAATGAGTTAGGTTTGGGGTATTTATGGGGAGCTTCTTCCAAGTGTGAGAGGCAGAAAGGAGAAAGGTGCTGAAAACTTAACACGTGAAAGTTGAAGGCAGACAGCGTGCACTGATCAGAGATGGGAGTTGACATCTCAATAGCCAATGAGAAATGATACTGTACAAATAAATAAGCATAATAAACATAAGTGCGCCAAACTGGAGAATTAGGTCCTGAATGTATGAAGACTAAGAAGGCAAGGTTAATGAAGAACCATCCAACTATTTAAAAGAAAAAGACAAAAGTAATAAGGAAACCTTAACAGGTGACATACTAAGAGACTATTGAAACTGTAGCATAAAGATGTATGTCAGATGAAGTCTAGGGGCACCCAAGAAACTAAAAAGAAAAGAAAAATCCATTTTGTTTCATACAATGAGGACAACACTACACTGGACTGAATAAGAAAATTCCAGACAGTGCGACTGAGTAGACACATCTTGACAGATGCAGTTTAATAGCTTTGGGCCCCCAAATGAAAGGGTTTGAAACTTAGTTATCAAACCTGCTTTAAAGAGCATCAGATAGATGAGTGACTATGCTTTTCAGCTGGTATTGGGAGCAGAGAACTATATACTACATTAAGTTATTCATATATGTGCATTTTTCAGTCAGTGACCCAATCAACACAAACACAACTCAAAATCTCTTTGACATTCTAGTCTTAATTCAAAATGCTGTGTTTAAAGTATCTGCTGTTAGAGAAATACTGTACTGCATCCAGTATAATATAATTTTGTATATTATGCATGGTTATAACCTCAGTATTTCTCAAACTACGTGTAACTTCTGCAGTCAGAATTGTAAAAGTCTGTTGGTTACTAACCCATTCCTGTTACTGACTTGATAAAGTTGTTCAGGGCATTGTTTTCTTGATCTCCTATCTTGAGTTTCTCCTCCAGGGACAATTACATCTGTGAATAACTAAGTAAGATTTTTGAAAGCATTTGGTTGTAAAATTCATCTCTCTTTATAAAAAGGAGAGAAACTCTTGGGTGTTTCCTACATTGTTTCTAGTGAAATTTGCTTCTAAGATGCCTGTCTATACTACTGGAATCAAAATAATATTTTAAGAATCCTTATTTAAAAACACTTCCCTTTAATAAGATTCAGCAATGGCTGATGAATGGAAATAAACAAAATACATGCAAGGCCGAAACATCCACTTTGATGCTGTGGTATGTTCATTTTATTAAGCAGTATTCCATTGTGATGAGCCCCCAAAATGGAAATGTTACTTCCCTCAAGCATTAATGTTATGTTATTTAGACTCAAGCTTGACAATTGCCCTATGGGGCAGTGAGGGATGTAGGGGGAGGGGCAGGTCTGGTAGTGAGAAAGAAGGGAAATTAGTATCCATGAAGCCGGAGACAGCACCATATTTTCCCTCATGATTTTATTTATTTATATATTTATTTCATACCATAGCCCAGTCTCCTAGGGACTCCTTTAACATTGACTTCATTAGTTATAAAGGCAGCAATCCATAACCAATTTTGCTTTCATGTCATACTTGTTCGCGTATAAAACCACCCCTTTTGTTGGAAACATCCGCAATTAATCCCAAAACAAAGAAAATGCAAATCTAACAGTCTACCCTAACCAACCCTTCTGATTCAAGGTCCTGACCACTATCTATTATAGTTTAAAATGAACTGAAATTCCCACTTTGAGCCTTACCTAATTTTCTAGTGATAACACGGATGGATTCCCAGAAGCATTCTGTGCATCTTGATAGTAACATCCTAATTTCCTTTCCTGGTAAATGTTTTAAATAAGATTTTAGCACCAAAGGAAATTAACCTTTAAATTAATTGTAATTATAAAATGCCATCGCTGATTTTGTCTTCAGCCTAATTACTTGCTATTATTTAAACAAACTGCCCCTCCTCTGAGCTTTCAGTTTGTTTTTCTCTCTGTTACACTGTGCCAACTGATCATAGTTAAGGCAGCATAATGTCTGTAGAGGTCTTAACACCTGGATTGCCTTGTTCAGTTTACATGTCAAACACAACTAGCTTTTGTTTTCTATCTGCTATTTATATACTCTCCCTCTAGCAGTTATGGCTGCTTTCTAGATTTTTCCAGTGTGTACTTTAGAATGAGTGGCCAAACCTTGTGGGATTCAGAGTGTTTACATCTCACTCCTGTGAGAATAAGAAAACGCCAGCTCTTTTCATTTTTATTAGAGGCCACTTCCAAGACAAGAACACAACTGAAAGTAAAGAAATGGGAGTTGGCTAGTGTCATTTTCAAAAGGCTGATACTGTATAGACTTCCTGTTAAGTTTCCCATATACTCATTGCTCACAGTGGTAGTTTGGTTTCTCAAGCCAGATCATTTTAGGATGAAATGTGTCAGACTGTGCCATGGGATTTCAGAAGCTTCATTCTGTGTGTGTTTGCACCAGCATCCTGACAGCTTAAAACATCCCATCTCTAACCCCTCACTCCCTTCCCTTATGCTTTGCTTGCTTTATGTACAGTCACATCACTAAATGGAACAAGTAAACAGAAAAGCTTCTAGCCAGTCAGTGGCTGTAAATTTGGGAGTGCAGTGGGCCAAAGCAGTTCTACAAATTTCAAACACATTTTTAGGTTCCCAGCCTCATTTAACCTATATAACACACAAAACAGCATGTTGAACAGGTTTGTGCATGTGTGAGGGTTCTCATATTTGTGTTTCAATCACTGGTTTACATCATGTGTCATTGGCTTTTCAGAACGTTTATAATGCCATTTACAGGGCCAAAGTAATTTAAGAGTCAGGCTTCCCATGATATCTCAGTTCTTAGGTGGAAGATTGCTCTTGCATTATGCTCACCTGACAACTGGCTTCCTCAGGCAAAAAATATAAACACAAATATGAATACTGCCATAGGCAGTCCTACTGGAGAGGTCACAGTCATAATGCAGATGTTTTCCTACCCTGCTAACCTCCAAACTCCCAATTCACACATCAGGGAAAAGCAGGGAGGATGAGAGACAAATTCGCAGTTTTAATATTTATCACGTGTTTCTGATTCTGTGTCTGTACTGTACTTTTAGAGATTTCTAAGTAGAGACTTAGGCACAGCTCCAATTCTCAATAACGCCTCACTAATCACACTATCATTTGGCACAGAAATAAAATAATATGCAATAACACCTTGGACTCCTATATGCCTTTTCATGCAAGAAGCTCAAAGTTATCTTATCATTATTGTTCTTTCTTTACCCACCTTGTCTGCAATTTTGCTGAGGTTGAGTTATTCTAATTAATGCACAAGAAATTGATTTTATGATGTAGTCTACTACCCCCAGCACTTATATTATTATTACAACACTTAATTTAAAGGTGAGAAACAGGCATGGGCTGTTTAAGTGACTTGCCCAAGGTCACAGAAGAATTTATATCAGAACCAAAAATAGAACACAGGAGTCCTGGTTCCTTTGCCAGAAGATCACATCTCTCAAAACAAACCAAACTAAAATCCTCTTTCCTTCCCCAAGTGAAATCATCTTGGTACTTAACTAGTTCATGGGTGGTTTCCCAGAGCACCTCATTCTTTAACAGTAGAAATGTAAGTGATTTATGGGGAGCTGCAGATAAACTTTTAGTATCTGTGATGTTGCCTTCTGGGATGTCTTCAGTTAACCAGGAAGCAGCAAGAGATTTTCGCAGAGAAGCATAAGAAATTAAAAGAGGTTTCTTACAACTTTATTTCTGTGTCAAATATCCTGAAAAACCTGTCTGAAGGGCTGGAAATCTGACCGGTCCTGCCCCCAGCAGGAGCGGGGCACCGGGGAATCCTGGGGCTGCGCTCACCCTGGCCCCTGCAGCGGCAGGCTGAGCCAGGCGCCCCCGACTCGCGGCGGACTTTGGGGGCAGCCCGGGGGGGGGGGTCAGAGCCTGGCTGCGCTGCTCTCCGCCGGTGCCTGCAGCCCCCTGCAGACACCCGTGGGGTGAGGCGCCCGGTTGCGCTGCTCTCCACCGGTGCCTGCAGTCCCCTCTGCTGGCCAGGGGACACCCCTCAGCACCCTGGCCAGGGTGCTGAGGGGGCAGCCCTTCCTCCCAGGTTACTTAGCACCCTGGAAGGGAGGGTCAAATGCTGTTTTGAAACAGCCATTGTTTCGAAACAGCATGTCCCACTGGTGTTATTTCAAAACGAGCTGTTTCAAAGCGAAACTGGGTTTAAGCTGTTTCGAAAGAACGGCTGCCATTTTGAAACAAGGGGTCTGCTTGTTTCGAAATGGCCATGCATTATGTGGCCATGGCAATTCTTATTTCGAAACAACCTCGTTGTTTCGAAATAAGAATGCTGTGTGAACACACCCTAAGGTGGGAAGCAACAGTAGTCATATGTTAGCTTCACTTCTGCTAGTAGAGGATGGAGAAAAGCCGACTTCCCTATGCTCTAGGAGAACTCACCCTGGAAAGGTAATAGTTTTACTGCTGCCTTCCTTGAGAATGCGTAAAAGACAGAGAGGGCAGCTTTAGTTTGTAGCTGCAGTTGGACAGGACTCTGGTGATGGATGGTGCTCTGTTGAGAATAGACTGCATTGGCATATTCCCCAGCAGCTCTCTCAGCTGTACTTCCTCATTACTGCCCATCTTTGGGGCTCAGCTGACCCCCTTACAATTCCTGGTCTAGTATCAGGGGAGAGGCTGAATCAGCTGAAAGGCAGTATGGGTGCATTCCAGCTAAACAGACATGCTCCTTGTTTAATTTCCTTCAGTATAAAGTTTCCAGGATGATGCTGTTTTATTGATGACACTCCTGGGTTTTTCACTCAGTATCTGAATATTTAATAATATTTTTTACAAAATATGTTGAATTTTTTTTACAGAAGGCAGCTCACAGCCTATAGCAGGAAGCCAAATTGCTAGTGAGCACATTAAATGAACATTACAAAGTATTAAAAATTGTTTGTAATCTTTTAAAAATGTAGCCCTAATAAGGTATCAGGAAGAAAATGAGCAGCTCTGGTAAGTTTACAGCTGTTGAATACTGCTAAGCAATGATAGTTGTCAACATTCTCATGGTTTATTTTTTTAATTGCTGCAGCTAATAATGCTAATGAAGTTAGAATGACAATCAGTCAAACCAATGGGAACCAGGCAAATGGCAGAGTGGAATAGTGGGAGGACTAGCTGTGGGGGACTCTGGCTCTTCCCTCTTCCCAGACCTAGGTCTCCATAGGACTACCTCTTATAAACACCAGGCTTCAAAGTGAGCAAGTCTCCCTCCCCATTTGGGCACATGGAACAGGAGGCAGAGGAGGCCACACAGAAGCAGCAGAGGCTTATTCAGCCAGAGCCAAGCGCAGCCCTAGAACCGTCGCAGTTCTGGGACATGAGGGAGGACAGCAGGGTGTTTATTACACTTAACATTCTGGGCATACTCTTCTGTCACCGACTGGCTGTTCACCCTGTCACCTTCCACACCACTCTCTTACTGTCTCCTTGCTTCCAGCTTTACTTCTCCTACCTTCCTTCTCCCATTGTTGAGCTTTTCCTTCCTTCCTCTTCCCCATGCTGTCAACTTCTCCTGCCGCTCTGCCTCATCAAAACCTCTGTTCCCATCATGCCACAAACAAAAAGGAAGAATATGGAATTAACAAAAAGTGTCTCTCTTATACCAGCCTGCATCAGGCAAGTTAAAAGTCAGAGCTTTTCCTTTTGGTCACAACACCCATCTTATCCCCCATTTCCCTCTAGACTCCATTTCCTTCCCTTCCTGGCCAGGGTAGAAATGGAAACATAGGTAGCAGACCAGCAATGTGTCAGATCAACAGACTGAACCTGTCACGTAAATGGGAGGTGCAGCTTTTGCAAGGCCTTGAGCTCCTGTGGGGACAACAGAGTATCCTCAGGGATAAAATTTTCCTCTCCTGAAAATTTTCCTCTCTTTTTCAGTACGACTTGGTGCACATGAAATGATCTTGCACAGAATATGTTGAAGAAGTTACACACAGAATCTATGTTTAGAATATAAATACCAGGATATACAAAATCACAGTAGCAACATAGGACACTTAGCTATCTTGACAGTTGGACATTAAAGTAGTATGTGTGAAGAAAGAGAGGGGAATGACTAGAAAGCACAGTTACCTGGTATTTCAGGAATCAGAAAATGAACCTGAGTACACAAGGCTGTATGGGGTCCAATTTTTGCCTACAGCTGACAAGCACATGGTACACATCAGAGTGCCATTCAAAAAATAGAAAAACTCATTTTTTGTACTCCACTAAATTGGGACTATAGGGCATAAAATTAGTTCCATAGTATAAGCGAGAACACTTCTCAAGATGCTTTACTTTATGACATCTGTTAATACCTTAAAGGATGAAAACCACATCTGGGGATCAATATAGCTTGGGGGCAACTCCATCACATTCCAATTTTTCCAGTCTTGTCCCATAAACTGGTCCCCAGTGGAATGATGGTGGGTGGAGAAGCCTCTGTGTTGGCATCATGTGGCTGGGACCACTACTGAACTCTGACAATGCTCCCAGAACTGGACAAGCTGGTTCTGTAGCCAAAATCCTCTTTTGGTGTGGTGCAAAGTTGCTGCACCTATGTGGAGGATTGTACTAATGGCATGGACTACACTAGCAAAGTTGGAAATGAACCAGTATAGACAAGACATCTGCAAGAAAGTCTCCTCTGGGTATCTTTCACAACTGTGAATAGAAAACAGTATAATATTTGTTACATGGGTTTTGAGATAGAAATACTAAAGGAGCAATCATTTGAGTATTTCATTAAAAACCTATTCAGTGAGACAAATACTGGTGTTTTTACTTAGTTTTTACTTGGATTTGGCCCAATAACATTATAAGAAATTGAAACTGAATATTTTCTCTTAGAATAGAAGGCAGTATTGGTTTAAATATGATTCCAGTTTGGGGTGATCTAAGTTTGGGTAGCTCTGTTGCTACATAAGTCATCAAAGTAAACAACAGGACAGAGAGCCTATACCTAGCTCATTCCATAAAATGGCACTGCATTCATAGTACAGTCCTTCATATCAAGCATACTCAAAGCCCTTTTTACTTTGATTCTATTCCTACCACCTCGAAAAGAAAAGAAGGCAGAAATGACTTTCTTCTCTTGGCTCTTGGAGATGAGGTTTACTTAAATGTCAAATCTGCATGATAGCACACAGAGAACTGCAATGCCAATAGATTATAATGTTCCAGTTATTTTCTATACAGGAAAACATACAAAGGAAACCCCGCCAGGTTTATCACTGCTCACAATCAAATAAAAATCTGTAAACTTCTTGTTGGAAAACTCTTGACTCTACAGTTCATGTATATTTTATCAAAGTTATATGCATTTCTGATATTTGTTTCTGTAGCAGTGCAATCCCAAACTGCACTGAAAAACTCTGTCATGGCTCTTTTTTTCTTTTTTCTTTCTTTCCTTTTTTTAAAAAAAAAAAAATCACAGTTAAAATAAATAATAAATGAGATTGCATGGATCTATAGTACCTGTTCACAGTAAATTCTGCTCAACAGGCTTTTATTGACACAAGTAAGAGAAACCGAAACATATTTTTATAAAGCTTCCATTACTTTTAATTATACACTGGAGCAGCAGGACCTAACAGGAGTTTCACAGCTTCACTTCCCTTAAATGAAGTTCCTGCAATGATCTAAAGCCAGTTCATGCCAGAAGTGCTGTTACAAATGGTTGCAGTCAGCACAGAAAAGGTGTACCTCAGCGGTAGCCAATTATTATCACAATAGTTAATAACAGTATTAAAAAAATGTTCTTTACCAGTTCTAGGAGTGTTTTGTTTTAATGACATGTTGCTGAGAAAAAAAAAAAAGCTATAAATCGTGCTTTCAGAAGAGTAAAGATTCTTTTTAAGTTGCATTTCATTGTTCATGTGATTTCCTAGTCATTAAATTTTGGATCAAGTATGTAGGACAGAAGGCATGTTCTTGACAACCCTGTAACAAAGTATTTAGGATGAAGCTTAGCCAGAGAGTGACAGAGTTAAGAATATCACAAAGAATTCATCTAGTATTAATAGAGCTTTAGTACTTACAGCTGTCTTCTTCTTCAGTAATACATTTCACAACATAAGAGGCATAGATGAACCCTGCCAGCTGAAACAAAATGTAATAATATTAGATATAAAGTAAATATAAAAATTGGTTTAAAAAACAAGAATACCAAAAATCAACTTCCTGACTGTTTGCCAAAGACAATGACAATTCTTTATGATAGCTCTTTATATCCTTTAATGAGCCCTTAATAGTTAAGTTCAAAGTAGACTGTGAAGAGTTACAAAGGGATTTCACAAAACTGGGTAACAGGGTAACAAATGGCAGATGAAATTTGATTTGATAAATGCAAAGTAATACACATTCGAAAACATAATCCCAAGTATAAAAAACAATGCAGCCTAATTCAGCTGTTACCACTGAAAAAAATCTTGGAGTCATTGTGAATAGTTTTGTGAAAACATTCACTCAATGTACAGAGGCAGTCAAAAAAGCAGACCGTTAGGAATCATTAGGAAAGGGATCGATAATAAGACAGAAAATATCATATTTCCTCTTTATAAATCCACTGTACACCCACATCTTGAATACTGAATGTAGATCTGGTTGTTCCATCTCAAAAAGGGTATATTAGAATTTGAAAAGGTACAAAAAAGGGCAACAAAAATGACTGGGGTATGGAAAAGCTTTCATATGAGGAGAAATTTATAATTCTAGGACTTTTCAGCATGGAAAACAGATGACGAAGAGGCATATGATAGAGATCTAGAAAATGATGACACGTATGAAGAAAGTTAATAAGGAAATGATAGTCCTTCTCATAACACAAGTATTAGGGGTCATGCAATGAAATTAAAAGGCAGCAGGTTTAAAATGAAAAAAGGAAATTTTTTTTTTCATACAAATGTGCAGGTGAAATGTGTAGCTCCTTGCCAGAGATTGTTGTGAATGCCACGATTATGATGGTGCTCAAAAAGAACTCGTTAAGTTCACGGAGGATAGGTTCATCAATGGCTATTAGCTGGAATGGAGAAGGACTTTTTCCCAGAAGCTAGGAATGAGTGATGAGATGCATGACTTGATGATAACCTCTTCTATTAAATCCTCCTGAAGGACCTAGCATTGATTATTGCAGAGGTGTGAAACTCATTCAGTGTGGGGGGCCACACTGAAGGGCAGGACACCTGCCACAGGTCATGTGGCCGCGCACGCTCTCCAACCCTTTTCCCCTCTCACGTTCAGAGTGGCATGGGTTCCTCTTTCTCCTTCCCTACTCTGCAGGCTCTCAGACACCTTTCCCTTTCCCCTGCTTTGTGCCACCCCGCCTGCCCCCCAGCTGGGCAGCTGTCACTATCTCTTACTGCAGTTTGAAAGATCCAGTTCCTTAGATCCTGCTTGTAAGAATGTATACAGAATATTACCATTAATGGAAACAATATAATTCAAAGAACACATATAGTTGTGCTGGAAAATCAGGATCACCAGCAGATTATTCCAGACAATACTTTTGAAAAATTTAGTCATCACATATACCCTAAGCCAAATATCATATAATTCCTGTATTGGTACTTCTGCCAAGGCCTGTTAGCTGTCCCTAAGCAGTTAGATTCCACATACAAGCTCTTTGCAGCATGTTATGTGCATTTCAAGGAGGTCTGTCACGTACCACATCTGAGAAGTTTTCCTTTACATAGGGTTAACAGACCTTTTTTAACTCGTTGCTAATGTCTACATAGAAATGGTAAGAAATCACCTGAATCTATGTTATTTGTGCCGAAAAATGATCTTTTGGTCTTAATCTTTTGCATAACATTACTGTCATTTCCGTGATACTAAAGTCTAGATTTGTGATGCAGTAGTCTTAATAAACAACTCCTCCCCCACCCTTTCTTGGTCAGATCATGCTTCCATTTGGAGACAACTAGCAGCCAATGCAAATAGCATGCAAGGGATAGTTAAATCTCTAGGGATATCACAAAAACATCAAGAGAGGGTATATTTCTATGTTACAACAGAGCTAAATGATCATTTCAGTCATTTATTTCAAATCTGACCTATAGCTTTGCTGGGAGGGTTTGGCTCTAGGGAAGCAAAAAAAGTCACTGCTGGACACAAAGAACCTATTGTACGAAGAAGAGAGGAATCTTCTGTTAACAGCAGCATTTCATCTCTGCTTTATTGGTTCACTATTTCCTTTGGTATATTGGCATAAAGCTAGAGGACTAAATTACTCCACTGACATAGTCCTGTGCAACCCCACTGACTTCAATGATGTTACATGGGGGTATAAATCAGCAAAGAATTGGACCCAGAAACATTATTCATAAATGATCCCACTCCAATGTGAGCCTCAGCTCTATTCTCTCTTTATAGATCATCAGATTAAAGTTAGTTTACTAGCTGCATCTCTACTAGGTAATCACAGTGGTAAAGACATTCTGACAATACAGTTTAGTATTTTACTTCTTGCTGAATTTCTCTCACAATGTGAAGCAAACATGCTGTATCACAAATTGTATTTACTATTTATTGTTTAATTGCATTCAGATGCACCCCTTAAAATATCTGGGAAACTCCTTTCATAGAATCATAGACCTGTAAGGTTAGAAGGGACCTCATGAGGTCATCTAGCCTAACCCACTGCAAAAAAGCAGGACCATTCTCACTAAATTATCCCAGTCAGGGTTTTGTCTAACCGAGCCTTAAACATCTCCAGAGATGGAGATTCCACCACCTCCATAGGTAACCCATTCCAATGCTTCACCACCCTCCTAGTAAGAAAATTTTTCCTAGTATCCAACCTCGACCACCCCCAGGTGTAACTTGAAACCATTGCTCCTTGTTCTATTCTCCCTAACTACTGAGAACAGCCGAGTTCCCTCCTCCTTGGAGCATCCCTTCAAGTAATTGAAGGTTGCTATCAAATCCCCCCTCAGTCTTCTCTTCTGCAGGCTAAATAAGACTAGTTCCTTCACTGTCTTTTTCTGAGTCTTGTGCTCTAGCCCCTTGATTATTTTTGTTGCCCTCTGCTGGACTCTTTCTAATTTGTTCATGTCTATTTTGTAGTGGGGTGCGCAAAACTGGACATAGTATTCCAGATGTGGCCTCACCAGTGAAGAATAGAGGGGAATAATCACATCCTTCGATTTCCTGGCAACACTTCTACTGAAGCAACCCAGTATTCCATTGTCCTTTCTGGCAACAAGAGCACACTATTGACTTATATCCAGCTTTCCATCTGCCATGACCCCCAACAGTGCTGCTACTTAGCTGATCACTCCCCAGCCTGTAGCAGTGCATGGGGTATTTCCGTCCCAAGTGCAGGACTTTGCACTTGTCCTTGTTGAATGTCATGAGATTTCTTTTGGCCTACTGCTCCAATTTGTCTAGGCCTCCTTGAATCTTGTCCCTGCCCTCCAGTATGTCTGCCATTCCCCCCAGCTTGGTGTCACCAGCAAACTTACTGAGTGTGCAATCTATTCCATCATCCAGATCATTAATGAAAATGTTGAACACAACTGGCCCCAGGGCTGACACCTGGGGCATACCACTCATTACTGGTTGCCAACTAGACATTGTATCATTGATTTCTACTCACTGAAACCATTGATCTAGCCAGTTTTCTAGCCACCTTACAGTCCATGCATTCAGCCCATACTTAGAACAGAATAGAATCATAGGGTTGGAAGGGACCTCATGAGATCATCTAGTCCAACTCCCTGGCATTTGAATCCACAACCTTGTGCCTGTAGAGCAGATGTGCTAGCCACTACACTATTTTACTTCCTTAACTTCTGTGACCCGGGCCTCCTGGGTTAACCACCTGAATATGTAAAGATCAGGGCAAGCTGCAAAAAGGAGAGCAGATTCTCCCAGCACTGGTGGGTTACCTAGAGATAAACTCCCCCAACCAGTCACAAACAATGTTTCTGATCCCCCACAATGGATATCAAGAAGCCACCACATAGTATAGCCAGCTCCCTTTACTGCATTCCAGTCACTAGTCCCCAGTACAGCCACTAGGTCTGTTAAAGAAACAGGTTCTTCTGACCCCAAGGGGTCAGCCACATCACACAGAATGATATAGACTTGAGTCTTACACAAAATAACACACTGCCAGCCAATTCTTTAGTAACTACAACTAAAGGTTTAATATAAAAAGAAAAGAAACAAAATGAGAGATGTTATAGGGTCAAAGTGAATCACATACATACAAATGATTTAGAGTCCAAAGATAAATCCTTGTTTCACAGCTTCAGTTGTCAGTAATCCAGTTTATAGGAATAGAGACCAAATAATCCAAGTGTAGAGTTTGTTCTAATTCTCCCCCATAAGAATTAGCATGGCAGTTTCCAGGCCAGTGTTGGCTGGGATATCAACCCCCTGCAGCTCAAACTTTCCCTGAGAAGCTTGGACAGATGTGAGACAAGGGAATTCGGTTCCCAATGTCCTTTAATAGTTGCAGCTAGCAAGGTGGGCATTTGCAGATCAGTTCTTCGGGTGGGCTTTGATGACAGTTCCCAGGTACTTTCTTAAGTGAAGCATAGTAATACATATTGTCCTTTGAAGGAAAACCTTCACCTCCTGGGCACCCCAGGTAATTAACTGCATTAGCGCCATTAACAGACAGTTTACAGTGGCACATCAAAGGTTCCTTTAGATGTTAATGTTCCCTCTTGACCCCTTCCAACAGAACAATGGTAACAGATAGGGAAGCACTTCATTCACCTTGCTAACCTCTAACAGGATACATGTAAATATCATCAAGAAACCACTAAGGATACAAATGCATATCAAAGCCCTAGCCTACTCATACATTGCATTTCCATGTAATATGTCTTCAAAGGTTAGACTTAGGTCATGTATTTTACGAAGATGGCTTGGCCTTTTCAGGCCTAGCATGACAACTTCATGACAAGAATGCTGTGGGAAATCGTATCAAAAGCGCTGCTAAAGTTGAGGTGTATCATGTCAACAGCTCCTCCCGCATCCACAAATCCAGTCATCTCATCATAGAAGACAATCAGGTTGGTCAGGCACGATTTATCCTTGGTGAATCCATGCTGACCGTTCCTGATCACTCTATTTTCCTCCAAGTGTTTCAGGATGGTTTCTTTGAGAACCTGCTCCATGATTTTTCCAGAGTTGAGGTGAGGCTGACAGGTTTGTTATTCCCCAGATCTTCCTTTTTCCCTTTTTTAAAGTTAGGTACTATATTTGCCTTTTACCAGTCCTCCAGCACCCCCTTTCACCACGAGTTTTCAAAGATAATGTCCAGCGGTTCTTCTATCTCATCAGCCAACTCTCTTAGCACCCTTGGATGCAGTTCATTCAGCCTCATAGACTTGTGCGCATCTAACTTCCTTAAGTATTCCTTAACCTGACCTTCCATCACCAAGGGCTTCTCTTCTTCTTTGCAACCTGCTGTACGCAGTGTAGTGGGCTGGGAGCTGGCCCTCCCTCTGAAGACTGAAGTAAAAAAACCATTAAGCACCCCAGCCTTTTCCACATCCTCCACCATGAGGATACCTGCCCCATTCAGTAAGAGACCTACACCATCCCTGATCCTCTTCTTGTTACTGACATACTAGTAGAACCCCTTCCTGTTATCCTTCATATCCCTTGCTAGCTGCAACTCCAGTTGTCCTTTGGCCTTTCTGATTTTATCCTTGCATTCCCAAGCAATATTTTTGTATGCCTCCCTAGTCATCTGTCCAAGCTTCCACTTCTTGTAAGCTTCCTTTTTATGTTTCAGCTCACCGCAGAGTTCTCTATTAAGCCACGCTGGGTGCCTTCCACATTTGCTGTTCCTTCTGCTCATTGAAATGGTATTTTCCTGTGCCTTTAGCAGGGTTTCTCTAAAATACAGCCAGCTCTCTTGGACGTCTTTCCCCTTCAGATCAGCCTCCCAAGGGATCCAGCCCAACAGCTCCCTAAGGGAGCCAAAATAAATTCTACAGCATTTTCATCAGATGAGCTTGCTGATTAAAACAGTGCCTTTGAGCTCAAAATTGTTTTTCTATAAACACAAATGGAAGTTTGTTTCCCATGAGATAACCAGGATTCATAAAACATACCTTTCTTTCTCTCAGTTTCCCAGGCTTTTTCTTGATGACATATGCAACCTTTGTTTTAACAGTAACTACACAACTATGTTTTCATAATAGTGAGTTAGTTCAGAGACAGTAATGGACATTCTATTTCCATTTTTAAAAAGAGATGGATTCTGTCAACAATAAAGGGTATCCATAGAAAGCTGAATTACTGATGGCTCACAAGGCACACGTGGACAGCACTGAATAAATAACATTTAGTAAAGTAGCACTCAGTTCTTTTCATAAGATTATTGCATGTTGTCTCCACATAAGTAAAAACTTACCATTGCAATACACTTGGGCACAAAGCCACAGGCTCTTAGGAAGCTCAAACTAGTACAAAGTGCTATAGCATATCTCCTCATCAGCACAGGTTACCATGAACACCAGTGTCAGACCTATCCTATGCTGCCTACACTGGCCTTCCATTGAACAAGGAATCTAGTTCAAAGTCTTGGTTCATATGTTCAGGGTGCTACATGGTCTGGGCCCAAATACCAATGGTTTTGCTTAAACTTTTGATTGTACAGTTACATGTGTGGTGTTGTGCCCTACTCTCTCTTTGTCCACATATGAAGCATGTTCCTGAAGGATAGTCTAGTTCATGAAAGCTAGCATGCATGAGGGGCATGGGTATGGACATACCACCACTTCACAACCCTATACCCATTCTACACTACAGTGCAAACAAAGGCAAGGAGCATGTACCAGGTCACCGATATCGATAATTCTTGAGGGCCACTTCCACAGTGCATTCATCTCTTTGCTGCCTAACCCTTACTCAGAAGTATAAAGCCCCTGATTCCACTGGCCTCCTTGCCACCATAGTAGTGACTTGTACAGAAGTCTTCCAGAAATTTACTACTCAAATCTATTAACCAGTGTAGACAAGGATGGATCAAAAACTGAGAGCAGTCACCTGGTCTGTGAAGCACACCTGGGTTCTAATCAGCAGGATGTCAGAATACACCATCTTTCATGACTTTGCACACATCACCAGAAACGTTCACCTACTAGTGTTCTGCAAGATTTTGAGGAGACTTTATAATTCTGTCCCAGTGCCATAAGCACATGAAGTACCTCAGGCTCCTGTATCGGTGGGTGAAGGACTCCATCAGCTGCTCTGGGAAGGGATCTAGCCCATGCTTATGCCACAATGAGCTGGACTGAGTACTCTCCAGGGCTCCAAATATAGCCCCTGCAGTGACACACAACCCACTCCTCAACACTATCCAGTCTCATCATGCCACAGGATGCCAATGAGGGGCAGGGTGAGAAGGTGGCAGGAACCCTGAAAAAAGTCCCAGGAGATGCAGAGAAAGAGGAGCATGTGATTCAGCACCTTCTCCCAGAGGTTCTGGTGACACCCACTCAAGGAGCCCAGGGCTGCTGCAGGAAGCAGAATCTGACACCGATAAGTTTTGCAATGGACCTCCAGCACCACAAATAATAACCCTTCTCACTCTGGTACTAAATGTTTCAGCCTGGCCTTCACCCCCATCCCCACCCCCACCCCCACCCTCACCTCACCTCGACATGGTTCCAGAGCAACACGCAGCTGTAAATCAATGTTACTGAAATCCCACGAACCACTGTAAAGCATTTAGCAGTAGTTATCAACAAGCAATCATTCTGTCCCCATGTTTCTCAGACAACACTGACACCGACAGTCCCTGGGCTGTGTGAAGAATGGAGAACAGGAGGGAGGAAGAGTGGTTCAGACTTGGTTTTAAATGACCTGTGAAGGAAAAGAATAGTTTTATGACAATTATGGTTGTGCAAAGACCCATACCACTTCTCTCCACTCTCCATCTTTTCTTTCCCCTACAAATAGGAGCAAGGCAGAAGGAGGGAGGGTGGCTGTGTGCAGACAGCTCCTAGGTCCAAGAAAGAAAAGGGAACTGTATGGTTATCTAAAGAAAGTCAGAATAGTCCATTGTCCCTGTGACCATTTCAAATGCTTTGTGTTGTTTCCGATCCTCAGCGTCTCTCTCCTTTCTTCAATAAGCCATAAGAAGTGTGTCTGTGGGGGGGAGGGCAAGCATCTACTCTGATGGTTGCACAGATTCAATGCCACATTTGTTAGTAGCGGAGAGGCGAATGGCTTGTAGTGATAATCAAAAATTTCAGAGAAGAAAATACGCTTCTGGAATCACTTTCTCTTTCCCTGTCCTTTCAGTGCTATTTGTGGGGGCAGGAGCCAGATGTTCTGGCAATGCAAGGGGCATTGTGGGGTGCATGGAGGTCTTCTGTGGTTCTCTGTTATTATTCCGTGCTAGAGCAGAATACAACTAATTTTCTCTGGAATTGGAACCCAATCCTGTAGGCAAAATTCAGCAAATTTTGCGTATAGCAGAAATTCAAACTGGTTCTTCAGGTTTAATGGCAGAGCAAATGTGCTTGATCCACTTTTGTAGCTCACTGAGCCCCTTCACTCATTTATGTAGAGGGTCACCAATGGCAGAAACATCTCTCTGACATTGGTGGTTGAGTGTCTTCTAGTGCACGTTTCCATTCTGGTGGCTTCAAAACTGTTATGTTTTCCAAGTCATGGCCAGCCTTTAAAGAAGAAAAAGGTGACTGGTACTTTACCGCTAGAAGAATCAAATCAGACCCAAACCAGTCCCTTAGATGCTGTATAAACATTAAAACAATTTAATGAAAGTCATGCAGGTATCTTTCCATTTGTACCCTCAGCTCTTTCTTCATGGGTTGAAAAAGCCATCTGAAGAAAGGAGACTGTTACAGATGCATTCCTGGGATGCTAAAAAAGTATCACTGTTGTGGCCTGTTGCAGCACAGTTGCATTATGTGGGGGGGATTTAAGTAATTTCCCAGGAAAATTGAAATATTTTGCTACCCTTCTCTGGGACACAGCAGGACATTCTGATGTTGACAGAGAAATCATTCCAGTTGTAACGCAGGAGTGGCACTGCAAAAGTAGCAGAGGAAGACTAAGGATCCTGGAAGACCTGCTTCTTGGCATAAATAAAAAGAGCCAAAAGCAGTTCAACTTCCAAAGGGAAAGAGATGCCAGGGCTCTTGGGCAGGGTGAGGCATCCCTGTAAGTGGCAGGACAGCCTAGACAATGGTAGCATATACTGCTTGAGTGGGATCATGTGCTCTTGAAAGCATAGTCCAGCTGGGGGCAGAATGCTGTTGCGGCCTACTTACCACCTGAGATACTGCTCATTTATGGGGACATCACCACATCCTCCTCCATTTCTCATTTTTTTGGGTTTCATTTGTCCCTGTCACAAACAGTTTTAGCTCTGTGTTTGATGGATGGATGCAAATAAAAGTTACTGATCACTTCATTTGAGTGTTCACCTTGCTTTCTGAGTATGGTCAATGTGATATTTTTCAGAGGTTTGAGACTGGGTAGCAGAACTCACAGCACAGGACTGTGGTTTTTTAAAAGTCTGGTGCCATGGAAACACAAACAATTTTATCCATCTCACAACTCACCCCCTCCACACCCTGTAAATGTGGTAACCTTTAAAAAAAACAAAAACAAAAAACAAAGAGTTTATGACAATGAAGTAAGCTGTGAAATAGCTGTTGCTGTCCAAAGCACCAGAATGAAAAACAGAAGACATGTTAACTGAAATGATTTTGTTAATGATATTAAGTGGCAATACAGGCAAGGAAAACAAAACTAAACTAATACTGAAGATATCTGACTCTGAGCAGTGCTTGCACAATGCTATTCCGTCATCTCCACCACTCACCAATGGAAAGTAGGAAAATATGCATGCTATTTGAACATTCATGCCAGGGGAGTAATTATACATTCCACCTGATAAGTGTTTTGAGCAAGGGTGTCAGAAAACATTGTGAGGAAGGAATTTGGGAAGTCCCACCTTATAAGTTGTAGAACTTTAAAAAAAAATATTAATTTAACAATGTTTAAGTGGTCCCCATAACTTAGTTCAAAAAACAACAGTTAACATATAATAAAAATTTGCTTGATGATGTCTTTAAAATTTTTTGAAACTCTCCTTAGCACAAAAGTGTTCAGTTTGAGCCCCAATCCCCCCATTGTCTGTTCATACATTAACACTTGCTGCAGGGGATTGAAAACCACCAAGGTATCTTGCCACAGAAACAGACGGCAATGATCCATTGAGCTTTTCCAACAGTACCAAACCACCACAGTAGTGTTCCTTGGCAAAATCTCAAACCACCTTTTGGTTCCCTGCTGTTCCATGATATACAAGCACACAGCATCATAAATTTCCCTGGCCTGCTGGGAACCAGGAGTTCTGTGCACACGGGTGTGATCTGGCTGCACATAGAAACTTTGAGAAATAGATGCCCCTGTCCCCTTTGGCCTCTCATATGTCGTTCAAGACAAACCAAACCATGATAATCCAAACTGCAGTGGCCACACTGGCATTCAAATGGATCCAGCAACATCACCAACCAGCTTTCAGTTGGCCAAAGACTCACTCATTATGCAGATAATCTGTAGTTAAATTCCCTTCTTCTAGAGTAGACAGTATCAGGGTACCGCTTCATGAGCCATAGTAGAAATGGGTTTACGGGGTCCACTAAAATAAAGGTTGGCACAGAACAATTGTACATAATCACATCATTTGGGGAAAAAGAGTCTCTTCTTTTCCTCTTTTAATACAACCCTGAAATCCATGGTATCAAGGATCTTTTCCATTTTTCCAAAATCCATCTTCCTTACCAGAGCATTCATTTGGTCCACTAAGCCTTGAAGAACCAGTGAATAGTAACTTTTGTGGTTAACTGGACCCTTTCAATGGCCAAAATATAGGGATCAGTGTGATGCTGTTGGCCCCTGCACAATTCAGAGATCTCATTCTCTGAGATTCTGCAATCGTTTCAGGGATTTGGGTTATGGCAACCACATAATCCAGAGTCAGAGGCGGCTTTTGGGGTAGGCAAGGCAGGCAATGGCCTAGGGCCCCCAGCTGTGGGCCCCCCCCGGTGAGTGCAGAGGAGCTGCGCCACTCAGCTCCCTACTGTAAGTTAAGAAAAGCAGCCTCTGCTGCCTGTGTGTGGGCTGGCCCCACCCCAGGGAGGAAGAGCCAGCCTAAGGGCAGGGCTTCCCTCTCCCACCCCTCCCCTGGCCTAGCTGTTCCACTCTAGAGCCACTGGGGGCTTGGCCAGAGGCAGGGCGGAAAAGCAGAGCCCAGCCTCTGGGCTGGCTTGCACCACCCCTCTCCCCCCACACCCCCACTCCCCCGTCAAGTGGCAAACTTTCCCTTGCTGGACGGGGGGAGAGGGTCAGAGTTTCCCCCCAGCCTGGCCTGCTCTGCTTGGGGCTTCTGCTGCTCCACTCAGGAGAGGCTGGGAGCAGACTGCACCAGACAGCAAGGCAGCCCCACAGCAAGCAGGCACCTATCACCAAACCAAAGCCTCCAATCCCCACTTCCCCAGGGTCCCAGGTAAGTGTGAGGGCCCCATCCCCTGGACATGTGGGGTGGGGGTGGGTTGAGGGTGGGGTAGGAGACCAGGGGGCAGTATTCTACCAGGACTTGAAATTAGGGGCAGTGTAGAGGAAGGTGTAAGGGGGTTTTGGGGGGTGCTCACTAAATTGGTATAACACTATTACTAACTGGGGGAGTGCTGGGAAGTTCTGGGGGACTGTTGGGGGGGTGTTAGGGAAATCCCTGCAGGGGGGTTGGTGAGCTGAGTTGAGTCTATGTGGAAGAGGGGGATAGAGGACTGGTGTTGGGGAGCAGCCAGGGCTGCTGCAGGGTGGGAAAGGGGTCAAGCATTGGGAGCCAGGGTAGCTGAAGACCTGGATTTAACTTCCAGCTCTGCTACCTCTCCCGCATCTTTGGGCAACTCATTTAGTCACTCAGTGCCTCAGGTCCCCAGCCATCATTACTGTATAGTGGGAACAGAAGCACTGCCCTGCCTCAGAGGGCTGGGTGAGAATAAACGCATTAAGGAATGGGAGGTGCTCAAAATACTACAATGGCGGGGGGGGGGGCACAGAAATAGCTGAGAGACAGACCTAGACCCACCATGTCACAGTTCCCAGGGCTGGGGGGCGGAGGCAGTCTTGCCAGGGCTGTAAGGAAGGAGATTGGGGCTGGCAGCCAGGCCAAGTGGGTGGAGGACAGACATACAGAGAAAGAATGCTAATACTAAAAGAGCAGGTGTGGTGATGTGCTGAATGCTGGAAACATTAGGTGTTAAGTATCTAGTGAAGTGCAGTCAATTGCCATAGCTGAGGCTAAGTAATGGAAACATGCACAACTCTTCCACTGATGACCAGCTATTAAAGGGACTCCCAACACAAAGTGGTCATTTGAAATTATTCTTTTCTTCCATTCCGGCAGTAGGCCAGCAAGGGTCTCTGGCGCCTGGGGGCCAACTTTACATTCCCCTCCCCGCACAGGGCAGGAGGTGTCTTGCTACCACCTCCAAGCTGCCCTGAGGAGGGGGTCTGTATCTGTGGGGCAGGGGAGGATGGGTGGATATGCAGGCTTTACTCACTTCCCCCCACCCCATCCCCAGCTCTTAACCCTGTGCATGGTGCTCCTTGCTCAGGCAGCCTGAGGCAGGTGAACTTTTCAGGAAAAAAAACAAGGAGTCGTGTGGCACTTTAAGACTAATGGGGCAGGGCCAGTTTTGTTATGTATTTTTGCAGGGGAGGCAGTGTTAATATAGATGGTTCCTACTGCTAAAAAAGTACTAGTCCTGCTTTTGATTTTTTTTTTTTTTTTTTTTTTTTTAACGCAAAGTCAAGTTTGAGGATTCAGCAGATGTTTCCCCTCTCTTCCCTGGGCAGCAGTGGCTATTTCAGACATTAAGGGAGAGTAGGGTGGTCTCAGCCCCCAGCTCTCCCCTCCTCCCCACCTTCATTAGGGCTGGATGCGGTTTCAGCCCTGAAGCAGGCAATGTGGCAACCACCACATGAGCATGTTCTCTCCAGCAGCCCATAGCTCACACTCCTCTCACCCTCACTTCTAGGAGTCCCCCTGGCTCCCACGCTCCCTTTCTTATGACCCCCCCCCATCCAAAGCCTGGTAGGTCAGTGAATTTGGAAGTCCTGACTGCACCTAAGCTTGGGTGACTGAGCTGCAGGGCCAGGGGACAGGAGAGCATATGAGTTTGGGGGGGGAATCCAGAGGACATAAGAGGGTGGGATTAAGCTACAGAGCTCTTGTTAAGTTCCAAAGGGGCAGCCGTGTTAATCTAGAAAAGCAAAAAAAGCAAGGAATCTTGTGGCACTTAAAGACTAACAGATTTATTTATTGCATGAGCTTTCAAGGGAGAATATCCCACTTCGTCAGATGCTTTGAAGAGGGAGAACTTACAGAACTGGATGAAAATAAATGCAGGGGAGTCTAAGACATAGGATCAAGTCATACTGCAACAGCAAATCAGAGCATCAAATGCTCCTTCAGGGCTGGAGGCAGCCTTTAATTCCTAGTTCATGACATTGCTAGCCCTTGCACAACATTTGTGATACTGAGGAATTTGTATTCTGGGATGGTTTCTGCTAACTTGGAAGAATTCTTTTTTTACTCAAATGGGTTGACATTTTATGAAATTTGATTTTGTTGTTACTGTGCTTTTTCCATGAAATTTTATATGTGGGAAATGTGGTTGCTCTGATGATGTGGCATTGTGATCTGATGTGACACTCATTTCATTTTCAGGATTCTATTGTGAGGTTCAACCGGAAAGAGATTATTAACAATAAAGAATAAGGATGCGTGGATGGGGGCTTCAATGACAGATGAGTTGGGTAATAAAAGGAAGTACATGTCAGGTACTGAAAGGGGCAAAACAAGTAGGCTGTTGAATAGGCAATAGTAAAGCTGTCCAGTTCATTGTCCAAAGTCTTAAAGTGAACAAAATGCTATGCTTTTTGTTAAGTGGGCCTTCGCCTAGGGCCCCATAAAACCTAAAGCCACCTCTGCCCAGAGTTTGTTATGTCAGTGTAGATTGTTTGGCAGACCTGTACAACTACCATGCTGGAAGCTGACTTTCCATTTCTGAGCTGGTTTACAATTGACTGGTAGCTCTTCAGGTCTTACCAGCTTTCAAAGGATGATATAGCCATCAATGCAGAAGCAAGGCTATGTCCACACATACATCATTTTGAAAAAACCCATTTCGAAATGAGTTATTTTGAAATAAAGTCCTTATTTAAAAATAAGTTAATTCAAATTAACAGTTTGTTAATTCGAATTAAGGGTAAGCCTGCTTTCGAAACAGCCATTGCTTCCAAATGGTTATTTCGAAACAAGGCTGTTTGGACATGTTGTTTCGAAACAATTGGTGTTGTTTCGAAACAACGTGTCTGAACACCATTGTTTCGAAACAACGGCTATTTTGATTAGATGCGAGGTTTAATGGTTTCGAAATAATGGCCATTATTTCAAAACAACGGGTCCCATTGTTTCGAAATAACGGTGCCTCATGTGGACATGCCACTTCTTATTTCAAAACAACCTCTGTTGTTTCAAAATAAGAAGCCTGTGTGGACATACCCAATGTGTGCTTCCAAAATTCAATGGACTGGCAGTGGTGACTTGGTGCAAGCTGCTATCACAGCTCCATGAAGGTCCTCATTCAGAAGTTCTTCAGCCATTGGTCATCATTCTATCCTAGGTTTCCAGGATGCTGTGGAATCATCACACTTTACCGCTTCATCAGGATCAGAAGCGGGGGTGCAGTCATGGTCATTCTGTTTCAATTCCTACACTCAACATATCTGTTCCTTTGGGCTGCACTGGATTTTCATTCCTCTGCTAGGTCAGTCATTTTTGGTGTCTCAAATTTTTCTGGACTGATTCTGTCCAGTGTCCAGTACCGTAAGTGGCAGGAGCAAAACTATATTATCATACACTTGCTACATGTTTCCAGCACAGTTTGGCAGAAAGGAGAGATGCCTAGAACCTGCAATCACCAAAGGTGTGAATGTGGTGTACATTACCAGGAACACACAGCAAGGCAGTTCCCAGTGTCTCCTTTGATGCACAGGACTCTGCAGTGTCACCACTGAAAAGCAGCACTGCCATCCTGGAAGGAATAGAGTGGACATAGGTATATTCTTGTTCAAAGTATGTACGTGTACACAACTCAGTGGATGTGGGCACTTAGGTTATGTCTACACTAGCAAATTAGTTCGGTCTAAGCGAGCTTAGTCTGGACTAAGTTGAACCCTATCTACACTAGGCTTCGCCTAGTTTGACACTAAATTTTTTTTTAGTTCAAACCAGTGGTGTTGCTCGGGGGGGGGGGGACTCAGGGAGCTTCAGCCCCCCTAAAACTCACGGCCAGCCCCTGAGCAGCATGCCCCAAAACAGAGTCATCTGGCCGGGAGGGAGCTGCCCAGGCTGGGCTGGTAGCTTTTAGAACTCCTGCCCTGGCCCAACAGCAGGGTCATGCCGGGGGCCTAAGCTGCTGCTGCAGCCCGCTCTCCCCCAGTGGCCAGGTAAGGGAGTCAGGGGTGGGGGCTGGAGGCAGGCACATAGGCCCGGTGGGGAAAGGGCACAAGGAGGGGGCTGCGGGGACCAGTGGTGGGACTGGGGGAGTTAGGGAAGGGCTTGGGGGCTGCTGGGGGGGGGTGTTAAGGAAGGGCTTGGGTAACCGGCTGGGGGGGGCGGGAAGCAAAAGAATTGGGGCCCTGGCAGCAGATGGGGGCCTGGGCCCCCCTAATATTTATGTATAGTGACACCTCTGGTTCAAACAAAAGCAAAGCTTAGTTCAAACTAGTTAGTTTGGCTGGTTAGTCCAAACTAACTGCTTAGTTTGAACTAATTTGCATTTTTAGTTCAAGCTAGCCCAATGGAAACATGCTAGTTTGAACTAAATAAGTTTGAATGAGCAGTTAGTTCGAATTAAGTGTGGTTTTTTAGTTCAAACTAACATTTAGTTTGAACTAGCCACACTTTGTTAGTTTGAGCTAAAAAGTTAGTTTGAACTAAGAAAAGCACAGCTAGTTCAAACTAAGAAGTTAATTTGAACTCAGAAACCATGCTTAATTTGAATGAACTTCAAACTACTTAGTTCAGAGTAAGAAAGTCCAAACTAAGCTTTCAGGTGTAGATGCAACCTTAGTGTGGGTACAGGGTACATTTGTCAGCAGCACATGGAAAAGTACCTATGGAAATACACAAGTGTAGACATAACCAAAAGATCATCTAAAGCTCCAAGATGAAGACCAGGGTCAACAACTTTGCTCCTCAGGCATGGTAGAATTTTCTACAGTAAGGATAATGCTTATCTGTATTTCTCGGTGGCAAACCCAAAACTTTGGAATGAACTTCCTCAGGAACTACAGACTATCATAAACCTCACAATCTTGTGTTTCAAGTGCAAGGCATACTTCTTAGATCTTGCCTGCTGTCCCATTCCAATGTACGCATTGAGGCAAAGCACCTCCCCTCAACCTTGCTGGATAATGGCTGTCTCCTATAGCGGGATGGACTAGTCACTTTATACTGCTTAGACTCCAGGGAAGTACCTTTCACTGGTTTCTTCAGTGGGGGTATGGATGTGGTGGTGTCATCTGGGGGTCAGAGCCCTATCAGTCTGCCCCCTGAAAGCTGGTGACTGGGTTTGTCCTTTGTTGCTCCCTGTCTGGGGAGAAGCACTGTCAACTAAGTTGGGGAAGTCTCTCCTACTGCCACAACCTTTCTGGTAAAAAAAAGCAAGGAGTCTTGTGGCACTTAAAGACTAACAGATTTATTTATTGCTTGAGCTTTCATGGGAGAATATAGTTTCTCTCTTTCTCCTTCCTCTCTAGCAGAGGTAGGATTTTAGTAGGCCTATAGTAGCCTTTAATTGGGCTCAGGTGCTTCCAACTGACCTGCAGTAACCTGACCCCCGCCTGTAGGGAAAAGGTCCTTTACCATTCTAGGACTCACATACCTGCCCCACAAATACCCTTCTGTAACCATCCAGCCTGGCTTTACCACAGTATGTATAGCAACATCAATTCCAAATCATTCCTGCGCACACTGCCCCATGAGGAGAGTATCAGAGAATAAATGCGACAAATACTAGTTATGTCACATAATGAACTACTATAAGGTGTTTAGATACTACTCGGAAGAGTGTGGTCTCAAAAGGTATATAAAACAGAGCTTTCCAAATTCAGTATCTGATGACAAAATTTCCTATGAGAAGGTAGTGAATGCGCCATTGACTATTGTGGAGACTCTGTCTTAAATCACCTCAGAACGAGGAAAGCTGCCATGGAAACATTACTTTGGGTGCATGCTGGCCACTGCTACTTCTGTTACAGACACTGTACAGATTTAGAAGAAATGGGGCCGAAGCACAAAGTTTTGATTTGGATACCAAATTCCCCCTAGTTAGGTGTTTGGATCTCTCCCCTACTGACTGAACCTTACCCAGTATTTGGGGGTATTCAGATTCAGGATTTGGATTGCTGCCCTTCTCTAGCTCATTCTGCTTAGGGACTCTAGAGAAGAGGGACAACAATTTCTTTAATTTAGATATATAGATGACTGAAGCTTTGTCTTTGGCACTGAGTTGCCATCACAGACACAATTTTCTGAAGTCTGAGCATCCCAAAATCAGGTCTTTAGTGCTCTCACAGTTATGCCTACAACAGACTATACTTAAAGCCTGCTGTTTCTGCAAGCTACTCTTCTCCCATCCCAAACCTCCTACCCCAGTGTTAGTTTGTGATTGAAGGCTGTTTTCATATGATAAAGGTGGAAATTAATTATGAGCTGAACCACTTAAATAAAATACTCATTTCTCCTCTCCCAAATCCTAAACCAATAAAGCAAAACCAAACCGAACACCACAACCTCAGGAGCAGCTACAATGTTTTAACATTTACTTTATGACAGCTTTACTTCTGTTTGAAGGTTACACGCCAATGATCTCTATATGAAGTTAAAAAAATCTTTAAGAAAAACTGACAGATTATTTACCACTGTAACCAAGAAGTATACGCTTAAGGTGTTTGTGAGGCTATAAGTTAACCCAGCGCTTGATCTGAGTGCACTTCTGGAGTTACCAAGGTTATCAAGTGATGTGATCACACTAAATCTAAGTCATTGTTGATCAAAATCCTGTCTAGTTATTTCCCCTCCACCTCTTTGATTGAGACAAAATGTTTTCATTTACTGCAAATGGCAGCAGGCTTGGAAAAATATTGTTTTGGAAAACTTATCATTCCTGTTCAATTTTTTTGAACGTAGCTTCTACATGGATAATTATAAAGAGGAATCTTTATTAAGCCAGTCAGAGGAACCAAAGAATGACAAGATATAAAGCCAGTTTAGAAGAGGGTAACTTTTGCATAGGGATCTAAAGGAGAGAATGTTGTAACTATGAAGATGAATGACTTAAGGATTCTGGAACTACAGCTTTGTGTCAGAAGAAAAGTCTATCCAACACAATTGCATTGTGTCTTTGGCCTGAAAAACAAAGCAGCAGGCATAGAAGGAGCTAATGCTTATACTTGCATTTTAATTTCTCATGCCAAGCCTAAAGTTTGCAGCACATGAGTGGTGTGTTTTTGTTGTTGTTCATTCTGAACTTGAAGATTTGGAGGAAAAAAGTGCTGAGTTAGGGACCAAAGGTTGGAGTGAGTGCTGCAGGATTAGTCTTGGAGTGCCAGTGTTAATTCAGGATTGTATTGCTTTTATGGGAACCATACAAATTAAACGCATGTTCCTAAATTTTCAGTTACCTGAAATTTAGCTCAGTATTTTCCACTGACCTTACTAGGATCTCTGTGACTAGATTCCACATAATGTCATACAGTTAAGGGTCAATGTTACTTTAAAATAAGATTTTTCACAGTTTAATAGAAATTTTCATAATATTATTACAAAACCTGAAGTTCATGGTTAACAAGTTACCATCAAGAAAACCTGCAGAATACTGATTTCTTAAGGAAATTATGCCTATTGCTTGGTACAACAAAGGAGACAGAGACGTTTCCATCAACTGCTGTAGAATTAGATTAGCATCCTGGGGGTTCCAAAGCTCCCTGTATAATAAACCTTCCAAATTATGATTTGGTTGCTTGCAAAATTATGTTATTGTAGCCAGCAGATCATGACTAGAGTATTATGAGATGGAAGTAAATAGTACAGACTCTGTTTTCCAGTGATGCAGTTTTATTCATATCTACAATTGTGATGCTCATTTTTTGGAGAGTTCTCATCTGCTCACAAGTTTTACTGACACAGGAGGTAGGAGCATTTTAAAATATTAACAGGTTGGGGACAAAACCATGTTTGCATTAATACCGAGTTCTTTCACTGTGGAATCAACTGATGTTATGCTATATCAAATGGATATTTAGTTGCTGTGACTGAGTTTTTTGGTTCTGACTCATAGCCAGAATACCTGATGATCTTGTATAAGTTGTATTAAATTACTGGAGTCATCCAGTTTCTATTTGCCAAGCATGGCACTCAAAAAACTTAAGGAAAGTTTATTTCTTAATCATTGTAAGCATCAGCTTGCTTTTCAAATTAAAAAAAAATCCAAAGCTGGTTGTTTTTGGTGTTTTTTCCCCTTTATGGGAACAATATAACCTAAATAACAGTTATGGAAACCTGGACACACTGGAAAATATGGAGGATGCTATTAAGTTACATTCAATTTTTAATTTTTGTTTTGTCCAATGCATCTTATCTTCTTTACAGCAATAATTTAGAAATTGTCTGGAGGCAAACTTGTCTTTATTTGCTAGAAGTTTCAAATTTCTTCTTTTCATAAAAATCTCAAATCAGTGCGGAGAACATAGTAGAATGTTTGTATTTGAAATGCTGCTGGACTTTTAGGCTATGTCCACACATAGATCATTATTTCGAAATAACCCATTTCAAAATGAGTTATTTCAAAATAAAGTCCTTATTTCAAAATAAGTTAATTTGAATTAACAGTTTGCTAATTCAAATTAAAGGAAAGCCTGCTTTCGAAACAGCCATTGTTTCAAAATGGTTATTTCAAAATAAGGCTGTTCGGACATGTTGTTTCGAAACAGTTGTTTTGAAACAATGGTGTTGTTTCGAAACAACGTGTCCGAACACCGTTGTTTTGAAACAACCGTTTTGAAACAACGGCTATTTTGATCAGATGCAAGGTTTAACGGTTTCGAAATAACGATGTGTCATGTGGATGTGCCGCTTCTTATTTTGAAACAACCTCTGTTGTTTCGAAATAAAAAGCCTGTGTGGACATACCCTAAGTTAGCAAACCAGCTTTCATTCTTCCTTTTGAGAAACTAGTTCCACTCGATTTTTTTTTAAACAAAAGTATTTATTTGTAAATGACTGCTTGAATATTCAGTTCTTTGGGTCTCTTTAAACCTCTGACAGCTAGAAACCGGGACTTGGCAACAAGTATCAGGGCCAGGCCAAGGATTTTTGGCACCCTAGGCAACCTATGACTTTGGCACCCCCTCTCACATGTTATAAGAGATAATATATTAATATATGTTTTTTAAATAGAGAAACAAGATCACTTCCATCTAATCTGGTGCCCCTTGAAGTCTGCTGCCCTAGGTGACTATATAGTTCTCCTACATGGTTGGGGTGGTCCTGAACAGTACACTTATAACTGCCTGCTTAATAAACTGGCCTGATCTTTTCATTTCTTCTGAAGCACCTGGCATTGACCACTGTTGGAAACAGGATACTGGGCTAGATGGGTCATTGATCTGCCCCAGTATGGCCATTCTTATGTTTTGCTCTGGAAGTTTTATAGCACTAAGCATTTAAACATTTCCCTCCCTTGTCTTCTGGGAATGCTAGAATGGTTTAATCATCTGGCTTTGGTATCTGACTGCCTTGGGCCGCTGCAGCTTTTCTTATCATTATGTCTTACTGCATGTCACCTTTTCCAGACAGCTATAGGATTAGGATAAGAAAAATTGGTTCTTAATGCAACAGATCTAACAAAACCACAGATGGCCCGCAGCCCACCAGATAAATGCCTAGCATTTAAAATCGACCTGGATGAGATGAAACAGTTGATTATAAATGGTTGGCATTCATTTAGGGGGCAATGGAAAACATCTGCATAACTGAGGGTTGTGCAGATAGTTTAGGAGTAAATTTTATTTTGATGGTACAAGGGAACTCTAAAAAAAACCCAAACAAAACTTTCAAGTAAATGAACACATGCAAGTACTTCTGCTGAATGAATACCTCTTTATGTACATAAGTCCACATGATAAGTGAGGCTGGGAGACATAAATATGAACAATGGGTTCTCAGATTTGTCTTTGCATTTCTGAAGATGCAGCACTCAGAAGAAAAGAAATGCAGGAAAAAAAGGAAAGTCTTGCGTTGGTTTGCCAGCTCACAAAGATTTTGCTGGCTTATATGGGAACAATGCAGAAGGAAACGGTGCTGTAGAAGCAGAATTAATTCACTGTTCTTTGCAGTGACATATTGGATTAAATTAGAACAATGCTATCACACATACACAAAGAGACAGACTGTTTCACAAGAGGTCAGAGAAGCTTTCCAGTGAAGATTGACTCCTTTCCCGTGGTGCAATTTATTTTCATTCTGATGAAATGCAGTGCATTTGAAGGCTCTGAGGCCTGTTACACTCTTGGGGGTGACAGCCTCCATATTACATTAGCTCCATGGTGGGTGGTCAAAATGTAACAGCCCAATCTGACTCTGATCAAAGTGCTGCTGTGATTGGCTAGTGATGGCTGTTGTGGCAAGGCAGATTGATGTAGATGAAGTACAGCACTCAGCAGAAGCTGATGTTCAGCAGTCTAAATGGCCACATGTTCCATGACAAAGAGAAAACCCAAATGCAGGATGTCCAGCCCCATTAAAGACTATTGATCACACTTTAAACTGTGCTCATCAAATAAGGGTTTAATTTATTCTGCAATGAATATCAATTGATCATTAAAAGACAAAAATGATAATTTGTGAAGGAAGCAAGAATCAGAGTAACAACTGAGGGACACATTGATCAGAAATCGATAAGTGCATAAAGAATAGAGTTAATAAAGGATAGGTGTTTAGCTCACAAAGGGCTAATTTCATCTCCATGGCCACAAAGAATCCACTGGCAGCAGAACTTGCAAAAACAATGGGGAAGCAGTAATAGAGACAAATAGCCCACTAGGGCAATGCATGTATGGCAAATGGGAACTGGGCAGGAAAAAGGAGTGGGGCCACATACTCAAGCTCCTTACTCTGTGATAGAGACAGGGGCCATTGCATCTTTAGTAAACAGACTGAACATGCACAGTGGTGCTGAACAGAATTCCTCCTTCCTACTACCTATGCATCTGCCCAGTAAACATCCTGGACATTTGGCCTGCAATGAGGACTTGGCACTATAAGTACAATATAAATTTACTCCAAGTCTAATAGGGCTTCAAGGACATGGTTAGTAAAAGCCTTGTTTCCAGTACCTACAGTGTTAAAGAAATTGCAGGGGTCAGCTTTTGCTACCTGTGGGATTTACATTGAAACAAACATGGCGATGCTACTGTTTCAGTTCAGCAAAACAGGCTAAGCAGGCTTCAAAAAGCCAACACTATAGCATCTTATCAAACTTTCACTGCAAAGAGAGCTGTTAGAAATATCATATAGTGCAGCCTGGCTTGTGCAAAAAGAGTAATATTAACCTCTAGGCATACCAAAGAAAAGACCCATTCAAAACCAGGGGTAACTTTCATCTCACATCTTCCGCCATAAGAGAAGGGAAGGCGGGGGGGGGGGGGAGGGGGGGGGGAAAAAAATCACTTTATTGTCTACTTTGTTTGATGTATAGTAGTTCGTTCAACATGGATGAAAAGAGTCTAACCTTACTTGTCCTGATCACAGCCTGGAACAAAAGAGTATCCAAGGTATACATTCTTAAAGAAAGGATACCGGCAATTCAGAAATCTACATAACAAAAAACCCCAACCAACAAACCAACCGAACAAAAAGAAAAAAAACCCAAATCAACCAAACTTAGCTGAAGATTCCAGTAACAACCTATTCTTGAAGCATTTTGGGGGAATGACAAATGATAGAAACACAATTCTCAGAAAGGCTGTGTCCTTAGAATCTGTGCATCATTCTAGTGAGTTAAGTGGGAGAGTTATATCTGACAGTTTATGAGTCTTGTTAATATAATGCAATATCTGGGACAGTGCCAGCCAGGAGGATCCAGGGAAGTTAGAATTAGACCTCAGAGTGCCGACAGACATCGGAGACCATTTAATGCTAAACGTTTCAATAGAGCCAGTCCTTTTTCTGCTGTTTGCTGAATCAGTGACGCTCAAGCTGCATGTGGCTCTAAGCAGCCTGGCACACAGCTTCTTCTTCGAGCGCTGCTCGGATACGTTCAGAAATAGGTGTCTCCATGTTGGAGTACTGGATTGGTTGTAACTTTTTGCCCTAGCCTGTCAGAAGAGGGCAGGCAGCCACCGCCCCCCGCACTACCCCGTGGCTATATATGTGGCCGCTGCCTGGCCCCTCCCCAGTTTCATTTCTTCCACCTTAGTGTTGGTTGTGGAACTGCCCACTCCTTGCTTCACAAGCAGCCTGTCCTTCATTGCTGTATGAGCCTCTTGCCCCACTGGGAGAACCTATTTGTGGACTTAGTCCTGCCGAAGAAGGTCTCCCTTTCCGGGCTGGAACATCATGCTCCAACACTGTCTGCCATGCTGGGGTTTAAGCCCTGTGCCAAGTGTGGCAAGAATTTCCCACGGGACGATCCCCATGAGAAGTGCCTCCGGTGCCTGGGCGAAAGCCACATGGTCAGCATGGGCTCCATCTGCCTGTCCTTTAAACTGAGGACAATCAAGGACAGGGAGCAAAGGCTCCATGCCCTGGCCTCCGAGCAGGCCTGGCACTCTTCACCCAAGGCTTCGGGGTCTCCTGTGGAACCATGTGCCAGTTTGGTGCTGGAGGCCGTCACCTGGCACCATGCCGGAAGGTGATGCAGGACCAGCTCGGTACTGACCTCGGTATTGCGGCGCCGACATAGCCCCACCTCTTCAACACGGGTCTCCCCCCAGGACCGGTCAGCCTCGGTGCTGATCCCGACAGCGCCAGAGGCAGTGGAAGCAGCGAGGGCGCTCCTCCTTTTGCCTACACCCCCTTCTCTGGTGCCACCTAGAAGGGGGAAGCTAGCCTTCCTTTTGAAGGCCTGGGTGCCATGCATACGGTACTGTTCACCTTCCCTGTCACTGGCCCCGGGCCCTCAAACACCAGAGCCCACTGAGAGTCCTGGTACCGTGGAGCCATCCCCATGGCACCATATTACTCTGCTGTCCCTGGTGCTGCCCTGAAAGTCCCGAGAGGTTTTCCCGTTCCAGCCCGGGGGAAGGGCCTTTAAGGGGCTCCAAAGGGCCTCAGCACCGGCTCTCAATGCCGTCGCCCTTTTGGTACTGCCCTCACGAATGGTCCCCTCAAGAGGCCCCTCTAACTTCACTGGCCCCGGCCCACTCAGCACCGGTGAGAACACTGAACCCAGTGCAGTGCTCTTATGTATGGGTGACTTATCGGCACACTTTGATCTTCTGCGCTGTGTCTCAGCCCACATGGGCATGGAGGTTCAATCCTCTGAAACACCCTCCAACACCTTATTCCAGCCAGTGTTCTCATCAGCAGAACCAGTTACAGTTCCCCTCCACCCTAGCATTTGGCACTTGGCCTCCCCCTGCTGGCAAAACCCAGGTTCGGATAAGTGGGGACTCAAGTACAGAGTCCTGGGGCTAGAGTTCCCCTCACAAAAGTGGGGATGGGGGGAGGGCTGTGAATGAATCTGAGCAGCCCATCTCGAAGAAGGACAATTACTGGTAAGTAACCCACCGTTTCTCCTTAGCGTTGAGAAAAACATTGCTCAATTGGCTGGCATAGCACTTGCCCCATGGAGAAAACATGAGTGGCTAAAACACAAGGTACATATTAGTCTTTATTACTTGGGATAGCTGACTAATGTCAGGGAGCTCCAGAATGGGCCAAATTTAAGCATAGCACAGAAAGACAGAAGATTTGTGTTGTGTTGCCATATTGTCAGACTTTCTGTGAGACCTAAGGTAACTTGTTAAGGACCAGATGGTGATGATGACTAGCCCCTGGATGGGACAGGGAAAGAATGTGAAGGCAGCTTACCTGCCTTTGTACGCTAATGTGGAAAGACAGCTTCAGTCCAGCCACACTACTGGCACCAGTCTTCACAGAGATGGTTGGAAAGGGAAAAAAACAAAAACAAAAACAAAAAAACCAACCAACCCATAGCCCTGCTCCCTCTGCACTGCCTACTAGCATGAACTGTGCACGGCCCCTGTGCAATGTTCCCTCTAAGCTGATGATACAGCTGAGCAAATTATGGAGGTAGCTGAGCAAGTTATAGTTACAGGTCAGCAACTTCCCTGCCGGTTCCCCAACCCCCACCAGGCCCCTTCCCCGCTACCTGCCATCTCCCCGAGTGCATCCATAACTTGCTCAGCTGCATCATCCTTAGTGGGAACACGGGTCACCTGCTGGTGGATTTTCTGTATCCTGAAATGTTTAAATCATGATTTGAAGACTTCAATAACAGAAGCATAAGTTAGGAGACTAATACAGGAGTGGGTAGCTAAATTTCTTTGGCTTGCATTATGCAGGAGTTCAGATTAGATGATCATACTGGTCCTTTCTGACTGTAAACTTTGTGAGTCTATGAAACCATCTGTTACACAGAGGTGAAGGGCTGAAACAGAGGTTGCTTTTAGTCTCACAGACTTTAAAGTGAGAAGAAGCCATTATGATCTAGTCTGGGGTCTCCAACTCAAATCACTGTGAGGGCCGCATGAAGATTAGTAGGTTAGACCAAGGGTCGCACAACTGAAACCTTTTCATACAATGATATTGCAAATATCAGTAAAAATAGCGTCATTGAGGGCTGCAAGAAATAGCATTAGGGGCTGTATGCAGCCCGTGGGCCATGTGTTTGAGACCCCTGATCTAGTCTGACCTCTGTAAGACAAAGCCCTAACTATTAAGACAGTTTCTATAAAAGCAGAACATCCTACACATCATATACACAGGTTCCAAAGAGGCAGCCATGTTAGTCCAGTAAAGCAAAAAAAGCCAGGAGTCTTGTGGCACTTAAAGACTAACAGATTTATTTATCGTATGAGCTCGTGGGAAAAAATCCCACTTTGGCAGATGAAGTGGGATTTTCTCCAAGCTCATGTGATAAATAAATCTGTTAGTCTTTAAGTGCCACAAGATTCCTTGCTCTCTCTCTTTTTTTTTTTTTTTTAAATCATACACACAGAAGCCATTTCTACAGCCAAAAGGGCAAAGAAGTCAGCCTGGGAAACTACAGCAAATGAAAACTAAGTTTCATCACCCCTACCCTCCATATCACCCCAAGTTATGCACTTGCCAGAAACTTTAACCTTTCATTTTAAAAATACTTCCTAGTGCTTTCTATGAACATAGTTATACCAATGTAAATCTTTGTGCAAATGTCTTCAGCCTTGCTGAAAATGGTCTCCTGTTAAATAGCAGCAGGAAATCTGTGAACTCCTGGAACTATAGTGTGCTTTGTAAATTAAGATTCTTTAACAGCAATCTGTATCTTTAAGACTGCCAGGAAAGAGCTGCATTTGGCTCTGTCAACTGACTTGGGCTGTGATGGATGTTAATGGGGAGGGAGAGCTAATCCACTGATGTTTTCTGCCGGTGGGAGTCTGTTTGTGTTTTAAGGCTGAAGGAGCCTCCTCCTGCAATTATCTTAGAACACCTTAAAAATCACCACCTGGCCCTTGCTCAGGGTGTAGGATCTAACACTCCTTCCTTGTGTGTGCACACCACCTTTCAATTTTAGGCTTGCTTGGGGAAGCAACAGAACTAAGTTTAACCCTTCCCTCTAAAGATTCTTAAGCAACTAACCAAGCACAGCAGCAACTCTGTTTTTGTAAGTCAGAGCCCATCCTTCGAGTTCTCTTAAAGCCTCTAGAAGATTTAGAGAAACGGTGTCTCCCTTCACCAAACATTTCCCTGACACTTACCACAGCACCTGGATTTTAAAGGAGGTTTTGGAGAGTGCTGTGCCCAATAATAAAAGGAAACACACACAGAGCAGTGAGGGGAAACAAACAGAAAAAGGGGGTGGGAAGGAAGCAGCAGAGGGAAAATGAGACAGGAGGAAGAGGGGAGGCTGTCTGTTTGGCGGGCGGAGAAGGCAGGCTGGGCTCAGCTGTGCACCCCAACCCTGAGGCAAAGCCCACAACGCTCTTCCTGCAGTAGAAAATGCAGGCTGGCTGCGATTGAGCTGGGTATCCCTAGGTGGGAGGATGCAGCCAGAGCTGCAGGCCCAGGATCACTCCCCTGTCCCTGTGCCCCCAAGGGGTCAGGCTTCTAGCAGGGCGGGGAGGGAGCTGGTTCCTTCCTAGGGGCTGCTCAGCTACGGGTGGGTTTGCTTGGGGGCTGGCTAACACCAAGCATCTGGGGACGAGGAAGGCCAAGCCTGCCCATCTCCGACCCCCCCTTCCCCCCGGCTCCTTTACCTGGCTGCAGGAGCAGAGCGGCCATAGAATAGGCTGAGGCTCACATCCTGAGGCTGGTCTGACCATGCTCGGAGCAGCCTCAGGGTGGGAAAGTTTAAAACTCCCAGGCCCAGCCTTGGGGGAGTTCCCTGCCAGCAATCTTCCACAGGGCAGAGGCCACAGCTGCTGGCTGTGTGCAGCTGGCAGCATTCGTTGCACTGGGGAGTGGTGGGGGCTGCATGCCTGCGCACTGGGGCAGCTTAGAGGGAACACTGCCCCCGTGCCCTTGAAGGTATTGTGACTAAGACTTTGTCTGCATGAGCACTTTTGTCAGTAAAATTTTTGTCAGTCAGGGTGATGAAAAAACCATGCCCTAACTGACATATGTTTCACTGACAAGAGCTGCTGTGGACAGCGCTACGTCGGTGGGAAATGATTCCTTGCCAGTATAGCTGCTGTTGCTGGTTGGCAGCAATTTAGTAATGCTGGTGGGAGAACTCTTTCCTGTCAGCACAGAGCAGCTATACAGGAGACCTTGCAGTGGTGCAGCTCTGCTACTGTAAGCAGGGGTTAAAGTAAGGGGGAAACGCACTGGAATGCAGTGCCAGGGCCCCCTATTTTTAGGCAGGCAGTGTTTCGGGCATCCCTAAAAATGAAGAAATGCACCAGAATGCAGAGTTCCAGGGCCCCCCTAAAAATAGCATGAGCAGCTGAAATGCAGAGCTCCAGTGGCTCCACCTTAAACCCTGCTCCTCTTTAAGCCCAGCCAGCAGAGACCTGCAGCAGGCTGGGAGTTTGCGAATCTCCCCCATGCAGGGCAGAGCAGCTTGTGGCCAGAAACAGCTTCCAGCCAGTCAAGCAGCCTGCAAATAGCCAAGGTAAGGGCTTTGGGGGGGGGGGGCTGCTGGGGTTGTATGGGGCAGGGTGTGTGTGTGTGTGTGTAGCAGAGGTGGATGGGAGTGGATGTGTAGCAGAGAGTGTGTAGCTGGGGGGGTGGCTGTTTGGTTGGGGGAGTGTAGCTGGGGGGTGGGATGGCTGTGTGTTGGGGGTATAGCTGGGGGTGGGGTGGCTATGTGTGTGTGGGAGGGTGTGTTGCTGGGGGGTGGGGTGGCTGTTTGGTTTGGGGGGGGTGTAGCTGGGGGGGGGTGTAGTGGAGTGATAACTGATGCATGTGGCACTCAGAAGTGGTAACAAATGCCCACCTGGGCTGGGTGGAGTAGCTTGGGTGGGGGAACCTGCATGAGGGTGGCCCTGGACAAGTGTAAGGGCAGGCCTGGAAATTTAGGAGGGTTCCAGGGACCCAAAAATTATAGTTTAACCCCTGAGTAGCTGGGGTGTGAGGGTGGCCCACCCTGGCATGAGGGGGGCCCACCCTGGTACAAGGGGGCCCTGCCAGTTTAAGAGGGTTCAGGGGCCTCCCAAATTAGACTTTAACCCCTGGTTGTAAGGTCTGTAGCTGCCAATCTGTAGTCTGGGGACCTCCTGGGGTGTCCATGGAGTTATTGCAAGGGGCCCCCAGAGATTGCCAGCCAGTGGTCCATGTTGGAGAGGGCTCTAAAATTTAAAATCTAAAATTTAGGGTTGTCAAACTTACAGCCCATGGGGCTGGATACAGCCCATCAAGGGCACTGATCTAACCCATGGAACTGCTGCCTCGGCTTTGCCTGGGAGCTCTCTACATCTGTAAACTCCAAAGATGGTACCTGTACAGCAGAGCTAGGCTGCTTCTGACTCACTCACACGATGTGAGTCACAGTACAGGGGAACAAAGAATGGGTTCCAGCCAGTCCCAGCAAAGCTCTTCTGTGGTCTGCCAACCAGTCAGAGTCTCAGTCACAGCAGGCTAGGCCAACTCTGGAGAGCCACTGCATTGCCCCTCATCCTAACTGTTCACTGTCAGTCAGTCAGCACGCTAATTTGATTGACAGCACATTGCACGAATCACAAATAAAAAAAAGTGGCTGGGGCCTACATGGGGACAAGCCAATCAAAGACCACCTGGGACTAAGCCAATCAAAGCCAGCATTCTGAATGACTGACAGTGATGGATGGGAGGAGGAGAGGCAGGAGCCCAGCCTGGCTGACTGTGACTGAGACTGATTTTTTTTGCCTGCCACCAGCAGTCAGGGGAAATAGAAGGGGAGAGGGAAGTTGGGGCTGGGGGTCAGGGAGCCAGTGGGGGGAAGGGGGTCCTAGGGCAGGAAAAACGGAAGGTATGGGAGAGCCTGCAGGGCTGGGGAGGAGAAAGGGGAGCCCATGCAGCCACATGATGTCCTGCCTACCAGTGTGGCCCCCTGTATTGAATGAGTTTGACACCTCTGCTCCAAATGAATTGTTTTTGCCTGCTGTGAGCAACCACACCCTGGATATGTCACCATGGCTTGGGAGCAGGCGGGGGCCAAGTTCTCCACTGCCCTTCTGCAGCACCGCTGCCTGCAGTCAGTCCCCAGTAACAACTATTATTGTTTGGGGATCCGTGAAATTTTTTGATGTTAAAAAGTGGTCTGTAGTGTAGATATAGCCTTACAAATGCACAATGCCTCCAGGAGCTCTTGTTATGCAGATACAGCATTACCTAAGCCTCCACTGCAAACTTCCAAGCACAAGCAATTTAACTGTTAACTTCTTTGTGTGAGACAAGGTGGTTGAATTAATATTTTTTTACTGGACCATATTCTGGTACAGAGAGAGAAAAGCTTTCAAGTTATGGATATGTTTGATGTATCTATGTGTATTTTAACTTGTACTGTATTCCTGGGCAACACCCCAGACAGGGGGCTGTAGCAATTGTCTGCTTAATGGCCATTTCAAGAAACTCACAGGGACAATGGGCCCAGGGTCTGAAGCCACTGAAACACCTGATGAGTCATCAGGAGTTATTCATGTGACTTTGGACTCCACCTTATTTCTGTAAATTTCCACAAGGAGCATGGAAAAGGACAAGGGACATAAAAGGCAGCTGCATCACATCCATTTTGTCTTCTGTCAGTCTTTAGTCTTCAGCCTCTGGATCAACTAATCTGCAACTGAAGCTGTGAAACAAAGTACTGAGACCCATTCAGGTACTGGGTGCACACCAGAGGAATCATATAAGCATGCAAACTCTACAATTCTGCTGGAAGCTTGATGTATAGGGTCTTTTAAATCATCGTATGAATTTGATTGCTTTAATCATTTAACATTTCTCTTTTAGTTTGTTTCTTTCCTTTTATAATAAACTTTTAGTTTTAGGTATTGAAGGATTGGCTGGTAGCATGGTAATTTGGGAAAATCCAAGCTTATATAGATCTGGTAATGTGGCTGACCTTTGCGGTCAGGAGAACCTTCGGTAAAGAGCATGGAGTTTTAAGTAACTTCTCTCTTTACTGGGCTTCGTGACTGATTGGGAGCCAGAGGCTGAAAAGTGGTCAAGCAAACAAGGAGTCTAGTGCCACTTTAAAAGACTAACACATTTTTTTATTTCATGATAGATTTATTAGTCCTTAAATGTGCCACAAGACTCCTTGTTTCTTTTGCTGAACTAGACTAACATGGCTGCCCCTTTGGAAAATGCAACAAAGGGGACTATGTATATTTTGTTTTAGCTTCTTGATAACCAGTGTCAGGAATCAGAAGCATTGTTTGTGACTGATTGAGAAGTCTGTCTTTGATGTCACTCACCAGTGCAGGGAGAATCTGCTCTCTGTTTGCATCCTGCCCTGACTTCAGCATTTTTGGGTGGCTACCCAAGGCACAGACAGCTCATAAAGTTGTTAACATGGATTTCAAGAGACCATTCAAGATGAAGGGACCAGTCAACACTTCTCCAGTCATGAAGGGGCAGGGAGGAAGCAAGGAAAAAGGAAAAGGCTGAAGGACGGGAGGAGAGGAGCTAGTGGATTATAGATTGCTGTAATAAACCATAAATCCAATGGCTCTATTCAGTCCATGATTTTTAGTGTCTAGCTAAAATTATGAACTTAAACTCCCAGGCTTGTCTTTTGAAGGTATTATGCAGTTTTCCTTTGAGGATGAGGATTGAGAGGTTAGATATAGAGTGATTGCTCTGTGAAAAGTATTCACTCATAGGTGATATGATGTTTTTGTCTTTTATCATTTTTGTGTGTGAGTTCACTGCAGATACAGCAACTGTCTCATTTCACCCACATAGTTCTTACTGGGGTATTTAGTGCACTGGAGAAGGCACATACATGAAATATGATAAGCGTATGTAGGACCCATGGATCTTTGAAATGTGTTGTAGGGACTGATGATCAATGTAAAAGTGGAGATACATCTACAAGTTTTTCATATGTTGCTTTGTCAGTTCTTTGAAGCATCTGATGAAGTGGGATTTTCTCCCACGAAAGCTCATGCAAAAAATAAATGTTAGTCTTTAAGTGCCAGATGACTCCTTGTTTTTTTTGCTGGACTAGACTAACATGGCTATCCCTTTGGAAATTGGTATATCCTTGTCTGTGGGGACCTTGTGTTTGATGCACTGTAGAGACTGAGGTTCTTCTGAAGGCTGAATGAGGGTGTTCAGGAAAGATTTCTTTCAGGATGTGGGCTCAGTGGACTATGGGTGATGACTGTCTGGGTTACTAATTCCCCAGTGAGGGTACGTGACAACTAGGGGAAGGTACTCAGAAGGGAACTTATTTCAGTACTCAAGCAGGTTTTCTTGAGGTATCTGCGTGGCCTATTGCATAATGTAATCTTTTTCTCTGGTAGAGTATTCTTGTTTGGTGAAGGAACTTTTGAGTGTGTTAAAATGTGTATCTGTGACTTTCTCCTCAAAGCTTATTCTGTTGTATACCAGTTGCCTGGCTGTAGATAACAGATTAATTTCTTAGTCTGCCACAGGACTCCTTGTTAGATTTCTTGGTGTCTGGGATATACTGACTCTCTGAAGGTGTGCTGATCAGGCTTTATTTTATACACTTATCTGCAGGGTTCCATTGCTGAAGATGATGTTACCCCTCCACCCCAAACACATTGACAAACTCATCCATTTCATCCTTCTGCATAATAATTTTATATTCAACAACATTTTGCCCAAACCATGAGAACAGTTATCAGTAACAGGATGGCTCGCTAGTATATCAAGCTCTTTCTGGGTCACCTTGAAGAAGAATTTCTGCACAATTGCAGCACAAAACCGCACAGGGATGTCCCTGCATTGGGGGCAGGGCCAATCAGCTGGTGGGCTCCTGACTCCACCCCCTTGTGCTGGGGGGCCAGAGAAGAGTTGACCAGTTCAGAGGCCAGACTCCCTGCTCCTTCCCCACCCCTGGGTTGGCTTGCTACTGGAGGCAGTAGGGGTGGAGGGAGGGCAGCACAGGGCCCACCAAACTGGAGCAGTTTCTCCACCTAACCCCATCTCCCAGCGACAACCCTGGGTACATGGTTATCACAACATGTGGTATACCTCACCCAGTGCATTAAAGGTGCCAATAACAACTACATGGATGAAATGAGACAATCAGTATGGCCTCAACTGAACTCATGCAGAAAAATGATAGAAGGAAAAGTCCACCATATCACCCGTGAGTGAAGACTTTTCAAAAAGCCATCACTCTATAGATGACTTCTCAGTCCTCATCTGCAAAGGAAACCTGCTCAACATCTTCAAAATACAAGCCTGAAAGCTTAAATTACTAACTTGGCTAGATACTTAAAAATCAATGGATTTATGGCTTGTTACAACAATCCATAATCCACTAGCCATTCTTATCCCCTCCCCCAGTCTTTTCTTCTCCGTTTCCCCCTATGACTGAAGAGATGTTAACCGGTCACTTCACCCTCAATGGTAAAACCAAGACACAGCACAACTCATTTTTCCCTTTGCATCTTACGTTTCCCCCAAAAGTGAGAGAAAGATCCAAAAATATGTTTAAATAAGTCAGGGGAGTTCCAAGTGTTTAACTGTTTAGGGAAACAGTTCATTATAATTGAATGAATCACCTCTGAAATGGAGAGGACCAGAATGCTCCATTGGTATAGGTCGGCCTTGTTCACATTTACAATCCTAGGAGCTTCTAATTGAAAAACATACTAAAGATTTAGTTGAGACCCAAATATCCAGGTGTTTAATGCTGTTCAAAGCCACTTAAAGATATAACTTTTATAAATTGTCAGGAAAGAGCCTGCAGGAAGATTGAAAGTCTTAGATTTTGTATTGGTCGCCTGGCTGGAATAATATTTAGGTAACAAGGAGGCATAAAGAGCACTGCAAGTGCAGAGGAAAAAGACGTATGTGTAGATACCCAGATGCTTTAGAGATGTAGCCTATGGATATACATATTTGCAAAATAAATCATAGGCATAATTTAATGCAGTAAGTAAATCAATGAACCAGCAGGCCTCAGGCCTGTAAGACAATAGCTTAGCTAAGCCAGGCATAAAGCCCAAATGTCTCAGTACATGCAATTAACCAGATCAAAGCAGGGTGCCATAATGACTACCCTACTAACAGGTAACCACATGATTTTTAGTTTCTAATGTATACAAAATCTATAGATTAGATAGGATAGGATAGATTTTTGGTCTTTCATAGGTACAAGTATCAGAGGAAGGAAGGCCACTTAGGCCATAAGATTAGACTGTGGGTCAATTCATGCAAACATCTTGGGTGATGCTGGGCAAGCAACTTTTCCTCTTTGTTCCTCAGTTCTTTATCTGTAAAACAGGGATAATGTATCTCCCTACATCAGAGAGGAGTTCTGAAGATAAATACAATACAGACTATGAGGTGGTGATGAAGTCCATATAAGTACCTGTATTGTACTGAATAACTTTATATAATAAAAGAATATTGAAATTTAAGAGCTATATAATGAATATTTATTCAGCATGTTTGTAAAAAACAATAAACACCTTTGATTATTATTTGCTATATATTTAACATGTAAGTAGTATTAAAACTTTACCTATCTTTATAGATGCATATTCCTCTCAATTATTAGGACACTCCATTTCATCCAGCCTAAGTGGGGCAGAAGGCTGGGTGGTCATTAGTCACACTGAATAACTTCTTGATTATCAAGCCAACAGTTAGTGAATCTTTAATAATCCTCAGATATAATTATCTTCATTTCCAATACTATCATACACTTAAAAATGTAGCTAATTGAGAACTTCCAAGATGTGCATGTGCCTTGAAAGGAAGAACTTCATCCTCATCTTTCCTTGCTTTATCCTGTTTGTTACCTTGACTGTTGCATCACATTTAAAATTTGGGCTGCAAGATATTTGGGACAAGGACCAAATCTTTTCATATGTTTTCTGAAGTGCTCAGTACACCGCAGGGTGCTATAAAATAATACATAACAATATTATTCTGAAATGTAAGACTCCCAATAAAGTGTTACTCTTTGCAGACATCTTGGACAGCATCAGATGAGTACAGATGTACCTTATGGATGCAGAGGCAAGAAAGGAATCTCTAGGACCAAAACTGAGAATCTCATGCTAAAAACTCAGTCTTAATTTTTATTCCTCTGGGTTAGCTAGTATATCTTTCCAGGCACTTCCATGATCTGCCTTTTTCAGTGACAATGCACTAGAGATCACTAATGCAACTGTATGCATGCCTATAGAACTCACTTTTATTGGAGCAGTAGCTTTTGGGACCTCAAAGATCCATTGGACCACATTCTGCTCTCATTTATTCAAATATAAAATTGGCTTGGCTCCATGGATTTTAATTGAATTCCATTTGGTTTACACTAGAATAAGAACAGAATTAGGCACATTCCATATAAATTCCAAAAGCACTTAAGTAACTTAGGAGCCAAGTCCCATTTTCAAAAGCGGCTTCAGCACTTAGAATCCTACTCCTACTGACTTTTAACAATTCTTAGGTGCCTTAGTGACTTGTGAAAATGTGTCCAAGGTGCTTTGGAAAACTTTTATAAACATCATAAACAACAGCTGTGCCATTAATTAAATTGTTTATTTCAGAAGATTCAAGGGCAACGGATTTGAAGTGGGAGCGAAATTTACATCCATAAGGTAACTCAGGACAGTCTTCATTAAATCATCATATTTCAGGATAATCCTATACAATCAGTTGTAGAGCATCATGAAACTCTTACCCTTTAAGGGGAAAGATCATCTCTTAACATCTCCATCCCCATTATGTTTTATTGCTTTGCTAAATGCCATCCATATCTGGGAAGCTGACTGGAATTCTGAAGATAAGCATACTTTGGTTCAAGATTTGAGATGATGCTCATTATCCTTCTCAAGGTTGTTCTTGTCACAGATGAACTACGCTTTCAAAAACTAATAGATCTGGCTAGATTTCTGATCATGTTTAGTGGAGTAAAGAGCTAATCCTAGCAAGACTCATATTTCCTGGAAATTTACAACAAATAAGCATGAAAAGGACAATAAATTACTAATCAGAAATAATGTAAGTCTATAGCATGAATGCTAAGGCATAAAACATGAGGTGTAACAGGGAAACAGAAGAACTGCAGAAGAAATTAAGGTTGTATAAAACATATGAAAAGCCAATACAGAGCTTGAAAGGTAGATTGTATTACAGGTTACGATAAGTAAGAGATGTAATTCAAATATTTAACAGAACAGGCAGTCAGTGAAAGGCAGCTGGACTTTTAGGGGTAAAATGTGTGATTACTGACTTTGTAGATGAACCTGTCTCTCAAAATGAAGTTGATTTTTGATGTCTTCTTTATAGGGCAGGAAGAGGGATAGGTAAAAGAAACAAGCGTAAGTTTCCCAGGAGAAAAAAAAAAGAAATATGACAGAAAATAAGGAATATAGCAGTGAAGGTATTGAAGAGATTAGGTTAAAATTAAAACTGAAAATCCTGCAATAGACTATAATCCCAGAATTCCACTAGGCAATGGCAGAAAAACACAGAAAAAAGAAACCTTGGCTGATAAAACCACTCAAAATAAAAGGACCAGTGAGCCAGAATGAAAGAAACTAATGTGACATCAAGAGCTCAAGGAAGCATAACAGATCAAGGAAAGGAAAACAAATATGCACAGGAGTTAGGGAAGATCCAGGAAACTTTAAACCTGTAAAAGTGACATCAGAGGTAGGAAAGATGTTCATAGAAAATTAGTGTTGGAAGGGATCTCAAGAAGTCATATAGTCAAACCTACTCAAAAGCAGACCCAACCCAAACTAATTCTGATAGTGACACTGACCAGTGAAAGAGGGGAAAAAAAAAATTGCCTTGGAGAGTGACGAATCCGACAATCATTCAAATAGATTCTTAGAGAGGCTTTCATGGGTAAAATTTTCCAAATCACACAAGTCCTATTTTCAGCAGGGTCTTAGACACTTAGAAGCCTGTATCACTGAAAGTCAGTTGAACATCTACACATGATTTTGATTTCTTTATATGCTAACTCTTTTTTTGTGTCCTGCTTCCACACAGGACAATTCTTCTGAATTAATTTATTAATTCTAGCAACTTCAATAATCCACTTCGGAAGTCAACTCAGGCTCCTGAGCCATTTAGAAGCTTTTGAAAATTTTACCCCATGCCTAAGAAATTTTCAAGAATAGTTTTAAGAAAGCAGCAAAAGTAAACTCTTAAGTGCTAAGCCAAGGTCATAAATTCCTAACTCCTGATTGCCTTCTCCCACTGAAATACCTATGGGATAGAAGGCTGCAGAAATTTTCACTTGTGGAGTTTCAACCTACTTCTTGCATCACAAGCAGTGGAGTCTGACAGGATTTAATTCCTAAAGTGATTTCCCCCACAACTATGGGAGTCAAAATGACCAGAACTTTCCAAAATGCATGGTGATTTAAATTAGCAGTTTGTGCACAGCTTAGTTTTAATAGGTTGTATCAAAGCAACTCTTGTGCCTCTTTTTGGTATTGATACTCAAATTTCTTTAAAATCATGTCATTTGCACCCATAAGCTTCCAGCATTTATGACTCAAGGGCAACTTGGACATACAGAGTGCCCAAAGCCTGAAATGCCAGGGCCTTCCAGTCTTTTGGGCCAAATGGCTCCCTGTGCTACCCCATTTTTGAGGCAACTGGCTCACCAAGCTGAAGGAGCCAGGGCAGGCAGCACTCCGGGGAATCTGGAAGCCCTGGGGTTCCTGTAAGGGGGCACTCTGCATGATGGGGTGGTCCAAAAGCTACAGGCCCTGGAAGCCCTCAGACCCCCAAGGTTTCCAGGCTCCTGGCTCCACAAAAAGGATCCTCAAAGCTTAGGATATTTGGGCCCATCATAGAGAAGGACAGCTCAGAGCTGTGTACCCTGTAATTCTGGGCTCTCCAGCAGCCTACCAGGAGAGCTGTCAAGAACCCTGGCTATGGTTCTTGGAAAGTTCATTAAACCTCATTTGACAAACTGGCATTTTCAAACAAAACCCTATTTGATCAGAACATATCTAAGTAGCTCTAACTAACATGATTTCAGAGCTGAGGTTTTAAGAAATGCACCAAATATTGTCAGAATCAACAACATAGGATTTAGGGTGTGATTCACCATTATGTGACTCTAGTTTCTACCAACCTATTTCCACAAACGTCAGTGAAATTTACTGGTTGAGAAGTGGAATAACACAGAAGGTTAATTTGGCCTTTACTACTACTTTTTTTTCTTTTAGTCACTCATTATTTTTGTTGTGCTTCTCAGATTTTCTTCAAAATTGTTGACAACTTTGGCAGTTCTCCTATACATTTTGAACCCACAGTATTCCACACTGCTGATTTCTAATCATATAAGTTGTCATTTTATTCCAGATTCAGTCAGTAGTACAAGTGTGAAAAAGAATTCTCAGCATTTAACTAGCATAAAAAGCCCAATTGACAGAAGGCACATCCTTGTTAGGATTTTCATTGTGCTGAATACAATACAAGAGAGAATTTCATGAGGGTTGGTCTATGGTCACATATAATACTTGATCTTTAATCACACTTCTGTGAGCTTGGAAAAGCTATATTCTTCTCACAATAATGGAACTTGCTGTCAAGACAAGGTGGCATAAAAGAGCCAGACCCTGTAAAGGAGAATTTTTCCCCACTTCGCCCAGAATCTTTCCTTACCCTGACTAAAAGTGAAATGAGTCAGCAGATGCAACTTCAGGAATATCTTTGAGATGCTGAGCTCCTTTAACTGATGATAAACTAACATGTTTTAGGATGTTCTACCCAGGTGATGTATGGCTTATTTTACAGATTTTTTCTTTCATAGCTAGGACTCTTTCAAAGACTTGCTATTGTTTTTGTAATAAAAACAACAAATTTTCAAACAGCTGCCTGTTACTGTGCCTAGAATATCTGGGTGCTCACTAGTTACCTGAGGAAAGCTTCCATTACTGCACCTAAGTGCATTATTTCACGCACAGGCATTACTTCTCAGCCTTTAAATATGCACGATCTGCAGATACAGCTCAGGCACCCACAGTTCGAGTGTTGGTGGGGGAGAACTCTACTTACAGTGGAGGGTTGAAAACACAACATAAAACCAGTGTAGGTTTGAAGTTTTAGTTTGGTGTTATTTGGGTCAGGAATGACTATACAGTAATATGGGCTATGTCTACACCTAAAACCTTAGTTTGGACTTGAGTAGTCCGAACTAAGCAGTTCAAAGTTAGTTCAAACTAACTGCGTTTTTAGTTCGACTAACCTCTTAGTTCAAACTAGCCACACTTTTTTAGTTCAAATTAACTTCTTAGTTCAAAAAAAAGAGTGGTTAGTTCGAACTAAAAGTTAGTTCAAACTAAAAAACCGTGCTTCGAACTAAACACTAGTTTGAACTTATTTAGTTCAAACTAGCATGCCTACATTGTGCTAGTTCAAACTAACAGTTTGGACTAACCAGCTGAACTAACTAGTTTGAACTAAGAATTTCTTAGTTCGAACTAGAAAAGCCTAGTGTAGACAGGGTGTAAATTAGTTTCAAATTAAGGCTCCTTAATTCAGACTAGTTTGCTAGTGTAGACATAGTCATATGGATTGCAGGCACACTGATAAACATGTAATTAGTATTATTACTGAGCAGTTTTAGCACTCTTCCTACTGTCTGTTGGCCATGTATGTAGTTGTGAATAAAATCAGAACATTGTGCCCAACAGCTTAATTTGCTCTGCATTGTTCTAGCTGCTTTTATTGCCCCTGAAATTGTGAAGGTGAGTGATGGCTGTCCAGATTCTTTTTCTTTCCTTCCTGAAAGTAACAACAAAGTAGAGACAGAGGGAGGACAAAGAAGATGGGGTAGAGTGCACAGTCTAATTTCGCCAGTTCCACATTCCCTTGTCACAGCTGTTGGAATCTAGCCAGTGGCATCATTTTCAAAGAGGATGCGGGCATTTGCACTCTCCAAAATGTACAAGTATCTTTGATTAAAAGCATGCATTTTAATACTAAAGAATGAATATGTTTAATTAAAATTTTGCACACTCTTGACACCTTCCTCTAGAGTCCTGGGGACAACAGAATGTATACTTCAGTAAAACACTAGCAGGGAACCAGAGCTGAACTCTGGAGCATGCCCAGATCACTCACTGAAACAGACATGAGATTGGGAGTGCAAGGACTACCAGATCTGATGCTCATTCTGGTATGGTGGGTAGCACCCTGAGCTGTCATGATTTACTGTATATTACTATTTGCCTGAGAAATGGGGCCATCATATGTGAAAAACAGGGCAGTTTCCTTCCATGAGGAATGGGTTATAAATCTTCACCAGAAAAGTTGTGGTGGCTAAAGTCTCCTACTCATTAAGGCTACAGCTATGCACAATTTTCCTTGACCCAAACTAACCTCTCATTCTTTTTGCTGATTCCTCTGTGTTGAAGTTACTTTAATTCTGCAGAGCCTGTGAGCGTTGGCAGTAGTGTAATATACTGAACTATTACCTGCATGTCACCCAATCAGGAACTTACACCACAGAGTGTGTTAGTGCAGAGTCTGACCCAGAGACTTCCAGGGGAATTACATCAACACATCCCAGATGTGAATTTCATCCTGTGCTTGGAAATAAGGAATAGAGAAGAGCTTCTTTTGTCTTCAACCTCTCATTTGAAAAGAAATCAGGTTTGAACCCAGAGAACAACAACATAGGCAAGAAAGAAAATTTGAGTACGTCTTCTATAATAAAACGCACAGGATATAAGGAATGTAACATAGGAGGAGGAAGGACAAGAGAAGAGCTTGAGGGAAAACCACTGTCCTATCCTTCCTGATCTTTCCTTTCATTTATCTTTGTAAGGGACATAATACACCTTAGATGTCTATAATACAGGAAGTTGGGAGTTGATATGAAGTGGATAGAAGGAAAAACTTTCAAAATTAATATTTTAAAACTCTGCAGCAAGGTGCCTGAGGCAAACACAGCTACTTTCCACAGAACATCACATAACCACCCAGTTAGGCATTTCTTTTAGAAATTTAAGCATGCAAGAAACATGAAGGCTGAACATCTGTCTGTATTGTACCCATGGCTGGAGAACTCTCATCATCTAGTAGTACTGAATGCATGAGGCGAATGTTAAAAAACTATCAAATTGTATACATTTTAAGAACAGTAAGTTATATAAAGGGATCAATTTTTGCCCTCTGATGAAGTAGAACCCCACCAGCGAAGCCTGAATAGCAGTGTCTGGAAGTATTATAGCTTAGTAAGGTAAAATACCTTCAAAGGTGCTATGAGCTAAAGAAGAGACACTCTCAGGACATCCCTTTAAAACCTTCCAACTACTAAGAGGTTGCAGACACTATATAGTATGTCAGGTATTCTCAGAAAATCTAATTCTGCAAATCCTTACTCACCCTGAATAGTACTTACCTTACATGGCTCATCCCATTGAAACTAACTGGACTTCTGCACATGGGTACAACTCTATGCGAGTAATAGCTGCACCATTGACCCCTGATTCAGCCACACACCATAGGTGAATGTGTGTGTTTCACCACTACCACTGGCTACAATTAGCCCTTATCTACGGTCTCTTTGGGGCTTTATCCCTTCTGAGTAACCTAATTTTCAAAAGTTTTTATTCTGCTCTCTGTATGCAGTTTGCCCATTTTTAGAAGAGCCTTTAATAAAGGACTCCGGCTGTAGGATGACCGGATGTCTTGATTTTATAGCTACAAGCCAAAACGCTCAGGGCGTTTTTTTTTTTTTCCCCTCCTCAAATATGGGCACCTAGTACTCCCCACCTCCTGTCCTAATTTTTCACACTTACTATCTAGACACCCTAACTTTCTGTTGAACCCATTACTTTTCAGTGGTGTTGCCATGTTGCACGTGGGGAAGTGTACTGGTCATCAGAACTTTGCTGATCTTTGTCCTTTCTAAACACTTTTTCTTGGGGTCACTGGATTTAGTGTATGGACTGGGCACACTTGTCTCACTTCTGTTACACTGGTTCCTTACTGCTTTTAAATTCCTTCCATTCTACAGGGAACCACCTTTAACTCGGCGCACACTGATCTACATCTGCCCTGGCTGCCAAGATCTCTATTCTTCTGTTGTAAGCTGCTTAAACCTTTGCTTCTCAAGAAGAAAAATCACAGAAGCTCATTGGGGCACAGACTATCTTTTTCCTCTGTGTTTGTCCAGCATCTAGCACCATGAGGTCCTAGTCCATGACTGAGGCTCACAGCATAATGGTTCTACTTCTGCCACTACTAATAAAAATAATAATACATCTACCCTCATTCCCCAATCACTTAAATACGTTTCAGGTCAAATGAGAGAGACAGAACTGATGCAGAACAGAAAAATTATAAATAATTAACTGAATCCCTTCACTCTTAAACATTATTTTAATGTTCAATAGATAATGGGTATGTTTATGTAACCCATAGCAGCGAGCCTCCCAGCCTCAGTGAACTAGGCTTTTTAGCAGGACTCATGCCTATACTCCACTGTGTGAAGGGACAGTGCTCTGAAGTTGCTACTTGGGCTGGAGCTGGGGTTCAGCCCCTTAGACAAGGAGGTGGGCTTTCAAAACCTGAAAATTCAATGTTAGCATAAAACCACCGCTATCTTATGCTCATTGCTTCTAAAATATGCTCTGTATTAAGGGAGATTATAAATTACCTGCCAATAACATATTATTATATTAACTAACGTTTCTTGTACAACCTGTAGTTACTGTGCAGTAGTTTTCAGATCTGGATTGCTTTGTAACTCACAATGGGTATGTCTACACTGGAAGCTCAGTTAAGTTGACTTAGAGCAGTGGTCATCAAAGCTGGGGTGGTGACTGAGTACTGGGTCGCTGACCCACAGGTACTGGGTCATGGCCCTAGAGCTGTGGGGGAGGGAGGCAACAGCCTCTTGCTCCTCTGCTAGCAGCTGCAGCTCTCAGAAAGCATGGAGGAGAGGGAGACCTAACGTACAATAGTATCAGCCTTCAGTGGACAGCGTTGAGACAACAGTCGTTGGGATTAACAATGACTTGCTAATGGTTGTTCAAGCTTCCTTCTCTCTGAGCCACTGTCTCCCTTTGGGCTTCTCTCATTCATATGAAAAGGACTGAGGTTACTGGCAAGCAACCTTTGAGTTTTTTGCCAACAGACCCAATGAAGAAAAGAAAAAAAACTTTGAACACCCCCTTATTCCCCCATTTCTGGGATCTGGGGATTGCAGTAATTTTTGCAAATTAGGACTTGCCTCTTCTTTCAGTGGGCTGAGAATTCCCTTGCTTGCAACAAAAGTTATAACTTGTAGATTTTTAATAAAAGCTCTTTCCAGAGATTTTTTGACTGATAATTAAAAAGAGAAGAGAAAAGCAAATCATTCTAGTAGGAGCCTGTGCTAGAAAGTACGATATTTTTTCTACAATTAGAAAGCCTAAGTAATAAGTCAACCAAAACACAATATTTTGGACAATTGTGTGTTCATGCATACTCAGGGAGCAGAGGAAGAGCAGAGGTGAAAGTGGAACCCAGATGGGCTGCTTCAGTTCCTGGGATTGGGCAGTGGACAAAGGAGCAGGACCTGGAGGGACTGGTACAGGCTCAGCAACAGATAGGAACTTCTAGGACCTTTCTTTCCATTCTGGCATTGGCTCTCTCTCCTCCTTCCCCGTCTCAGCATTTCCATCTCATTTCTCCACCTAGTCGCCTCCCACTCCAGGCTACTACATGCAGTTTTAGCGGCTTGACATACTTCCTTATTTGAGACAGGAGTATGGCATGTGGGATCACCCTCTGCATGTTCCATGGAGGTGATCTCAAGTCAGATGAGTTGACTTGGGGCATGCAATAGAAGCCTCAAGAGAAAGGATGAAAGCCATGAGGGATCCCTCCCCTTCTCCCCCCTGCAGCCATGGTTGCTGTTCAATTTTCTGGTGGCTGCTGCTTTTTTCAGTGGAGGATTGCCACATGGCAGAGGGGTCCAGAGCTGGGTCCCAAGGAAAAAAGTTTGACAACCTCTGACTTAGAGAGTCCGCATTCAAAACTCCTGTAGACTGCCCATGTCGATACTGGCAGATTAAGTCAACTTAAAGGCTATGCCCCATCTACACTGTTTTAACTCGACTTAATAAGGTCAACTTAAGCGTTAAGTCAACCTTAACAGGTAGTTTTATTAAGTCAACTTAAGGAAATGCTTAAGTCAACTTAATAAATTCCCATTGTGGATGGAGCTTTCCTTAAGTCGACTTAAGGGAGGTTAAGTCCACCTAATGCTCCAGTGTAGACATACCCTATGAGATCTACAACACAAGTTGTTTAAACCATCATTTCTTTCCTTAGGAAAGATTTCTGTCAGACACCCCCTCACCATCAAGCTCTCCCACAGCTCTTCAGTTTATAAATCCTGAGAAAAAGTTACCCTCTTTGAGATTCTGTGGGAAGCAGAAGAGTTAGGATATTGCAAGGTTGTTTATTCTCCCATGAACAGTGCTACAAGCTGCTGGGGTTTGTTGTAGTACTGGTACGGCACCTTTTCAAAATGCATGTATTTTATGCATGTGCAAACAAAAGCTCAGAGATCCAATGATCTGGCCACTCTCACAAAACAACTCAACTAATGCACAGAAATAGTGTTACAACAATGGTCAAAAATTGTCTTTCAAAGCTGGTTTTTGGAGAAAAAATTGGATTTTCAACTAAATGTTTGTTTGTTATTTGTTTGTTTGTTGAAAGTATCTGCTTTCTACAAAATGTTTCAATTTTTCAGTGTAGAAACAAACATTCCTAATCCCCAAAGTTTTCAGCTCAAAACTGAAAAACTTCAATTTGGAAATGCTGCCATAGTGTCTTTTCGATGTGGCAATTTGAAAAATTCATACTCCTATTCTCCTCTATGGGTCACGTTCCACAGTTGTACCACATCTCCCATGATATATAACAGACAGGGTTTGCCATGATTAACAATGGTTGCTTAACAAGGAAGACCATAGTGCATAATGGGGGATGTAGTCCAGAGAGGGAGTCAGTCCTGTAGAGAAGAATGGGATCATGAGGCATTGAAACTACAACTCCCATTAGACACCGTGGCATCATATCCAAATCAAAATGTTCATTCTGCAGCTGAATTTTCAATTGAAAAATTTTGGCTTCCAGTTTTTCATCAAAAAGTTGCAATTTTTGTAGACAAAAATCCACATTTTCTGATCACCCCCAAGAACCCAAGTCTCCTGGCTACTAACCCCATGTCTAACTGCGTAATAAACAAGTTCCTGTCTGTCCTATTTGCAAATCAGAAAAATTATTGTAGTTATCCAAACAACTCCCAGGTCTAATCAAAGAGCCAGGAAAATTATTCAGAAGAAAGCCATCTATGAAAAATCAATGAATTCTAAACTATGTTTCTTCTTTCCCTTGAGAATCCAACACCACCAGTGCCACATAAGCCCCAAACAAGAGAGAGGAAGGAGCTGGTCAGCAGTTAGCTACTCCATGATAGCCTCTTCAGCTTGAGTAGTCAGTTCCATGCAGCATGTGATTTTTCAAAACTATACGTCTTTGGTGCGGCATTTTGCTGGATGCTACTGCAGAATTAACCCTTTTTCTTCCTGTCCAGATTTCTTTCCCTAAAGCTGCCTGCTGGAGGTGATAATGCACATAGTGTCAGTGGTCTGCATCCAAATGATTGTAAATAGTGATCTGTCCTTCCCACACATATCTTTCAAGTCAACCAAAGAGAAAGCCAATAAATCAAGTGCCATCTTCACATCAATCAAGAAAGTGACAGCATAGCTCACTCAGTGAAATAGGTAATTATTACTACCCCCTTGTTAAAGATGGAGAAACTGATACAATAAATGGATCTTGTTGGGAGGGCACTGAGGTCTATCATAATAGTTCAAAAAATGGAATTTAAAATCCTGGGTCAGAGATTCAACTGCAATGTAAGTTCAGATACTGGCAATGAATAAGCCCCTCTTTTCTATCAGCAAAATTAAAACTTAGTACTGCCTGCTTCTGAGTCCCCAATACTTGCTGCAGTAAATCTTATAAAATATGAGTTCTGTTTATAAAATGTTGGAGCATCCTTGTAATATTTTAAATTAATCATTTCATTATCTATTGGAAGGTGCCTCTACACTGTAAAGAAACAAACAAATTCATGGCAGCATATCTCAGAACCACAGTCAGCCAGGCTCAGGCTACACGGCCAAAACTAGCAGAGGAGACACTGGGACTTGGGTGAAAGCCCAAAAATCAGAAGCCTGACAATGGGAGAGGGGGTCAAAGTCTGGGCTCCCGACCAAGCCTGAATGTATACTCTGCTATTTTTAGCTCCATGGTGAGAGCCAGAGTCAACTCTGAGGCTTTCTGTCACAGGTCCATTTTTGCAGCGAAGAGACATGGAGTGACTACACTCATGTGCCTATCACATCCAGCATCAGCATAGACAATAGCTTAACTGTAAAGAGAATTTTCCATTGTACAAGTGAAGACATATATTCATATGCTATTTCTTATCCCACTTTCAGCCTTCATGCATTCATTACAGCCCCCCATGTAAAACCTCACCAAAACATCATCAAGGATTTACAACCTTTCACAGATGATGATTCATCACACTCTCAAGCCCTGAAAGGTAGGCGAGTTCTCACTTATACACAGCCCCCCAGCCTTAAGCTAATACTCACCAGAATTACACACAATAGAATAGAAACATTAAACCAGATACTTATCCCTGCAATAAACCCCATTGCCAGCTCTAACCACATATCTACTCAAGTGCAACCATCACACGACCTAATCAGATCAGCCAGTCCATCAGGGATTCATTCATCTGGTCATCTACCAATGTGATATATGCTATCATGTGCCCAACAATGCTTCTCTGCTATATACATTGACCAAGCAGGACTATCTCTATGCAAAAGAATAAATGGACAGAGATCAGACATGAAGAATGGTAACATTCAAAAACCGATAGGGGAACATTTCAATCTACTCAGACATTCTATAAAAAACCATGATAGTTATAGTACTTCAGAAAAAGACAAAATGGAAAAAAAAATCCTTCAGAAACAGATCACAATGTGAAACTGCAGAACTGGAATTCATATGCAAACTAGACACCTTCATACTGGCTTTGAATAGGGATCTGGAATGGCTAAGTTATTACAAAAGTTCCAAAGGGGCAGCTGTGTTAGTCTAATTCAGTAAAACAAATAAGGAGTCCTGTGGCCCTTAAAGACTGACAAATATATTTATTGGATGAGCTTTTGTGGGAGTGGGATTTTCTCCCATGAAAGCTCATGCAATCAATAAATTTGTTAGTCTTTAAGGGCCACAGGACTCCTTGTTTCATTACAAAAGGTGATTTCTCCTTTATTCTTCTTCTCAGCATTTGCTTTCCACTTCTACACTGTTTGAATTAAAACAAATTGTTTGCTTTGCTGAGATAGGCTAACAGTCTATCCTTCTGGATGTTTGAATTGACCTTGTGATCAAGCCTTCTCTGTATGTATATACACAACTAACACACCACATTTTCCATTTCATGCATCTGTCGAAGTGGGATTGTGCTCATGAAAGCTTATGCAATAAATACATTTGTTGGTCTTTAAAAGTGCCACAGATCTCCTTTTCTTTTTTATTCACTTATTACATTCAGATAAAGGCCCCCTCATATTCCATGATCTCTCTGTAACCTCTGGAATTCAAAAGGAGCCTTTCTAGGAGAAACCAGGCTTTTACTCCAGCGTAGCACAGCTGATTGAGCACCCATTTTGGAAAACCTTCCCTCTTCCAAGATTCTGATAGTCCTTTCACATAAATTGTTTATATTAGCACAGATTTCTTTTCTTCACTTATATACGTATTTTTAAACTATGCTGCTGCTGTGTGTTAGAATGAAAACATTTCAAAAATACTTATCTACTTTTTAAAACACCCACACAGTAATCTGTGCATGTGAGTTTTGATTTTCACCTTCTGTTTAAGCTTTGTGAGGTTTTCTGGCCGCTTATATGTTTTGGCTTCTTCTTCATTTTGTGCTAAGCTGTTCTTTGATAAGGTTCAGCTGGGGAAAGCCATTTCTCTCAGGACCCAATCAGCTTTTTACATCAATTAAGCTAATTGACAGAAGGCTTAACACATTTCTTAATTATGACTGCAAATGCTTTCTTGGAAGAAACCCCAAAGTGCAGGGGAAAAAAAAATCTTTCCTAATAAAATAATTAAGAAAAAGTCTTGAAAGGTAAAACTGTAGGATAGGATGTTTAGAGATGGGCAACTGCCACTTCAAGGCCTAAATCTATATCAGGGGTGGCCAAGCTTATAGAACTCAAGAGCCACAAGTTGATTATTAACCTTTGAGAGCCCCACTGAGGCATACAGCCATATACTTTTACCTACTCCAAAATTACTAAGTTTAAAATTCATTGCACACTTTAATTTTATCATAAAAAGAGGACAAATATTGATCCTACTAACGTCAGATTCCAATAATTACTTAAAAGTTACCATGAAAACTAGACCTATACAGTAAAAACTTAGCTGCTGCTCGATATAGAAGACTGCAGGCTAGTGGAGAGTTTTTTAAAATCCTGACCATGCTATACTTCTCCCCACCATCCCAGCCCCCTCCTGAACTCTTAGGGTGGGGCTGCTTTCCTAAACTGATTTGCTGACATTCTTCCGGGAGCCACAGTTTTTCATTCAAGAGCCACACATGGCTCCTGAGCCACAATTTGGCCATGCCTACTCTATATATATGCAAATTTGTGGATATCTGCTTTATATCTGCAAACAATGTTCGTAAATCACAGATGAGATGCAGATACAAATTTTGTATCCCCACAGAGCTCTATAAATCTATACTGGGCCAGAATATCCATAATGTAGTAATGCTCAACTGCTATGTCTACACTTAAGGGTGTTAAATCAATTTAACTTAAATCTATACAACTGAATCGAAATAATAATTATTAAATTTATTTAACATGTTCCCACTAGAAACCCAAATCAAACTAGCATGTCCATGGACAGGATTTGCTAGTTCAATCTAGGAGAGGGGCACCATAGGAGGAGTGGCAAGATGGCTCCCAAGAAGGGCCATGCCCCCACCCAATATATAGAAAGAGGAGGGCACCTTGGGAGGAAAAAGGTCAAAAAGTGTTAAATCAAAATAACACTTAAATCAAAATAACAGGTCTACACTGTGTTATTTTGAAATGATAATTTTGATTTAACCTTCATTTCAATATAAAGGCAGGTTTTAATATAAAAAAAAGACTTTCTTATTTTGAAATGAGAGAGGTCCTCATTTCAACATAAGGAATGTTAGTGGGGACATGAACTATTTTAAATCAAAATAACCATCATTATTTCGATTTAAAGTGTAAATGCAGATATCCCCAACATGCACCTCATAGTCAAATGGAAAATAAATAAAAAGTGGAGAAGACCATATGGAGTTTAAAATACAACTAACAAGCACAAAACTGCCCTGCAGGAGCAGACAACTTTTGTTAGTGTAGAAACTGAACGGCAACACAAGCATTAGCTGTCTTTAAAGTCTTTTAATTCCTGCATACTTCTATATAGATATTTTACATGAATTATTGTTTTCCAAATAGGTTTAATGCCTTTGGTGCACTGAGACCCAGTTCAAAGTTGAACAGCACTGCACAACAAGACAAAATTAATACACACTGGATTTTTGTCAGCTACTAGATTGGAAGATATGACATGATTTATAGTGCATTCATATGACTGGTATTAATCACTAAGTTTGTACTTGCAAAACACCTCTCAGATTTCCATAGACCAGAATAAGAGCAGAGACAGTGTTTTATATTAATTATATTATATTATTATATACTGCACATTAAAATACAATTCTTTATTTTCCCTTTTGGAGTCCAATCAGTGATATCAGAAATGAAAATGGTTAATGTCGCTTCTGATTTACAGGTACCTGCCCCTCCCAGCTCTTTCTGTTTCCCTGCTTGTCACTTTACCCTCTGTTTCCCAGTGCCTTGTGTTGTGGGAAGGCAATAGAAGATGACAATTTAATGTTCTTTCAAATAACCTGAAGGGATAAATATTTTAGGACCAGTTTTTTTGGTGGATTTGAACATTTGCCCACCCTGCTTGATAATCGTTCTAGCAGTGTTAGGTTTTTTTTGCCTTTTTTTTTTTTTTTGTCTTTTAGTTTGTAAGGGACATAAAGAACAAACAATAGTTTAGTGAGTTGAGCCCTTAGGGAGTAAATGTTAAAAACACTGCAGAGCGGTTATATACATAAATTCCTTCGACGTATTTCCCATGTAGTACATTTAAAATTGACATTCTAGTGTGAAACACAGCTCTATCAGAGCTGGAATAAATGCTGAACTACAGTAGTATCATAAAATATACAGCCTACATTCTAGGCAGTCGTGTAAGAACACAAAGGAAGGAGAAAGCACAGAAAGCTTCTTTCCCTCTAATCCTGATATCTGAACACGGAAGATGTTGAAGGGCACCTAACATGATGGTGACTAGTTCCGGCCAGAATATAGTCCTATAATTGATTTCTGTGTGACATCAGATTAAGTACATGCTTCACTGTGCAGCAACTGGTGAGTCACAGCATATTCCTCAGCAAGTCAAAGATTCCCATTGACTTCAATAGGTTTTAGATCAGGCCTAGATACTTCACTTTGTTTTTTTCATCCCACTTCTAGTCATTTTCTAGAATTGGAATCAGTTCCTTACCAGGCAAGGAAATACTCAGCATTACATGCAACAGAAACGTGATATTCGACCCTGCTATTTTGCATGATACTCATTCCACAGTGTTATACAGCATATCTGACCATTTAGACGAAATGTGTCTTACGAGGTTTCTTCCTTCTTTTACATGGATCTGGACCTCCTTGTGCAGAACCACATCTCTGGCTAGGTCCATTTACACCTCTGACTTGTTATGCTACAACTCCTTTCTTCGAAGGCACTTCTTTCAAAGTTCCAGAGAGGCAGCTGCCTTAGTCTGTATATAGCAAAACCAACAAAAGTCCAGTGGCACCTTAAAGACTAACACATTTCTTCAGGGATAAGCTTTCATGGGCTCCAACTCACCTGATCAGTTGCATCTGATGAAGTGGGTTGCAGTCCATGGAAGTGTACACCTGAAGAAATGTGTTAGTCTTTAAGGTGCCATAGGACTTCCATTGTTTTTACTTCTTCCAAAAGAGCTATAAATATAGTCTTTCATTCAGTATCTTTTCCACACCAAAATTTAAAACTGAATAATGGTAAAATATCCAAAATAAACCCAATGAAGAGAACAAAGGTATGTACTAAATTGTACCATTCAGAAACACTCACTGTTTTGTCACATACCCTCCTCTCCTTGGGTAGATTTTCAAGGTCCTTACAGCAAGGACCAAATATTATTACCTATCCGTAAAGCTCCTAACCCTCTTCTGATTCTATACACTGAGTAGCAATATAATAGCAATGATAAGTCAAATTTGTGTTTATGCACTTGCAACATAGCTCTTAAGAGTAAATTACCCCAAGAATTAATTAATTTACTGATTATTATTTGTTGGAGCATTTGATCAGGATCTCGAAAACAGAATGAGCTGATTTAATGGTTTTATAGACTAATTGAGTGTTCCATTACCTAAATATATTGTCATTCAGCATAAGAGATATACACTATATACATGGTAACACACAATCTTGAATTTTCCTCTAGGCTCATAAAATTTCCACTTTTGGAACACTGCCAAATCTGTTTGGTATTGGGGAATATTTTATAGTATATTGAGCTGGATAGTGCATCTTTTTCTTTCTTCTTTAGTATTAGGGATCCTGAGCACAATTCAATCTCAGACAATTTAGCCTAGAATCACTCAAATATGCTTCATCAATAGTGAATTGGTTGTGGCTCAAACCAAGTTCTGGTCCTTGGCATTTTAATTTCATGTTGAAAACTCAATCAATTGGGAGAGATATTTATCCTTTACCAGAAAAAGTGAAAAGTCTACTGTAGTCTAGAATGATATTGAACCTAATTGAACTTTACTATTTTTTAGTTGTTTGTTAGGAAAGACTTTAAATTTATACTTTTTACTGGCTCACATCTAGGTAGTTCTGAGATTAAAGACATAGGATTAGACTGGCTGTCCATCTGAACATTCCACCATATTACTCAAAAAGGTGATCCCCTGTAAATTAGGTAAATTTAGGAGAAAGATCACGGATGCTTCTGCTTTATAGTAGCCATATTATTTCTCTGAAATTATTTCAGGTAGTTCAGTGATAAATAATCTTATGGCCCCTTGTAAATGGATGATGTGGTTGTGCCAATAAAAAGGGTGCAACTACAAGTCACGTGGAGATTAGCATGCTATTGCAAATACCACCTCAATATTTACCCTAGTCACGATCTGTTATTAAATATTGAGCTCCTTAGGGTAAGGAAAGCACATAGCACATTGTTGGTGCTCTCAGCACAAACTTACTAAATAGTAACAGTAATTATTACCAGTAAATGTGAATGTAGCTCAGTAGCTGCAGGATATTTGTATATTTATACAAATTTGGTAAAACTGCCTTAGTTCTGGTTACTTTAAGAAGTAAAGTAATTCACAGAGTTTCTCCTCATTTGTGGTGTTTGAATTCTTACAGCTGATATTGTTTGTGATTCAGTTAGCATTAGTTTCCCCATAATGTTTCAAAATCAGGGAGAAATTCTGTTATTCCTCAATAAAAAACAAAAAATTAAACTATGGGTTAAAGTATAATTTGGGGGGCCCTAGAACGCTCCCGTGCCAGTGGGCCCCTCTCCAGTGCTGGTAGCCCCCCCAACACTGGTGGGTCCCCCTGGACCCCAGCTCCTGATACCCTCTGCCCCCAACATGCCCCCACCCAGCGTGAGACAGCTGCCCCCACACTCAGGGGCAGCAGCATGGCTGGGAAGGTGGGGGCGGTAGGTCCCTTGGTGGTGCTAAGGCTGGGGCTCAGGCAGCAGGCCTCAGGTCAGGGGTGGGGCCTGGAAGAGGGAGTTAGGGTGGGTTTTGAGCCCCTAGTAATGCTCCTAGCTCCTGCCCCTGTCCGCTGGAATGTGGTGGAACGCTGCTCCGGGGTCTTCTATATTTAGGGGCGCAGTGTTCAGGCCCTTAAAAATAGAAGGTGGACCTGGAACACTGCATTCCAGAGCCCACTATTTTTGGTGGGCCCCGGAATGCATCATTCTGGCTCCAGGTTCTATTTTTAGGGGCCCCAGAACGCTGAGTCCCTAAAAACAGTGGGCCCTGGAATGGTGCGCTGGGGCATTCTAGCCTACTTTAACCCTTACCTACTAATTTCTGTTTTACTAAGCTATTGGGGAAAAGAATTTTCCACCTCTCTATCAGTACTTGTATAACCACAGTTTTCTGAATCCTTTATACTTATTTTTCCTTTTTAAAAATTTATAGTTAACTTGAACAGAGAAAAATAAGTACGGTCTAGACCAAGTCTGTACAAAAAGATGAACCAAGTTCATACAGAACTACATTATGTATATACTATCATGCACAGACAAACAGATGTAACATTAATCAGTGCCTGCATCACTTAAGATGACTAGTGATATTGAAGTATGCTGTGACACACATTTTTGTGGGAACAGTCTGTACTCTTCTGTCCCAGACATCTGTAATGTCTCATCCTATTTTCCTCCATTGTAACCAGCTATTATTGGTTTAAGTGTTGATAAGTGCTTATAAGATTTGCTTCCTTGCTTGACAGATGTTCACAATCTGTTGCCCAGGATTATTTCTTCTTCTGCATTTCTTCTAGAGAGATGAATTGCGTCACCTTTAGACCATTTTACTTGAAATGACAAAATTAACAATTTTATTGATAAGATTCATATTTATGTGTGCCTTAGGTTTTGTAGTTTTCAGTTTTGCATGCACTAAACTAAGAATATGATAACAGAAAAATAATTAGGTTGGATTCTACTAGGAAAACTAAACAACTAGAAGATGGTTTAGCAGTTCAATGACTTGAAAGGTGAGAGCACTTGGAAGTGACTAAGAAATCTGACAAGTTCCAAAGGGGTAGCCGTGTTTGTCTAGTTCTGCAAAACCAGCAAGGAGTCCTGTGGCACTTAAAGACTAATGAATTTATTTATCGCATGAGCTTTCAGGAGAGAAAATCCCACTTTGTCGGATGCTGACAAAGTGGAATTTTCTCCCATGAAAGCTCACTGGATAAATAAATTCATTAGTCTTTAAGTGTCACAGGAGTCCTTTTTTAGAAACTTGGGTTTCCTATATATTTATTATAAAATGAAACAATGAATCTGTTTTCCTGGTTATCTAGTAGAAGCCATTTTTTTCAGTTTTCTTTCAAATAAAAAAATGGTTAATAGCAATTTTCTTTAATTTTACCAAAAGCTAGCATATTTACAAAGCTCATTAGCCACAATCTACCTCCCTGGGCAGATGTCTGAAATAGAACAATCTCCCTGATTATGTGTGTCTGCCCTGAAGAAGAGTAATGTTACAAAATGTATGATATTTTAAACTTTTGTGGAGATAATTTACTGTTTAAAAAAGTTCCAAATTTGCAAGGGCTGGAAAAATATCCCAAGGATATATAGCAGCAGCAGAAACCTCCTCACATGACCCTGACAGTGTTCTAGAAATGGCTAATAAAGACCACCTTTAGATGTCTCCGAGTTTATACAATCTTTGAAGAGATGGCCTACAAAGGTACCAGTTAGCCCTAGTTATGATGGTGGCTTGGCGATCTGGACACATGACTATTGGACATTAGACTGAAACTAATAAAGACATTACATATATGCCACTGAACAGCCATCAAATGGTAAGTTTCTGTCAGCAACTAGGCTAGACTGAATGAGTAACCTAGATTTGATCCCTCATATAAATTAAATGAACTATTTAGGTGCCAGTCTTCCCATTAGATCTGCTTGAAAGTCAAGGTGTCTCTTTCCACAATCTGATTGCAGGACTGGGGCCTTTATTAATGAAGTTCTATTACTGTTCTTCTTTGGATAAAACTAAAATTTTAGAACAGTGGTTAACATTTACTTGTCTGGCATTTGCTTTTGCTGAATTTTGAAGTAGACATATCAGGGAGGACCACACTCACCATGCTGCTGAATTTACTAGATTTGTCTTAACCTTATTTTGAGTCCAATGCAGTTAGTGAACAGCAAGGCTGCATGGGTGTGGGAGAAGTAGCAGCAAATTAATTCATTACTGAATGACCTCAGAGAGGTCTGCTCTTTGCACCCCACCTCCACCCGATGGATTCAGGTATGGAAAAATATACTGGTGGTAATTTTTGTAAGTGATATTTCCTGTACTGGTTAAAGAAGAATCGTCTCGTTCTTCCGTCATCCGTTAATTGGCTATTTTCTGCATTATTATATATAATGATGATGTTAAGCAACAGTGTTCCCTGAAAAAATATATATAATAGCATTTCCAGCTGTTTTCCAAATCAATCTCAAATTTTGGTGGCACTTTGTAGTAGTTTGCCAGTGTTACCGTTGGCAGCCATGTATATTTAGATGCTAATAATGTAACATGAAAAAAACCTGCTGTATGCTGAATTACAAAGCAACATGTCAACATTGAGGCGATTTTTCTTTTCAACATTTTTTTTTTAAGTGACAAAATATATATTTGTATAAAAACATTTAAGATGCTTTGTAAAATACAGTTTTGCAGACTGCTGGCTAATAAGATGAACCAGGTCCAATAACAATTTATAACAAACTTGCATCCTGTCACCACTCGGAGATTCTAAACTTGGATCTAGTCTTCTAAATATCACAGACTGATACAGATTGTTCTTCTATCTTTTCTTTTTTATATATGAAATGTGTGAGATAATAGATGGATTTACAGGATAGTGTATCCATCACCTCTTTGGAGGCAGGGCGAGAGGGAGGAGGAGAAGGCAGGCTACCAGTACTGCCTGTGCTCTGACCTCAGAGTTCACAAAGCACCGCATCTGGGGTACAAAGTTAAAATAGATCTTTAAAAAAGAAAATCACACAGAAACTAAGCACTTATTGGAATCTAACAGGGCAACTCAAGGAGTAGGGGACTACTACTCATGGTGAGTATGTCAGAATCAGGCACAGGGAGATTTAAATATCAGAATCAACATTTCCCCATATCTGAAAAATACAGTTAACACAAAATTAACCATTGGGTCTTATGTGTCTCATTAAAAAATAAGGATGACCAGAAAAGGAGCAGTAAAGCAACCTAGCAATAAATAAAAAAGGTGGTAACATCCACCAAATGCATTCAACTTCTTACAAACAAAAAGACTCATTTAAGCCTGCAATTTCATTTATATTTCATGACAAATACAAAACTCAGTGAATTGTGAACAGGGCTATGAACACAAGTGGAGGTTGTGATGATATGTTAAATGATGTGAGTTATACACTTGAGCTTTATAATAAAACTAGCAGAATCCCAATGTATTTGCAATCTTGTAATTCACATTATTTACCTATCATTTAAATTCTTCTATAATCCATGCTGTCATCTGTTGTTGCTTTTATGTCACTATGATATCATGGGCATTTGATCTGTGATTTGGCTTCTTTAACTCAATTAAGTATATTTGACAAAGTGTGTGATGCTCTTATTTTCACAGGACTATTTTTAACTGTGGCAAGATGACACATCATTGTCTCTTGTCTGCTAACCTAGATTGGATGATTCTGGCTGAAAGAGACTATCATTGATGTGTGTGTATAACTGTAACTGAGAATGCATCATGCTATTAAACCCCAACAATTGCTTTACTGCTGTTATGTCAGCTCCAGTCTATGATAAAAAATGTTTTCACAGCTGGGCTCCTATTCACACTTCCTTGGACATTAAGACCTGCCTCTCTAGCAACTGGGGAATTTTGAAATATGTGTAGAACTGAACGTCTGAATTCCCCTGGAATGAGTCTTACTTAGCCTGTTTGACCTTCTATCCCAATTTTGACAAGCTATATAATGATTATGGTCAATATTAGCCCTTTCTCATGACAATACATTTCATTTACTCAAAGGAGTAAGGACTGTAGAAACAGGCATTCTGTTTGCATCCTTATATAACGTGAACAGAGGTATATGCAGGACTTATTTACATAACTCAGTAATTTATATATACCTTTCTTTAGAAAATATATCTTTTTAAGCACTACATAATTACTTTTTCTGTTCAGTGTTCTGGTTCTTCAGCCCAAGTCAGTTTAGTCATGTTAAAGAGCCTTTAATTTCAGGATTACCATATATTCTCGGGCATAAGCCGACCCCCCCCCCCCCGATGCTGAACCCAAAAAGGGGGCAAAAATTGGTGACCTGGGTATAAGCCAAGGTCTCCTTTTGGCCTTGGCCCTTAACCCCCACACCCAGTGCTGCTGGCTTCCTCTGGAGTTTCCCGACAGCTTCCCTACCCCAAAATCTCTGCTGCTGCTTTTCCCTTGCCCCCCCGCTGTCCATTCCTCACTCCTGCCCCCCTGCTCTGTCCTTTCCTTACTTCTCAGTTTCCTGCTGTTACACCCTGCTCCTCCTGCTCCTCCTTTCTTCACTGCTGCCCCCGCTCACTTCTCAGTTTCCTGCTGTTGCCCTCCTGCTCCCCCCGCTTTCCCTTTCTTCACTGCTGCCACCTGCTTTGCTCTTTCCTCACTGCTGCTCCCTTCTCCCCCTTTCCTCAATGCTGCCCCCTGCTCATTTCTCAGTTTCCTCATTGCTGCCCCTACTCCTCCAGCTGCTCTTTCCTCACTGTTGCCCCCCATCACTTCTCAGTTTCCTGCTTTTACTCCCCTGTTCCCCAACACCCTTTCCACCCCTTTCCCCGTCACCCCTGACCCCTGCTGCTGCTCTTTCTGGCCTCCCAGGCACCCCTCCCCCAAATCCCCAGGCCCTGTCACCACTTCCCTGGGCTCCCCGAAACCCCCTCCCAAATGCCTGGTTCCTGCCGCGGCTTCCCTGGCCTCCCTGAATCCCCCCCCTCAATTTCCAGGCTGACCCTCCCCCCGAGCCCCCTTACTTGGCTGCTCCAGACACCGGGGTCCCCTCCTTACTCCAGCCCCAGCCCCAGCCGCAGCCACTGGGGCTCCAGCCTATCGCATGGTCAGGGAAACAGCAGGGTTGTGGCTGTTTACCGTATTCTCCCGAGTATAAGCTGAGTGCCTGTTTTGAAGCCAATTTTCAGGCACAAAAATCTCAGCTTATACGCAATGATATACGGTAGTTCTGCCTGTGTTTACAATGACTAAGATACAAGCCTTTTACGTATTCAACAAAGAAAGCTGGGCTACATCTTCTTTCACTAGAAAGGCTTAGTGAGGCTTTAAGAACTGTATATTATCACACACCAGAAAGAGGGGGAATAATGTCTTTATGTCATGGTACCACAAGAATTCCCTAGTCCCTTAGTAAGAGATGGAAACTTGAAACTGGCAGTCATACTGACAAGATGTAGACGATAGCCTTTATAAGAAATTAAGAGCCAGATCCTTCAGCTGGTATATATACTTATGTAGTTTCTTTTCCTTTAATAGATGTACTCCCTTAGAATCAGATCACCCATGTAAAATGACATCTAGTTTTGGCTACCATAAAGTTGATTTGGCTGCTGAAATCAGCAGGAGTAATTAAAGCTCAACTAAACTGCAAAAGATTTTTCAAACAACAAATACTAGTAATTGTAATGTGGAACTGATAAAAGGCACATCAGGATTAGACAGCTTATTTGTGCTTCAACTACTAGAAGACCACACATGTAAAAAAAATCCATTTTTCCTACATAGTCATCCAAGTTTCCTTAGCACTTCCTCTTACCCCACTTGATGAGAGAGGAAACAAATATGTCCTTATAATTAGCAAGGCACTGCTTCCAACAAAGGATATCACCAAGATTCAGGGTCTTATTTTCAGCAGGAACTGTGGGTGTTCAGAATCCCTGAAATCAGACCTTCCCATTGTGGTGATCTTAGGTTTCCAATGAATCACGATCACTAAACCACATCACAAAAAACACCCCATGACCATTGGTGTAACTGGTAACCTTGTTGGCAGTATTACGAGAGAAAGACTTCACACTATTATTGCCATTTTGTGCACTGAGCCCCTATAACAGTCAGGAAAAACTGGAGCTTTTCATAAGCATACAACATAGTTGCAGGGTTGCCAAGTCTGGGTGTTCCTGATTATGAATTTTTTTTGCTGCTATTATGACTATGAGCTTCTTTCTTGTATTAGGAAAATTGTTAGTTTGCATGAGGTTACTATGAGTTCTGTGCTTTGTTTTAAGCCACCTATAAAAAGGTAAGTGACAGTGTATACTGTAAACTGGAAAAGTGTGGAGACATTTTCTGCAAGTTCAGAGGCTGACATTCCACTCCCCAGAGACCAAGAAATAGGTTGGCCATCGGAAAGCTGCCGCTGATCACTTGACATCATCTCAGACTTTGAGTAACTACATTTGGGTAGATTACTGCAATTTTAGATGCATTTTATAGACTTATAAAAACAGATTTTTTGGGGGGGTGAAAGAACTGCTGATTATGATAATTGTTAATCAGAAAGCAAATCTGTGTCCCATTGATTTATTCCTGAAACCTCCTGGAGAGGGAAACAAAAGAAGTTACTAGAGATTCTGCTTCAGATAACTATCAGTATCAACAGAGAAATTGAAGGGGCATCCTGACTCAATAGCGAGTTAATGCTGGTGGAGACCCTACAACTACAACTGATGCATCTTGGTAGGGCAATGTGGAAGCACTGTCACTGACCATACTACATTTGTAGTCAAGTACCTATCACTTTTGCATGGGTGATCCATTTCTAAGGAAGTATCTGCATTAAAATACTATGCATAAACTAAAATTAGTGCCTACAAGCTTACCTAAAGAGAGACTGGATATTAGTTTTGCATAACATGCAAATATTCTGGGCCTCCCCTTTTCATTTGGGATATTGATTTTTGAGAAAGCTTACATTTTCAGGGGTCTGCCTCTATAGCAGATCTATATTCATATGAGCAATGGTTGAAAAATGCAAAAAAAAAAAATCCAATGTTTTTTCACAAAGAAATTCTTACATTTTAATTTAACTTCCATTGAATTAGTTTCAAACAAAAATTATCATTTATTCAAAGAATTTCACAAAGACATTTAACTATTTATTTTAGTTTTCAGTTTTATTTATTCTCATGTCTGCATTCCTCATGCTTTGCTCCCATTTTCCTTTCCTTTTCTTTTTTCTACTATTTTGCCATTAAAAAGGGATGAAATAGAAGAAAAGGAGAAAAAGGACCAAGGGAAAAATAAAATAATAAAGAAGAGAAAACCAAAATTACACATTTTCCTTCAAAAAGGCTTCCCCCCCCAAAAAAAAACAATTAATTTAAAATATTTAACCACCTCTGAACACAGGAAATGGAAAACATATTTTTGAATAAAAATGGGCTTTTAGTTTGGACCTTCCTGCCCTGCAACACAATCCAAAAGAATACTAATTCAGTGCATTGTCTTTTTCATCAACAGGATGGTTTGTTGTTCATGTATCTGTAAGCAGGGGGATGGACCCACTCTTGTGGGGAACTTCCCAGACTTTATATTAGCACCCTGGTGAAGGTGAGCAGCAAAAGGATCTGAGTCCCTGCTCCCACTTCCTTTACCTCAAGGCCTGCCTGACCTCACAGGCTCACCTCCCAATCTCCCGTTTGGAGGAGTCCCTGTAACCCTGACAAGGCTGGGCCCCAGGATTCCTGGGGGCTCGACCCCCACTCTTATCGTGGTCTCTCAGGACAGGGCTAGGGTGTTCCTACTCCAGGGTGCTGACCGCACTGACCACTCTTCTGGCCCACCAATCACTATATACAATTTATTTAAGGGCACAGATATAAAAAGAACCCAATAAGAAAATAGAGAAAAAGTGGGAAAAGGTGAGAAGCAAACCTTCAGTGTCACCCCCTGCTGTGGAGGTACTACACACAGAGTCTCTGGACCTGAGAAACAGTCTCACTGTCTGTCCTCGTTGCAAGCCCTTCTTCCCAGCCTCAGCCCCCCTTCACTTTTCCCCAGCTGCTCACCACACCCAGCTCCCGATGGCTGCAACTCCAGCTCCCAGCTGCTGCTCGGGTTCAGTGGGGCTCCTCCGGCCCTCCTGCTGTGGGGCTGCACAGATGAGCTCAGCACCTTGGGCTCCTTCTCTGGCCTCCTGCCCCAGCTTCAGGCACCTCTGGCTCTGTCACTGCCTCCAGCTCTGCTCTGCTCAGCTCCACTTGGCTCTCTGCTGGTCCAGCTGCTGTGGGTCTGCTGCACAAATCAGGTCAGCCTGGCCTCCCTTCCTGGGTCCTCTGGCTCCCAGCTGCTGGCTGCTTAGTGCTGCCTCCTTAGCTCGGCCCCACATACACTGGCTTGCCCAGGCATGTCCCGCCTGCAGTTTCAGCTCAGGGGCGGGGGAGCACGTTCAATCAATCAGGCCATCCTGGGACACTGGCCTCTCCCGCTGGCCCTGGGGCTGTCTGTTTCAGAGCCCTGCTTCCAGGCGGGAGTGGCCAATCAAAAGGCCCATTCACTCTCAGTAAGGGGCTATCAGTCCCCTTACATATTCAATATACTATGCAATGTCACTAGAACAGAGAAGTCACAGTCTAGCCGTATGCTAAAGGTCCTTCCCCACTTCTCAGATGTGCTGCTGATCACTTTATTTTCGCTCAAATAAAGCACAAAGAACTGGAGCTACCTTTATGTAACTTAAGGACCACAAGTCATTTACTGCTCATGATACTGAAAAATGGATTTGGATTGATATGGTTAAGGAATACATTTATGATTTATTTCTTAACCATTGTAACAACTGTCATCTTGAAAATTCTCAATGGATGTTGCATGAGAGAAATAATATAGCATAGTGTCACCAGTGCCTGCAACCCATTAAGCAATGCAACAGATCAAAATGGTGGATCATATTTATGTACAACTGGCCTATATCTGATAGTTCGATTTCGTCATGCTTTTGGACATCTTGTGTGTGTTATGACTGGTTTGAACTAAGCTATCTCGAATTATCTTAGCCAGTTACTGGTGGGCACCCCTGTTTGTAGTGGGGCATGGCTGTGCCATTTTATGCCATGGGCTGTGGTTGCTGCAACAGTCCTCGAGGGCTGCTAGCATCTGAGGTAAATTACAGCTCTCCTCAGGTTGCTTTAATTTATACCAGGAACTGGCTCAGCTCCCAGCCAGCCTAGGATCCTGCATGTGTGCCTCCTTTTCTCCCCTTAGCACCATCTGAGTAGTTCTCAGAAATAACTGAGGCTCTGGCCTTTTCTATTTCCCTTTGTCTTTCTTTCGGACCAGCCCTCAATGGAATCCCAGCTTGATATCCTGCCTCTAGCAACAACCAATATTTGATATCTTAGAGTTATTCAGATAATGCCATTCTGCATACAGAAAGAAAATTCATTCTTGACCCCTGCGGTGATCATTTTATGCCCTGAAGCATGAAACTTGCTTATGCTTATTTTTGGCATGCAACTAGGTACGTTATTATTGGTCAGAAAATTAACAAGACATTTTAAAATCCAGTTACAGTATTTGCGTATATGACCTCCTGCCAAAGCGGAACATATCAGTAAGCAGAATCCCATTAAACTAAAACAAAAAGTAAGGCGCTCTTCATGGCTGACTCTAATGGTGAGAGACCACGGTCCAATAATTTCTACCAATGTAGTATGAAACTTCATCAGAAAGAGGTTTATGCCATCTCAAAGCTAAAGATGAAAAGTAATTGAGTTCATATGCTACAGTGATGCAAATCAGAAGCCGTAACATTTGTATTAATTGCTGAAAGCAGACAATACTTGGGAAGCATAAAAAAGGCTGGAAGAACAATACATCTTAAAGTACAAATTTGGAAATGTGCCAGTTCTATGGAAGTTAGGAATCTGGTTAGCCACACTTTTTAAAGTGTGATTTCATTAAAAATATTAGACTTTGATGTATCTTTTAGATCTTTAAAAAAATTTTCTGAATCTTATTAATTGAAGCTCTGACATGAAGTACTGTTTCACATACCCTCAGATGCATGAAGAATTAAATTGGTTTTCATATAGCCAGTGCCTTCACTCCCTCGCAAACTGGCATTTAAAGATACAATTATTACCATCTTTCTTAGGTTTTCACTGCCAATGAACTGGAAAAATATAAATAGATCTATTTAAGTCTGTTTCTTCTAAAATGGGTTATGTGAAATCAATAGTATCAGGAGCACTAATTATTCTGAAATATTTTGAAATAGTCATTAAATAAACAGAGGAATTAAAATGTAATCTTTTTCTTTTTAATTGCTTAATGGAAAAAGAGGAATAAAGAATTATAATATGTTTCAATGTTGTGGCATAGTGAATCAAAAGAAACCTCTATATTAATTAAAAATATATATATTCACTATAAAAATAGAGCATGAAACAGAGAGAGATACATACATAATTAACAGTACATTTGCTATTCTGTTCTTTCCTTCAGTTTACTGACATGCACTCACCACTATACAACGATGACATATTAATATGCACAGTTAATTAATATGTTACCATTACAAGAGGGATAATGCACACCATGACTGACAGGTGTCCCAAGCCTATCATGATGATTATGATTTAAATGGAATAGTCAAAGAACATGACAGCACATATGCCTGTGAACAGGACCAGTTGTTACTTTTACTGATACAGTTTTTATGACGACACCATTTTATGACTCCAGTGAGGATGAGGGCCCCATTGTGCTGGGTACAGTACAAGGCAGATAATGCTACAACACCCAATCAAGGCATCTTGAAGCCTGAGCAAAAGAATATGAAATATAACTTTATGAACATGACGATGGTTGGCCTGGTATTTTTTGCTGCAAGTTCCGTTGTGGTGTAATGAGAGAAACAGCCTATATCTCTATTCAAGCCCAAGTTAATGGTGTTAAATTTGCATATGAATTCCAACTCTGTAGCCTCCCTTTGAAAGTTTGGTTTAAAACTTCTCTACTGAAGCACTGCAACTGATGTGTTTTTCCAAGAGTGTGAAGGGAGATTGATACATTCCCCTACTGGTTTCTGAATGCAACATTACAACAGATGATTCCCCCCTTCCTTCAATCTCCTCAACTCCTTTTCTGTTGTTCCACACTGTTTGAATCAAAACAACCTGTCTGATTTTCTGAAATAATCTTTACTGATCTTCACTGCATTTATTTTTTTCCCCACACACTGTATGTTTTCCATTTCAGCATCTGACAAAGTGGTATTCACCCATGAAAGCTCACATGATAAATAAAAATCATTAGTCACTATGGCTATGTCTACACCAAAAATCTTAGTTCAGACTAATAAGTCCAAACTAAGTAGTTCGAAAGTTAGTTCAAACTAGTTGTGCTTTTTTTAGCGTGAACTAACTTATTAGTTTGAACTAAAAAAGTGCATCTAGTTTGAACTAAAAGTTAATTGAAACTAAAAAACCGTGGTTAGTTCAAACTAACTGCTAGTTCAGCATGTCTCTGTTGGGCTAGTTTGTACTAAAAATGCAAATGAGTTCGAACTAAGCAGTTAGTTCACATTAGCCAGCCAAACTAACTAGTTCGAACTAAAATATTTTTTAGTTTGACCTAGCCAAAGGCTAGTGTAGACAGGGTTCAGATTAGTCGAGGCTAAGCTTGTTTAGTCTGGACTAATTTGCTAGTGTAGGCATAGCCTAAAAGTGTCACAGGACACCTTGTTTGTTTTGCTGAACTAGAGTAACACAGCTATTTCTCTGGAACTCAGGTTTAGTTTTTTAAGTTGAATGGGGGATTTTTAATGCACATGATAGTCCCAGGCCGACATCATTGAGAACAAGTTCAGTTCTTCAAAGTAATTTAGTTGCTTAATTCCCACTGAGGATCTGGGTTTAAGCATACTATAGGCATATACTGCACATGCTTCTTTCACACAACTCTCCTGAGAAAGATTTGCATGTTGGGCCACATACATGTTCACAAGAAATTATACCTGAGATTAATCGGGTCTTCAACTATACTCAGACAGATTAAAACCGAGTGGAGATCTATTAATGAAACTGCATGTGTAACCTGCTAGGGTGGGCTCAAATTCACTCAATTGCCCCTCTCCA
>ML682021.1:6087355-6122887 GCA_007922195.1 Podocnemis expansa | reverse complement strand
GAACTTTATTAACTAACTAAACACACCTTATCCTAAAGAACCATAATACATTTAAACAAAACAGTAAGAAACCCAAGAGTCCCAAAGTTCAGGTGGAGTCACCCTTATCTCAATTGCAGTCATTTAAGTCCTTGGGGCTTGAATGCAGAACGAAAGCAATCCTCATCCTCTCTAGCTGCAGGAATCTTCAGGCAGATGCCATGCAGTCCTTTCTTCCTCCTGTGCAGCCAGCACCATGCAATCAGGTCACTGGCAATCCAGCTCTCAGTTCTGCTGCAGACAACTCCCCGGCAAAGCAGTTGAAAGCTGGGAGAAAACATCCTGCAGTCCACTCCTGCTCAGCTCCTTTCACTGAGTCCCTTAGCCAATGTCCTCTGCAGCTCTCTTGTTTGCTCCTCTCCAGGCTTCTCTTCTCAGGCTTCTCCCTGGGCATGTAACTCCAGCAAAACAATAAAACTTGTGGAGCATGCTCAGTGTGCTCCCTCATCCTCTTACCAGAAGGTTCTGGTTTCTGGGCTGCAAAATCTGCCCAGCAACATAACCCAGCCATAAGGGTCCCTAAAAGAGATTGCACCTATTTAGGCACATGGGTTACACATGCTAACTATAACAATATGGTAGCCTCTACAGAAAGGTTTCAGGAACACATTCATAAGTAAACTATATAAGCTTTAAGATCCTTGTGTTCTATGTGCATTTTCAAAAAAAGTCAGTCTTTTCTTTGATTCCATTCATGGAATGACACATATCTACTATTTTCTTACCAAACTTTTGGAATCACATTGGACACAAAGCCTAGAAATCTGAGTGAAGCAACAATTCAAACGTACCAGGGCTTTACACAGACAACCATCCAATATATTTTATTTTTTTAACAGAAGATGTATGTAGTCTAATCCTAATTTACTTTTGTTAGCTTGTTGTAGCTTCATTTGAATGGCTTTATAGCCCTAGCAAGGAAAGAAAAGACTGACTGAGTGGATTTCAGAACACATCAATGGAAATACTAACTTGTCAAATATTGGATCAGTTATGATCCCCCTGATGAATCCACTACATTACGATAAAAGAAAAAGAAACATTTACTTTGGTGCTTTTATAGCACAGCAGCTAAAATTTTCTTTTCCTGTCTTTTTTCTATGAAGGGATGTGACATATGGTTCTGGTGCTGCTCAATTACACATTTCTCTTCCACCTCACTTAGCATTTTTCATTTACTTGTCATTTCCAATCTTCTAACTAGAATTATAGTTTATTCATCCTTCCTCATAGTCTTGTGTTATTAATTTTTATCTTGGAAGGAAGAAAGCATTTATTCCATTATTTGTAAAGAGAACAAGCTTAATCAGTAAGATATCTGAATGAGCATGATGTATAACAGTTTTCTGTTTCAAATGGGCTGATTGGCCACCCACATAGCCTGTATCAAGCACTGAAAACTTACTTAAGACTATGCTATTTGATTAATTTGGAAAGCTTGAGAGTAACTAGCAAATTCAATTACACATTCAAATTATGCTACTGAATTGGTCTGATTTTTAAAAGTGATGAATGAAGTGCATAAAAGGAAATTTATAGTGGAGGTCTAAGGAACAATTGGTAAGGACTCTATTAATTAAAAGTTGATGAACAGCTGCACATCTCCCTTTGCCTCATGACTTGTGTTGCATGGCAGGCTGGGTGCTTTGGTTGCAACAAGTGCCTCAGAGTGTGCATCAATAATCCATGTCTCCCTAGTATTATTTTGGGAGATATTTAATGTACTGTACTTAGTCCTGATACAGCACAATGCCTTTCACTTTTTACAGACAATGCATTTTCACAATATCCCTGCAAGACAGGTAAATAATATTACATTCTATACTTGAGCACTGAGTGATTAAGTGACTTGTCCAAGATCATATAGTGAGTCAGAAGCAAAGTCAGGAAGAAAGAGTGAGAGTGAGAGCCTAATCCCTGCATTGGCTCTTTACATTAGGTCAGTCAGACCAGCTTAAAATGGCTGTAAAAATCCATGAAGCCAACTGGGGTTCACCGGTGCAGGCAGTGCCACAGTGAAACATAAAGCTGCTTTCCATGGACCCCCTTGTAAGCCGTGCAGTAGGGGGTGTACCTGAGGTGAGGCTACCACTTGCAGTGTTAAAGTAATTCTGGGAACGCTGTAGCATATATGACAAGCCATGAGAGACTGCCATAATTTGTTTCTACACTTGGCTAAGTTATCTTGAGGGCTTCTGCAGTCCCTGGAGTACCCCATGGAGGATACAAAGGTAGTTTAAAGTTCTTTTTTTTGTAAAAGAGACCATTCAGTGCAAAAGAGGTAAGCTCTCCATACAATACTGCATCCTGGGAGCAAGCTGCTTTTTTCAACATCCTAACAAACAGAGAAGGCACACTGACCAGAAATAAGGAAGGGTCAGAGCTTAATACTATAGTGACTCAGTTATCTTCTTGATGACCATTTTATTACATCCCTCCCCTCTCAATTTACAGCCTGGATGCATTCTTCAAAATAACCAGAGGCTGCCTCCAGGGATAGAGACCAATTTTCACCAGTTTCCTGATCCAGCAGTTCTAGATTCTCTCATTTTAGGCATTTCTGGTAAAACTAAATCTTCTGCAAGTCTTGACTCCTCCAGGTGCTCATCACCAAAGGGTAAAGGTTCTGGTGGCTGCACATCACTCCACAAGTGGGTATGAGTCTGTTGTCATCTTATCTCTTACACAGATTGCAAAAGACATGAGTGCAGCTGGCTCTAAGACTGCACGTTCATGGAAGACACATTGGTTGGTAAGTACTGAAACTTTTGGTATAAACTAAGTATCTTGGCCCTAACTTTCTGTCTTAAGAATAACAGTCATGGCTTTGTCTATGAGAAGCTTGTTGCTGTAACACATTCCACTTTCTTCGTGGGATGGATTAAGTCTAAATGAATCCTCCTATCACCAGTTTGGGGACATGCTGATGACAATTTGAAGAGTGGCTCTGTATTTCAAAAGAAAATGAGCCATTTTCTTTTCCCAGCTCTGATCAATAAAATTCTTCATCCTCTCTTTAGAAATCCTCACAGCTTTGTTTTCAAAACCATTGAAAACCAGAGAATAGGAGGAAATTGATCTTATTTAATCCCTTTTCTCCCCAGAAATTCTTTAAAAGCCATGGTTGTGTAAAATTTGGTACACTGTCTTTGAGAGGTACTCTTCGCAGTCCACGTGTAACTAATGTCCACCTGAGCTTTTCAACAGCTGAGTGGATGATGGAATATACTGCTAATCATTCTGAATGTGTATCCACTAGGATTAGGAACACTTCTGCCATATATGGAACAGCAAAGCCTATATTTCCAGGGAATCATAGATATCCTGGTCATTCACATAGTGCTGGAGTCTGCTGGTGTAGCTGACATCAGTGACATCCCTTCATCATTTTTTTCAGGTCCAGAGTACTGAGCCAAAGATTTCATGTGTGAAACACCAGGATGAACTTCATGTGACATCATCCAGACTTTATCTCATCCTTGTGAGGGGAATAATGACTCTTAGGCTATGTCCACACTTAGGCAGTTAAATCGATTTAATAGAATTGCTATAAAAATCATTAAATCAATTTAAGTTAAATTCATTTAACATGTCCCCACTAGAAACTCAAATCAAACTAGCATGTCCATGGAAGGGACTTGTTAATTCAAGTTAGGAGAAGGGCACCATAAGAGGTGTGGTCACATGGCCCCCCAAGAAGGGCCATGCCCTAACCCAATATATAGAAAAAGGACAGCACCCTGGGAAGGAGAAGGGCAAAAGTGTTAAATCAAAATAACACGTCCACACTGTGCTATTTTGAAATAACAGTTTTGATTTAACTGTCATTTGGATATAATACTAGGTTTTATTATATCAAAATGACTTTCCTTACACTCATAAGAGCGGCTCAGGTCAAACCTCAGTGTGGTAGACAGGCTACTACCATGACAGTCACTCCCTTGCTTTCACTGAAGAGTAAGCAACTAAGGTTAAAACACACAACCACCTACTTGGAAAACCGGCTAGAAAAACATGGAGCACCAAAATTCAAATGTTACGCATTTCAGCCGAGGCACTCTGTTATTTAGCGGCAGAGTACTGCATTCTAGTGCAGGCTCACACAAAGATAGATAAATTCCATTTTGGGTATTATTTCAGGCACACTTAAATCTACTCCTTTACTATGGTTATTACTGGGTCTCTGCCTTATTACTCCCCCCAGTGTTCAGAGAGGAAAGCATAGAAAAGATCATGATGAAACTGCATGATATGCCACTTTTATCATTAAAGACTTGTTTAATGCACCACATAGCTGTCTGCCCTCACAGTGCAAACTGTGAATACATTTACTGAATGAGGGATTTATGATAGAAGATGTGTGTGAGCTTCATGGTCATGCAGAGAAAATGACAATTATTTTCTCTTGGACCCCACTCAACATCAGCCTGGGTTTGATTTACCAAAAGGCAATGGAACCTTTCGGTCCAGTTTCATACTAGACATGGAGTTTGTGCTGCAGTAGAATTCTGGTAGCATTTTGAGACAGTCACCTGTGTCAATCTGGGCAGCCACAAAGCATGACACTGTACATTGCTGAGGACTGCAAAATGACTCAGCTTCCTGGAGGTCTTCATGTCCTGAACATCGCTGATAAAAATGCTGTGGCTTGGCTTGACTGGATTGCATAAAACAAACAAACAGGAGTTCCACATGTGGTTTTTGATCTGTCATGAATGTTAAACCATTTTCCAGGTAGGCACCGCTGGGATTGCTTTTATTCTAAAAGTAATAGTTAGACTTTTCCTATCAGAGAATAATCCTGTTCAGTTTTAGTTTGTGATCTGAAATCTAATTGGCCTTTCTCTGACATACATTGCTCACTTTATGTGAGAAAACTGCCCATAGCCTATAACATGAAATGTTACGTGACAGGATTAATGCTTTGCCCAGGTCAAAATGAACAAGAAGAGCTGAGGACTGAGTAGCTATTTAGATTCCTGGAAAACTGTCTGTTGTCTCTTTTCCATTACCAGGCAGTCTCCTGCCTCAGGAGGTGATGTGAGGGCTCTAAAAGAGCTGAAACATTTGAAAGAAATCTGGGTTAATAATTTAACATACTTAAGTAAGACCTATTCAATTGTCATGATCTTGTCTGCCGCAAGGTAAATCTTGTCTATCCAGTAGCCCAGTCACACCACTCCTGATCTCATAACAAAGGATTTCCTTTGTTCTAAGCAAAGTCTCACTGCCTGCGGTCTTTGAAACGCCTTTTTATTTACTGTCACTTCTTCCTTTGATGAGGATGTCATCAGTCCTCACTAAAACACATGGGATACCTTTCAATAACTTCTCCATTGCTCTCTGGAAATTTCCAGATTCTGATTATATTCTATATGGCAACTGATTGTACTGGTACATCCCTTTTTGCATGTTTGTAGTGGTAATTTCTTAGTCTTTTTCTAGCGTCATCTGCAATATGTCGTTTAGTAGATTTTTAGCCGCACCTAGCATAGCCAGCAAGTCCCCCACATGTGGAAAGAGGTATATGTCTACCTTTGAGACTTGATTCCCTGTGACCTTATAATCCCTGAAGATGTGGATGGGTTTTTCGGCTTTAACCACAGGTACTATAGATGTCTAACTCAGCCTAAGGCTTTCCTCTGGCATAAAAAACTGGGATTGCTTTAAATATTTTGTCTCTGTCCCATCCTAGATTTATTTCACAGCCCTTACAGCATTCTACATTCCAAGATCCCCAGGCTGCCCATCTTTAGATCACCGGATGAGAAACCAGGACTTCCAGATTTTGCTAGGGTGTAAACTGAAAATTTTCTCTCAATTCAGTTTCAATTCTTGCAACCAATCTCTGCCTAACAAATGTTGTCTTTGTTCCCAGATCAATAGGACTGGTAACATTTTCTTTTGAGTTTTATATTTTACAGGGATAAACACAGAACCTACCATCTGGATGGTCCTCCTGAATAAGTACTCAGAGTTACACCTGTATAAACTCAATCCTGCCTTGTACTGATGATTCTTTGATCACAATAGCTGCAGCTCCTGTATCTATTTGTTTGTATTGATTGACTGACTCTACTGTTACTTTTTAAGGTCTCACAATCTTCCCATTCGAACAGCACATAGTATGTATCTCAGCTTCTGTCTTCCTTTTCTGCAAGGTAAAAGCCCTCTGCTTTGTTCTTTTTCCTCTGGCCTTTTGGGGTCTACCCTCTTGGGTCTGAGATGCTATTTGATAGTCACTTTCCATTTTCTGGCTAAGAGTTCAATCTTGAGCCATTTATGACACTCAGCTGCTTTAAATTTCTGAAATGATGCAAAACAAGCTCCTGCACCATGGAAACACCCCAGAGGAACTTGACTCCCTTGCTGCTAGCTTTGCATTATGTTTACTGAATCACTTTGATCGTCCCTGCATTCTAAGAGCAAATCTTGTAAGTTTTTCACTGCTGCTTCTATTGCTCTTGCTAATTTCTACTGCTTTGGGCCAGGTTGAGTTCTCCTCTGACAGCAATAGCCTTTGAATTCACTTGTTATTAATGCCATAAACAAATTTGTCTCACAGCATATCCTCTAGGACATTTCCAAATGAGCACTACTCAGTATTTTTTTAGGTCTGCCACATACACAGCTACAGTTCACCTTGTCTCCTCATTCTTGAAATGTTCTGCAATAACATTAGCTCTTGGTGTGTAGTGCTAAATTAAGACATTTTGCAGACTGTTAAACTTTTATCTCCTGGTGTCTGAGGTTGTTATAAACTCCTTAGCAGGGAGTAGATTTTACTGTGACAGATGCTGAGGAAATTTTTTTCTGTCTGTCCTTATCTATAGTCTCGTTTGCAAGAAAATGGTCCACTTCTTCAATATATTGCTGTCAGTCCTAATTTTCTGCAGTAAACTCCTTATATTTTCCTTACTTCACCATTCTCCTATTTGTCTCATTGCCAATTTTATGATAAAGTCCACTCAGAGCAGAAGAAACACACTTTACTTGCAATACTGCAGGGCTGAGAACATGCTGCTTTAGTCAACCACATAATAAACAAAGAAGGAAAATGCACACAAACTAAACAAGAAGTAATTGATGGGTGGAGCATGGATCCACAATGGGCTGTATAACCCAATTAATTCTTTAGTGATCACTTTAGACAAAAGTCTTCTTAGATCTACTCCTCCCCTGGGCTGAGTTCTGTGCTGTACCTTACAGGCACTACCATCAACAGTGCCACCTCCTTTCTTGCAGGCATTTTATATGAATCACCTTCCCTGTAAAGTTAGTTGGGATGGACAACAGATCTGCTAAGGATGTTCACACCCCCTTTCATTCTAGACCCTATCTCAGCCACCATATAGCCCATTCTTCTTCCACAAACCAGCAGCAATTAGACATACTTCAAAACACCAGAAAGCTGACCTGCTCCACATACACAGAACATGCATACATCACAAAAATGAAAATCCATCATAGTCTGCTGATAGTGACACTCTTAATTCTTCCATTTGTGACACCTGAAGAGATGTTATTAATCTAAGGAAAGAGTCCAAGGAGAAAACACTCTATATCCTCACATTCCAAGAGCAGATAAATCATCCCCAGCACTCTGTCACTAGAAATAAACCTTACAGTAAAATTTCCTGAGGAACATATACACTCATCTCTCTGATTATTTATTTGTATTGCAGTATCCCTTGGGAGCTCTAGCCATGAATCAGGAGCCCATTGTTCCTAGACGCTGGATGAAAACAGAAGAAGATGGTCCCTGACCTATAAGTGTGCAACATAAAGTATAAGATAAAAGACAACTGATGGATATGGACACACAGAAAAACAAGGAAACAATGAGACAGTTTTGTTGAGGACAGGAGGCAGGTATCTCAGCGCACCAGCTGCTTACTTGCAACACTATTCTTGTTCTCCCTTCCAAATTAACTAGTTTCTAGGTTTGATTCACATGGAAACTGATTGCTGTTAAAGCTCTAAATGAAACTTTATGGAAAAAAAACAAGTGTGCAACACAATCCTCTATTTCATCCAAACCCTGTGATGCTGTAAGTACAAAAAGAGAGCTAAACAAGAGTGAAATTTTCCTTGCAGTTAGTCCTAATAAACATTTACTCAAAACAGAGATACAATAGTATCATGTTTATCTGAGCTTCCATTATTCAGCTCTCCATATTAACTGAATGGAGGCCTGGGGCTGGCAGCCCAAGTTCCACTCATTCCACTGATCGTCCAATTTTTTGATTATCTGCTCTGGTCCCAATTAGATTGGATAAAACAAGGTTCTATTATTCATGAATGAGTTTTACATATAGTCCACACAACCCCCCCCCCCCGTTTGCCTCCTCTTCCTTTTCATACTTTGCCTTCTTTCTTGTTCAAAATAGTGTCTATATTTTTCAAAAACATGCATTCTCCTGCAGGCGGTAAGGAGAAATATCTGCTGCCAAGCACTCCATCCCACACTACTAATACCTTTGTGTGGCCAAGAAAGACTCAAATAGCATCATGTTCCCACAGACAAAGTATGTGATGTCTGCAAATATCCAAAGAGTCTTTTAAGATGTGAGATACTGAACTAGACTAACATGGCTGCCTCTTTGAACCTTAGAATTTCAGAGGTAGTCATGATCTGGGCCTTAATTACTCACATTTCAAACATTTCCCAAACTTGATTTCTTTTCTAAGAGTCTTCCAGTCCCTGGTTTTAAAGGGCTTACATGAAGCAGGATGCAGTGGGTAGATGTGAAGTTCACAGTTCTTTTCAGATGATGCATAAATGATAATGTGGGAATGGTATGATAGATCCTGGAGCTGAACATAAAAGTATTTCTTTACACAACAAAGGCCCTGGGGATGCAGAATTTGTGAAACCAAATAAAGCAACACAAATAATTCTTAAAATAAAGCTGAGGTAACTGATGTTGCATAGAGTTAACCAATGTCCTACAGCAACCAAGATTGTTGGTATCGTGAGTGTAGGATGCCTGCTGCCTACTGCCAGCAGAGGCCTTGACATTCCCAGTTTAAAAGCAGGTGCTTCCCAATAGTCACTCTGGGTCTCTGAAGCAGGAAGCAGGGATGCAGCTTGTGGAGAGAGCCTGTCAGGTCCCATCTGTTTTTTGTGAAGTTGCTAGCCCCCTGAGAGAGGGCGCTCCATTCCCATCTCCTGTCTGAAGTTGGAAAACCAAAGGGAAATAACCCTTTCAGTCTGCCAGAAATTGGTTTGCTGATAGCAAGGACTCTGCCTCAGGGAGCTGCAATCTACCATACTTCAATGAAAATTAGTTTTGTAAGTATGGGACTTTCTTCTGTTGTCTGCTTGAAAAACTTCCATGTTTCCCTGTGTTCTTTTCTCTGCAGTGTGGAGGAACTTATACTGAAATAAACTATTAATGAGCAAAGTACCCAGCATAAACATTTCTCATTATTGCAGCTGGTGGGTAGGGAGAGGAAAGAAGGGAAATAAACTCTCTTAGAAATGCTTTGCTGTTGCCATTGAAATGAAAATAAAGCTTCTGGTGCCATTATAAGCAATAAGCAGGCTGTGTCTAGTATGATTAATTGCTGTTATATTTGTCAGAACCTTGAAAACAATTAGCATGTGACCTAGCTGATATGACAGAATTATTAATCACTGAAAGTATTCTAATTGATTTATCAATCAAATAACTGTACTCTCACTACTACTTAAAACATGTACAAATGCTATGAATCTATTCTGTGCTTTATCACCAAGACAAAGGTACACCCCCTGCTCCAAAAGGAGTGTAGCCTAAATAAGAGTCAAACACACACACTAGAGAAAGCACAGGACAACCATCCAGAAGAGGGGGTATTTATGATAACAATAAGGGAAGATGTGAGTTTTAAGGAGGAATTTGGAGCACCGAGGAAATACTTAGTGTGCAAATGAAAGAAGACAGTTTCACAGATATAGGCAGCATAATAGATGTAATGAAGCCTGTAACAAGAAAAGATGATGAGGCAAAGGGCAAAAGGAGTGCGAAGAGCACAGGAAGCAAAGGAAAAATAAGGAGAACAGAGAGGAAGGGTGAAGTCAAGAATATGTTGGGCTTTTAGGGTCAAAATAGGGAGTTTCATTGTGATTCAGCAAGAAATATGAAGCCCATGAAGGAATGCAAAGAGTAGGGTTTGGAAGAAATATGACTTTAGCAATACATTTTGAACTAGTGGGGTGAAAGGTAGACAGCTTACATTACTGTAATAGAAGCAAGAGATAATGGGGTGATAGACCAGAAATTTAGTAGCAGGGATGGCAGGGAACAAGAAGAAGCTGCAACAGGACTTTATGACAGAGTGGACATGATGAAGAAAAGGAGAAAAAAAATATTGATGGATTACACCAAGGTTGTGAACCTGGGAGATGGTAAGGAGTCTGAAGATAAGGAAGGAATGTGGAGCAAACAAACAACAAAAGAAATACTTTTTAAAGAAATATAAAATGAACCTGTGGGATATTAACTCATTTGATAAAGTTTTTGTTGTTGTTGTTTTTTTGTTAATTTAAAGGATTATTCCTTCACATGAATGAGTAGCATCTGTAAATCAGCTGTGACAAAATAACAAGAACTACTTATCCTCACATTTCGAAGCATAAACTAGATGTGATCAGTAAGGCCATTGTATAAGATTGTTCCATTAAGTGCATCAGGGGAATTGGGTCACATTATGCCTTCACTTGAAACATTCTTCACTGGCTAGTGTCAGAGGGTAGGGTGATAGACTATATGGACACTGGACTGTTCTGATATATTAATGCCTATACTGAAAATTCATTTGTTGGATATCTGTGACTAAACATACATACCATATGGGTTGAATCTGAATTTAAATATACTTAATAGAATGACACAAACAAATGATGGATTTTATTTTTATATTCTCTATTTACTTTTTATGGCACATCATCTCCAGATAATTTATGCTGAGACTGTAAAGGACTTTAATTAATTTTTAAGTAAAATTATTGTGTGAGTGAGGCGGTAAGCCAAATTAACCTCTCTATATTTTTTAAAAATTACTTGCTTTGGGAGATTACTGTTGCAATGGCTTTATTTTCTGCATTGTGATTGCTTTCTAAATAAGTAATGAGAATTATGTTGTCTTCAGGTTACAGGGACACAATGGCCAATGTTAGGGTCATTTGTATCACTGGTTTAACTCTAGAGAGAGATCTACATTGTTCTGCTTACAGGTAGCTAATTCAAAATGCAATCTACTTTGGAACAAGCAGAGTTCTCGTGGGTGGTTGGGGAAAAAAGGCTTCAAGGACATTAATCAAAGGATCTGACCAAAGCCCAGTTGGACTCTTTCTACTGATTTCACTAGGTGATGGAAGAGAAATTAAGTCCTAGTGAAAGAGGGCCTGCTTTTCATTTAAATTAATAAAGCTCTTGGATGAATATGGTTTCTTCTCCTTATTCCTTATTTTGCTATTTATATTTTCCTTCTTCCAACTCTTCACTCAATCTACATGATTTATCTAAAGAGGTAACCGGCTATGGAAAAGAGCCTGGTTGTGAGGAACAGTGGTAGAGCCACACTAAGAATGATGTTGGGAACATGAACCATAGTCCGATCCTCACTGCTTCCAAGTAAAGATAAGGATGCTACAAGCTTCCTGTCTGGGGAGCAAACTCTCCATGCACAAAAACACAATGGTGCAGGAGGCTTCCACAACCTCCTGTGGGAAATTATCATTAAGCTGCAGAACAAATGTTAATGGATTGGTATCCACTGCAACCATTTATTGTCCATAACCACTGGCACTCTGGTACTCACATGTACCCTCAACTCCATGTGTCACAAAGATTCTGTGGTGGCAATTTGGGCCTACAACAGTCATGAAGGGAGGAGAAAAGATATGGGTCCCAATGCCATTATTGTTACCCTTGTTGAACTTGAAAAGGTAGCCTGGACATGAAAGTCTCCATGCAGTCCTTTATTTGTCCTGGAGCAAAGTAAACCTGCATGATAGTTTCTATCAGACAAAAATACCTTGGAGTATTATTAGGAAAATGTGTTAGTTATACAGTATGTGCTTGAGTGTATGTTCATTTGAGGACAGGGGAATGGTTAAATTCCTAACACATTAGGATGATTAGCACATGGGAATGCCATGTAAAGGTAACAGGAGGCAAACCTCTTTTCTAGAGAGGAAAGCAATTAGTCTGAGCAAAATGTGACAGAAACCACAAATGCATTACACATTGCTTGCCCATGTTTTATATATAACTAGTGTCATTATACTACTTAATGACACCAATTATTTAAAAATTAAGCGCACAGTACTACATGCTTCATAGTTATTGTATTCAAATAGAGTTGCTATCTGCAGCATTTGAGGGCCAGATACCTTTTAATAAATTCTACGCGTGCCTTCAGTATTTTCTCTAGGGCTGTATTTTTTTTATGCTAACTCTTTTAGTGGGAAATCTCAGCCATAAAAAATTAAAAAGGTCAATTTTATGATGAAACACATGAGCCTGAATATTCTAAATGGCACCCTAGACTAGGAAAGCTAATTGCTTTTTCACAGCAGAACTCTCCTAAGTGCTCACAATGCAAACGGGTTCATATAAAAATCAGAATGCATCTCGCTTCCGTTTCCAGGCCCGCTGGGATTTACTGAGATGAGTGACGCTGTAAAAAAATGGAAATCACCTGGAGCCTGTTAAAATTATAGAGAAGTAAAACTACAATTACAACAGCCTTACTCCATCTGTCTCTGCTTCCACTCCACTTTCAATCACCTGCATTGGTTACATGTGTATTATAATGGAAATGGAGATGACAAAATATTACCACATGAACATTTCAAACCGCAAGGTACTAACACATTTTAACTTGCTTAGCTCTATAGCTTTAGAGTAGTTAACAGTCAGTAAACAAAATAAATGTAGAACAGCTCTTGTACTATTTATTGTGGAGGTTGTCCAAGGATATCCAAGTTTACTTCTAAGAGCTGCATTTTATGACAAAACTTCGTATTGTGTTCCACGGCTTAAATACAGACAAGAAAAGACACTGCTGATTACTAACTGGCTCACATGAAAACCACAGTGATGTTTAATAAATATCTGTGGAAATGTTACAGGAAATATGGCAAACAAACAAATTGTCAAGTGTATAATGATAAATGCGAACATGACTTGGTAAAATTAACAGTATTAATTATTGTTAGTAATTTCACCTTTGGATTGCTTTTGAAATTCCAGCTGAGCAAGCTAAGGATATAAAAACATAAGAATGGCAATACTGGATCAGACCAATGGTCCACCTAGCCCAACATCCTATCTTCTGACAGTGATCGGTGCCAGATGGTTCAGAAGGACTGAACACAACAGGGCAATTATCAAGTGAACCAGCCTGCCAGCCAGTTCTAGCTTCTGGCAGTTGGAGGTTTAGGAATACCCAGAGCATGAGGCTGCATCTCTCATCATCTGGGCCAGTGACGGATATGTAATAACACAGCATATAATCAAACAATAAAGATAGTAATTAATAATAATCCAGTGGTTTTGCTTTAAGTGTGGTGATGTAGTACCTGGTGCAAAGGGTTCTGGGGTACATTTAAGTAAATTTGTGAGTGAACCTGTTTATGAGAATGAGAGACTTAATATCAAGAAGATGAGTCTAATAAATTCTTTCACAGGGACTTGCTTCTTGATATTGATGTGCATTCTAAGTTCCTTATTGGGGGGACACCAGCTGAATTACATCAAGTTTGTTGGTTTTTTCCTTCCAGTATTAATTTTCACAATTATAAAAAATGAAATTCTGACCTCAAACATACAAACCAGAGTTCTGTTGATATACACCAGCTGAGATACTGGTCCACCATTTGGGACAAATCAAACACTGTGCCTATAATGGAAGGGTAAATGGTCTTATACTGGCATTGTGCAAAACACATCTTATTTAGACTAAATATAGCCATACCTGCAGATCATTCGAAGATCTTTTCTCTTCCGTGAGAAGCAAGCTCCATAGTCATCTATATCTGATATAGAAGCCAAATCTGCTACCAGCAACCCTGCAACCTACTTTGTACAAGTATATGACAAAACCCCAGACCTAGTTGGGTGGCATCTGTCGCCTTCTGGAATCTACCATGGACTATGGAACTTTCAAGCCCCTTGTCAAAGTCCACGGAATACTCTGTTGTGTTTTGCTCGTTGCCAGTCTATTTGCGATATGGCAGTGATTCAATGAAGCAACTTCCAGGAGCTTCTGGAGTTATTTCTTAGTTTCAATAAACTTTTGTTTAAACATTTGAAGGAATAGCTTCACAGCTGCAGCAGGAAGGATAAAGCCTCTGAAGCTATGGTCTGTCAAACTGCATATTGGATTTCAAAGGTTCCATTGAATCATCATGAAAGTTAGGTAATGGTCTACTTGCTTGCACACCTCCTAAGTAAGGTACATCTGAGATTCATTCACAGATTGCACAGTCAGTAAATTCACAGACAACACCAAGCTAGGTGTAATGGTGAACATGCTGGAGGGAAGGGAAAGGATTCAGGGAGAGCTATTGAAGCTTTGGGCCAAATGAAATCTCATGAAGCTAAACAAGGACAAGTGCAAAGTCCTGCACTTAGGACAGAAAAATCCCATGTACTGCTACAGGCTGGGGACCAATTGGCTAAGTAGCAGCCCTATAAAAAAGGACCTGGGGATTATGGTGGATGGAAGCAGGATATGAGTCAACAATGTGCTTTTGTTGCCAAAAAGGCCAATGGCACATTGGGCTGCATCAACAGGAGTGTTGCCAGCAGATCAAGGGATGTGATCATTCCCCCTCTATTTGGCACTGGTGAGGCCGCATCTGGAATACTGTGTCCAGTTTTGGGCTCCACACTACAGAAAGGATGTTGACAAATTAGAAAGCGTCCAGCGGAGGACAAAGAAAATGATTAGAGGGTTGGGGTACATGACTTAAGAGCAGAGACTGAAGGAACTAGGATTATTTAGCCTGCAGAAGAGAAGACAGAGGGGGTATTGGATAGCAACCTCCAACTACTTGAAGGGGTGTGCCAAAGAGGAGGGAGGTAGGCTGTTCTTCTTAGTCATAACAGAGGATAGAACAAGGAGCAGTGGTTTCAAGCTGCAGCTGGGGAGGTTGAGGTTAGATATTAGGAAAAGCTTTCTCACTTGGAGGGTGGTGAAGCACTGGAATTAGTTACCTAGGGAGGTTGTGGAATCTCCATCTTTGGAAACATTTAAGGCCCGGTTAGACAAAACCCTGGTTGGAATGATTTAGTGAGAATGGTCCTTCTTTTAACAGGGGTTGGACTAGATGACCTCATGAGGTCCCTTTCAACCCTATGGTTCTACGATTCTATACCTGTTTTCAGTATGGGATCCCAACAGAGCCATGGATTAAGGGAGGACTTTTGCTCCTAAATGAACTGAATTTGGAGATGGAGCTTTTGCTTAGGTGTGAGTCTGAGGCACAAAGTTAATAAAAGATCTCAGATCAAGCTCCTTAAATTCAAGGATGTTCTGGTCCAGGGCTTTACTTTGAGCTCATCTCTAGTGTTAGAGACTTTCTAGGAGAGCTGAGTTTTCTAGATAAAAGACTAACAAAACTACTAATTTTATGGACAATGGATGGGCCACATTTCTTTAGCCTGGAATCACAATCAGTTTCAGTTAATAACCAAGCTGATGATGTGGACATTTTTAAAATTCTGGCAGCCATCTTCATCTTTTTCCTTCAAAGAGTCAATCTCGGTCAGATTTTTGCAAAGGTTCAGCTTTTGAAAAGGATGAAGAAAGTTTTAAGAGCACTCATGTGGAAGATCAGGCCCAGAAGGCATTTCAGTATAGAGACTGCAACATGCTCTGGTATGGTTTTACGTATTTCCCGTGTTTTAATCTAATAGAATTAAATAAAGGGAGGGGCTGGAATCAGGGGAGAGCACTTATATATAGGATGACCCATGTCTCAAAATGACTACTTGAGGCACTGTGGTCCCAGGGATTACATGCTCCCATGGTGAAGTTTGGCTCAATCTCCCCTTTTGGCAGAAGCAGTCCAAACAGTAACTGTATTACAGTCCCTGTTTCCCCCCATGATAGCAATTTAGGACTTTGCTCTACTCTTGCTTGGAGCTTCGCATTTCATAAGGGGTTAGTGTGTGTGTGCGCGCGCGCGCGCACACATGTACACTCACTTGTATCTGGATAATATCTGGGATTAGGCCACACATTTTTTAGAAAACTATAATATGTTTATTTCACTCTGTTTGAATACTTGCAGATTTTGCTCCAGCCTTATATTTTGATCACTGGAGCTGGAAGTAACCATGACAAGAAACCGGTAACCAGAGGTGGCTTTTGGGGTGGGCAAGGCAGGCAATGGCCTAGGGCCCCACTGCCACCTCGGTGAGTGCAGAGGAGCTGTGCCACTCAGCTCCCTACTGTAAGTTAAGAAAAGCAGCCTCTGCTGCCTGTGTGCGGGCTGGCCCCACCCCAGGGAGGAAGAGCCAGCCTAGGGGCAGGGCTTCCCTCTCCCACCCCTCCCCTGGCCTGGCTGTTCCACTCTAGAGCCACTGGGGGCTTGGCCAGAGGCAGGGCAGAAAAGCAGAGCCCTGCCTCTGGGCTGGCTTGCACCACCCCTCTCCCCCCCACACCCCCGTCAAGTGGCAAACTTTCCCTTGCTGGACGGGGGGAGAGGGTCAGAGTTCCCCCCCCCCAGCCTGGCCTGCTCTGCTTGGGGCTTCTGCTGCTCCACTCAGGAGAGGCTGGGAGCAGACTGCACCAGACAGCAAGGCAGCCCCACAGCAAGCAGGCACCTATCACCAAACCAAAGCCTCCAATCCCCACTTCCCCAGGGTCCCAGGTAAGTGTGAGGGCCCCATCCCCTGGACATGTGGGGTGGGGGTGGGTTGAGGGTGGGGTAGGAGACCAGGGGGGCAGTATTCTACCAGGACTTGAAATTAGGGGCAGTGTAGAGGAAGGTGTAAGGGGGTTTTGGGGGGTGCTCACTAAATTGGTATAACACTATTACTAACTGGGGGAGTGCTGGGAAGTTCTGGGGGACTGTTGGGGGGGTGTTAGGGAAATCCCTGCAGGGGGGTTGGTGAGCTGAGTTGAGTCTATGTGGAAGAGGGGGATAGAGGACTGGTGTTGGGGAGCAGCCAGGGCTGCTGCGGGGTGGGAAAGGGGTCAAGCATTGGGAGCCAGGGTAGCTGAAGACCTGGATTTAACTTCCAGCTCTGCTACCTCTCCCGCATCTTTGGGCAACTCATTTAGTCACTCAGTGCCTCAGGTCCCCAGCCATCATTACTGTATAGTGGGAACAGAAGCACTGCCCTGCCTCAGAGGGCTGGGTGAGAATAAACGCATTAAGGAATGGGAGGTGCTCAAAATACTACAATGGCGGGGGGGGGGGCACAGAAATAGCTGAGAGACAGACCTAGACCCACCATGTCACAGTTCCCAGGGCTGGGGGGCGGAGGCAGTCTTGCCAGGGCTGTAAGGAAGGAGATTGGGGCTGGCAGCGAGGCCAAGTGGGTGGAGGACAGACATACAGAGAAAGAATGCTAATACTAAAAAAGCAGGTGTGGTGATGTGCTGAATGCTGGAAACATTAGGTGTTAAGTATCTAGTGAAGTGCAGTCAATTGCCATAGCTGAGGCTAAGTAATGGAAATATGCACAACTCTTCCACAGATGACCAGCTATTAAAGGGACTCCCAACACAAAGTGGTCATTTGAAATTATTCTTTTATTCCTTTCTGGCTGTGGGCCAGCAAGGGTCTCTGGCGCCTGGGGGCCAACTTTACATTCCCCTCCCCGCACAGGGCAGGAGGTGTCTTGCTACCACCTCCAAGCTGCCCTGAGGAGGGGGTCTGTATCTGTGGGGCAGGGGAGGATGGGTGGATATGCAGGATTTACTCACCCCCGCCCCCCATCCCTAGCTCTTAACCTTATGCATGGTGCTCACTGCTCAGGCAGCCTGAGGCAGGTGAAGTTTTCAGGGCAGGGCCAGTTTTGTTATATATTTTTGCAGGGGAGGCAGTGTTAATATAGATGGTTCCTACTGATAAAAATGTACTAGTCCTGCTTATGATTTTTTTTTAAAATGCAAAGTTGTTTGAGGATTCAGCAGATGCTTTCCCCTCTCTTCCCTGGACAGCAGTGGCTATCTCAGACATTAAGGGAGAGTAGGGTGGTCTCAGCCCCCAGCTCTCCCCTCCTCCCCACCTTCATCAGGGCTGGATGTGGTTTCATGTGGCAACCACCACATGAGCATGTTCTCTCCAGCAGCCCATAGCTCACACTCCTTTCACCCTCACTTCTAGGAGTCCCCCTGCTCCTACTCTCCCTTTCTAATGATAACCCCCCACCCCACCCCCCGAAGCCTGGTAGGTCAGTGAATTTGGAAGTCCTGACTGCACCTAAGCTTGGGTGACTGAGCTGCAGGGCCAGGGGACAGGAGAGCATATGGGGATGGGGGGGGGGGGCTCCAGAGGACATAAGAGGGTGGGATTAAGCTACAGAGCTCTTGTTAAGTTCCAAAAGGGCAGCTGTGTTAATCCAGTAAAGTAAAAAAAGCAAGGAATCTTGTGGCACTTAAAAGACTAACAGATTTATTTATTGCATGAGCTTTCGAGGGAGAATATCCCACTTCGTCAGATGCTTTGAAGAGGGAGAACTTACAGAACTGGATAAAAATAAATGCAGGGGAGAGTAAGACATGGGATCAGGTCATACTGCAGCAGGAAATAAGAGCATTTGATTCTCTGATTTGCTGTTGCAGTATGACTTGATCCCATGTCTTACACTCCCCTGCATTTTTCATCCAATTCTGTAAGTTCTCCCTCTTCAAAGCATCTGATGAAGTGGGATATTCTCCCATGAAAGCTTATGCGATAAATAAATCTGTTAGTCTTTAAGTGCCACAAAACTCCTTGCTTCTTTTAGAGCTCTTGTTATCTTTCTTCACCTCCACGCAGCAGTTTCCACTGCATGCTGTACCAAAAGCAGTAACAGGAAAGCTGAGCTAGAGTTGTAGGGAGGCCTGCCCCTTATGCCTGACTTCTTAACAGCTGCTGGTGCTCGGAGTAGCATTTTTAGCCTCACTGCCCAGCCTCTGCAGCTGCAGCCAGAAACTAAATTGGGGGCACATCAGCCCTCACCCCAGCAAGTTACATCTATTCTAGTCCTTAGCCTGCTCCCCGACAAGACCCAGAAGTCCCTGTGACTGGCTCTCTTCCCTCCACTCTCCTTTCCTATAACCATGCAGTTCTGAGAGAATGGGGACACCTTTGTGAATTTCCAGCCAGTAGATTAGAGAACTTGGAAACTCTCACTGCAGATGGACTGGGGGTGGGTCCCCTATGTTCAGCTCTAGGGGGCCAGAAGAGGGAGGCCACAGCTCTCAGCGTTGCCCTTCCTTCCCCACTCCTTCAGAGCTGGAGGCAGCTTTTAATTCCTAGTTCATGTCATTGCTAGCCCTTGCACAACATTTGTGATATTGAGGAATTTGCATTCTGGGATGGTTTCTGCTAACTTAGAAGAATTCTTTTTACTCAGATGGGTTAACATTTTATGAAATTTGGTTTTGTTGTTATTGTGGTTTTTCCATGAAATTTTATATGTGGGAAATGTGGTTGCTCTGATGATGTGGCATTGTGATCTGCTGTGAACTCATTTCATTTTCAGGATTCTATTGTGAGGTTCAACCGGAAAGAGATTATTAATAATAAAGGATAAGGATGAGTGGATGGGGGCTTCAGTGACAGATGAATTGGGTAATAAAAGGAAGTACATGTCAGGTGCTGAAAGAGGAGGAAAAAAAAAGTTGGCTGTTGCATAGGCAATACGAAAGCTGTCCAGTTCACTGTTCAAAGTCTTAAAGTGAACAAAAATGCTATGCTTTTTGTTATGTGAGTTTAGTTCCTATAGGGGGCCCCCCACAGTGGGCCTTTGCCTAGGGCCCCAGAAAACCTAACGCTGCCTCTGCTGGTAACAACCAGGGAACAAATCCTTTTCTTGTGTCACATAAAGATTTCAGGAACTTCTTTACATAACACAGAGTTGTTGGAACACAAAAGCCAAGTTCGGACAAACAACAAAACAATGAGTTGCGGACAGAGAAGCAAACAGTAGGAGTTTTCCTGGGAACCGTGTGAGAGTTGCTATTAAGAGTACTGCACTGGGAGCTGTGTTGTGAGCTGGGGGGTGTGTGTGTGTGAATATCTAAGTGTCTGTCTGTTGTGACCATTTGTTTGATTTGTGGTAGTTCAAAGAACTGTTGGACTGTGTGTTTGTTAAAGTGTGAATGGGGAGCCTTTTCTTCCAGGTGGGCCTTGAGTGAGTGATTGGAGGCTGAAGCTTTGAGCTGGCCACCTTGAAAAAACGGCCAGTTGCAAGTGAAGTGGCCTGTGAACTGATGGAGTTTACCTGGGAGTTCACCTTGGGAGAGTTCCCACAGACTTCAATTTTAGGCTTCTGTAAACAGTAAGAACAACATCTGAAGAGTCTCTTAGAAAAAAGAAAACATGGATGATGTGCAATCCGCTGTTGTAACTGGCACAGAATGTTCCATGGTTATCTTTCTCGCGGAGGACAGAACAACTTTGTCTGTATGAAGTGAAAGCTGGTCTCCATGTTGGAAGAAAACTTAAGGACTAGAGACCGAGGTATCAACTATGTGTTGCTTTGAGAAAATGAAGGTTTTCTAGACGAAAGTCAGGATTTGGTACTGCAGGCACAGAATACTAAAGCATCAGAGTGAGCAGAGCAGGGGGGGGACTGAAGAATGGGAAAGAAAATTGGCAGCACGTGACCTCCAGCACAAGAAAGAAGAGAACCCATATATCCCCAAAGCACACAAAGGTAAGCAACTGTTTTCAGGCTTTCTGCACAGGTACTAGGGCAGAGAATGGTTTTTAAGAGTTATCCATGGGAAGGAGACAGAAGGAGAGCCCACTGATTGGAAGGCATGGGATGCATTGTCCTAAAGCTGGGGGCTGCATCACCACCAGTTCCAAGAAGAGGAGATGGCTGGTGGTGGTCAGGGACTCCCTCATAAAGGGGTTGGAGGCATTCACCTGCCATTCAGACTGGGAAACTCAAAAAGCATGCTGCTTGCCTGCAGCTAGAGTTCAGGATGTGACAGAGTTTGCCAAGACTCATTAAACCCTTGGACATATACCCCTTCCTACTTCTTCACATGGGCATTAATGATACTGCCAAAACTGACCTCGAGCAGATTACCAGAGACTATATGGCTCTGGGAAGGAGGACAAAGGAGTTTGAGATGTGAGTGATCTTGTCCATCCTCCCTATTGAAAGACAAGACCCACCTAGAGACCATCGAACTGCGGAAGTAAATGCATGGTTACACAAGTGGTGTCAGAGAGAGGGCTTTGGATTTTTCAGTCATGGGATTTTCTTCCAAGATGGATTGCTAGGAAGAGATAGAATCCAGCTAATGAACAGAGGGAAGACCATCTTTGTAGACAGATATGCTAACTCAATAAGAACATCCAGAGGGGAGCTGTGTTAGTCTATTTCAGAGAGAGATTAAAAAAAAGAGTATACTCATTATTTGTTTAAACTAATGCTGAAGGCTTTAAACTAGGTTCAGTAAGAGATGGACACAAAAGCCCAAAGGTAAGGGGGGGAAGTGAGATACCAAGAGGAAGCATGAGGATTGGGGTGCAACATGGGACACCTATTCATTCATACTGAGAAAATGATTAGGGAGCCGGGGCACCTGATTTATGAGGTGAGGCTGAGGGAACTGGAATTATTTATTTTGCAGAAGAGGAGAGTGAGGGGGGATTTGTTAGAGGTCTTCAACATTCAAAATGGTGGAGGGTTCCAAAGAAGATGGAACTAGGCTGTTCTTAGTAGCAGATGACAAAACAAAGAACAATGGTCTCAAGTTGCAGTGGGAGAGGTCCCAGTTGGATATTAGGAGCAACTTTCTTCACCAAGGAAGGTGGTGAAGCAGTGGAATGGGTTACCTAGAAAGGTGGTGGAATCTCCATCCTTTGAGGTTTTTAAGGCCAACCTTGACAAAGGCCTGGCTGGAATGACTTTTTTGAGGGGGTTGGTCCTGCTTTGAGTAAGGGGTCGAACTGGATGACCTCCTGAGGACTCTTCCACTCCTTATCTTCTAAGATTTTGTGACTTAGGAGATGAATGCTTTGGAAGACCAAATTGATTTCTTCAGTATCCAACTGAAAATGTTTGTTAGAGTACAGCGCAATCTTTGAAATGTATCTGGGAGAAGTATTTTAGACAGTCAGCATCTGGCTACAGCAAAATTTCTGCACAGTTCCTTAAAGAAGGATCAGATCCTGTCATCTGAAAGTGGGACAGACATCAGCAGCTCATAGAGTAAATGCCAAGAGGCCACCAAGCTGTGCCAGCTCAGAAAAGACATACATGCATTTGTGTCTAAATCTTCTGGAGAATAAATCATTTCCTGAAGCAGGGGCAGAGACTATAGTTTATTAATCCCTGACAGACCACAAGCTATTGTCCATACTGACAATCTGTTTTGTATGGGCAGACTGCAGAAGCTGTAAATCCTATTAACCTGGTCAAAGTCAAATGAAGACATTTTAAAAATGGAACAGCTATTACATGCACTGTTCAAAAAACACCTTATCAAAAAGAGGTTAAATGGATGTACTGCCTATTAGAATATGTACAGTTACATTGCAAAGAAACAGAAACCTTCCTTTCGCCCATTCACATCCTTCAGAGATTTTTTTTTATTATTAATTCTATCTATCAGCATAGTTAGCTGAACCTGCAAACATTATTTTCAGTTCTGCAACAAAGATATATGCTAATTTCCTGGATAAAAATTCAGCTTAATGCTAACAGGATGCCACAGAATATACCTATTTTAAACTGTGCCTTCATGACTGCACACTTCCACTACCAAAAACATATGGCATTCTGTGCGCATAGGCCACTCTGGAGATTTACTGTAATTATATTATGATGTGCTTATTGTTATGGATTCAGCAGCCTTTTTTACATCTCTACCTGCTTTGTTCAGGAGCAGCTGCTAGCTTCAAGCATAAAATGAATGAAGGAATGCTTTCTAGGGACAACATGTTTTGAAGCAGACATACTGACAATAAAACAGTTCACAAGGGGGTTATATCGTTGACTGGTTAAAAGTCTAGTAATCAGTCTATGATAATATACTGATGATGGGTCCAGTTTGCTAAAAAATATCCTCCCTTATTTACTGAGTTTGGGGGCCTTTAACTGATGAAACCATGCAATAGTCGTTTACAAAGTGACTGCTATTTGGAGATTCATTAAACCTAATTATTTCCTCTTATGCATAAATGACTATTAGGACATACCCACTAGATGTGCAGAGAGAGGAGAACAGAATCACTTGAAACAAGAACATAACATCCTCCTCATATTCTCTCTATGAGCCATTAGACTCCACACAATGTATCTACTAAGAAGAGCCTGAAACATCTGGCAAAATATGAATGACTAAGAATGACTGGCTTAACTTGAATTTCAGGCTATGGGTTTCCTGCAGGTATTACGCTATAATTACAGATGCCAATTCAGCAGTCCTTATATGAGCTCAACTCCCAGGACTGAAGGATCAAACTCACAATTTCTATCACTTAATTGTATAACATTTTGATTTCTCAAATATAGAAAATCTTCCTGACGAGTTACTGAGCAGTACTGGATGACAGATGGGGAAACCAATTTGCCTATTAATTCACATCTCATCCTCAAGTTTTACTGTCCCTGATCTTCAAGGGTGGGTAAGGAAGAGCAATGGTTGGTTAATTAATTAGGGAGCCATAAAGATTCAGGGAATGTTGAAGATTCCTCCATTGTGCTATTGTCATATTCCTGTTGCTAGAAATGACAGCTAGTGATATTTTATTGACTGGTTCCTCTGAGGCAGAGTGCAGATGTGACCATTTCATTACTCTGTAAATGCATTTAAAGAAAAAAAATCCTACTGTGTCAGTATCTGACTCCTATGTATAGCAACCCACACTATCAATAGCTAAATGCCTGAAAGAATTCGTAAATGACACTTTCTGGCAGTGACAAACTACACATGAATGATTTGCTCCAGAACCACGCAAACCCTCCACATAAAGTGTGTGTGGGGGGGGGGGTCCAGGCACTTCATTATTAATTTGTGTTCATTAAAAATGTAACCATTTCCTTTTCCACATTTAGAATTGAGTGGAGGTTAAGTTAGCAGTGCTCAAGGTTGCAGTTAAAAAAAATCCTGTCTGCTGGAAAAAGGAATTGGCCTTATTGGCTTTGGAAATATGAATCCCTTTGTGCCAATCAATTTACAAAGGTTGGGAATTGAAGAACTGTGATATCTAAATGGTTCTGCAGTTTAACTGAATGGCACTGCTAAAGAGCACATCTTGAAAGCCCAAACAATATATCAGCAGCACACAAATGTGCTGTCTAGCCAAACCATTTCCAGTGGGCTTTGTAGGTATCATCTGCTGAGAAAGTGATTGAGAGTAGGCTGGCATCCTCTCAAAGTATGTGCTAAGAACAGATTACTTGTGATTTTATGGAAAGGTCATTCTTTTTATTTGGGTGGAACCATGACATTTTCACTATTACCTGTCAGCTGAAATCTCAGCGTCAGATGAAAACTCCAAAACATTCATGCCAAAAAAATCTCCGATTCCGCTCTAGTATAGAACTGCAGCATCATAGAAGCTAGAGAAGGAAAAGTCCTTAAATCATCCATTTCCCTGTAAGCACAGGATTATTTCGGACAGTTCATATATGCCTCACTATACTATGTGTAGAAATGGGACTTTTTTTTTTTTTTTTTATAGCTAACAGGCTTTTTTGATCTGATGCTTGACCACAGCATGGAAACCTCACTCTTCCTCCTCTCCTCTCCTCATCTCTTGCCTTCTACACAGCGGCATCTTCTTCCTATATCATAACTTTCTTATTTCACCAATACGAAGCAGGCAGCTTGGTTTGCATCAGCATTCTCCTGCAACTCATATTCATGCTCTGAATGATGAGATGAGGGCTTTGAAGTAGATGATAACACTGAGTTTTTTGGGAATGGAGATATTCTCCATACCACCAGACATCTCTTCTGTCCCCCAGCATTAAAACTATATTTCAAGGAGAACACAATTTTTGCAGGCTTCCTGGACTGGGCCTTCTTTTCAAGGAAGAACTTCCAAAAACAACATGACCATTTTCCCACTCCACCCTCTTGGCCTGCCTCTATAGTTAATGAATATCTACATTTACAGCATTTTAAAAGTCATTTCTGTTGAAATGCATATAATATGAAATAGAAAAACCCCTAAAGAAGTCATAATGTGTACACCCTCATAGCAGTCAGGATTATCAAAGCCATAGTTTTCAGTTTCTGTTTTCTTATGTACACATGTAGAACTTGTATGCTAAAATATTTAGTTTCACCAAAATCAATAGATGTGTGAGTGTGGAAATCTACCTGATACAATACACCTTCAATAAGACCAAGTTGCAATGACTGAGAGATAAATAACTTTTTTTTTTTGGACAAGTTCCAAAGGGGTAGCTGTGTCAGTCTAGTTCAGGAAAACAAAACAAGGGCTATGTCTACACTAGAAAAAGTTACATTGACTTTGTTAATTTGAATTAGTAAGTCTGATTTTAAATCGAACTAAACTTGACCTTATTAAGTTAATGAACAAAGTGGACTAAGTTGACTTAAAGTTAAGTCAATTTAATACACTTTGCTAATTTGACTAAGTGCCCTTAATTTAAACTTAATAAAATCAAATTAAGGGTTAATACAACTCTACACCATCCTTAGTTTAATCTAAGGAGTTGAATTAAGGCTTAAGTCGACCTAACAGGCAGTTCTTATTAATTCAAACTAAGTTTTCATTAAGTTGACTTCAGGAATTTCTTAATTCGACTTAAGGAAAGTCCAGTGTGGACAGGGACTAATTTACCGTATATCATTGCATATAAGCTGAAAATTTTGTGCCTGAAAATTGGCTTCAAAACAGGCTCTTGGCTTATACTCAAGAGAATACAGTAGACAGCCCCTCCCAGGAGTTTCCCAGACCATTTGGCAGGCCGGAGCCCCAGTGTTGCCGGGCGGCCATCTTGGGCAGTTGGCCGGGGCTGGGGCTGGAGTGAGGAGGGGACCCCGGCATCTGGAGCGGTCACGTAAAGGGGGCCCTGGGGGGGTTGGTCTGGACATTGAGGGGGGGATTCAGGGAGGCCAGGGAAGCAGCGGCAGGGGTTGGGGAGGAGGGTCGGGGAGTTGGGGAAAGTGATGGGACAGCCGGGAGGGTTTTTTCGGGAGGGTTCAGGGAGACCAGGGAAGGGGCGGCAGGGCTCAGGGAGTCCAGGAAAGCAGCAGGAGGACCTAGGGTTTTTGGGGAGCCCAGGGAAGCAGCAACAGGGACCGGGGATTGGGGGGGTGCCTGGCAGGCTGGGAAGAGCGGCAGCAGGGGTTGGGGGGGTGACAGAGAAAGGGTGTTGGGGAACAGGGGAGCAACAGCAGGGAACTGAGAAGGGAGTAGGGGGGTGGCAGTGAAGAGCCAGGGGGCAGCAGGAAGAGCAGTGGGGCAGCAGTGGGGAAGGGATAGAGAAGGGGGGGCAGCAGGAGGATCAGGGGGCAGCAGTGGGGAAGGGGCAGAGGAGGGGGGCAGCAGTGAAAAGCCAGGGGGCAGCAGTGAGGGAGGAGGCAGAGCAGGGGGGGCAGCAAGTAGCAGTGAGGGAAGGGTGGAGTAGGGGGTGGTAGTGAGGAGGGGGCAGCAGGAGGAGCAGGGGGCAGCAGCAGGAAACTGAGAAGTGAGCAGGGGGGCCAGCAGTGAGGAAAGGGCAGAGCAGGGGGGCAGCAGGAGGAGCAGGGGGGCCAGCAGTGAGGAAAGGGCAGAGCAGGGGGCAGCAGGGGTGAGGAAAGTGAGGAAAGGGCAGAGCAGGAGGGCAGGAGTGAGAAATGGACAGCAGAGGGGAAAGGGAAAAGCAGCAGCAGAGATTTTGGGGTAGGGAAGCTGTCAGAAACTCCAGAGGAAGCCAGCAGCAGTGGGTGGGGCTTTAGGGGCCAAGGCTAAATAAGGGGATCTCGGCTTATACCTGGGTCACCAATTTTAGCTTCTTTTTGGGGCTCAGAATTGGGGGGTCAGCTTGTGATCAGATTGGCTTATATCCAATTATATACGGTAGGTCAAATTAAGTCTCCTTAATTCAACCAAAATTGCCAGTGTAGACATAGCCAAAGAGTCTTGTAGCACTTTTAAAGACTAACACATTGATTTTTCGCATGAGCTCTTCTGGGAGAAAATCCGACTTCTATTAATTCAGTGCACCAGTTTTTAAACACTGAGGGTATCCCATTTTGTTTCCATAATTACAGATGAACACTGAGCAATTCAAAGCAAACATTCAGGTGTGTGACTAACTGTTCTTTTGTATGCCCGGTTAATTTTTTTGCACATGCCACTGTGAGAACTGCACACAGAAAAGAAGCACACAGCAGCAATATTCCTGTTTGCACAAAATATTGAAAACCTGGTCCAAAACACCAACCATAATAGTATGTTGTTTGCTACTTTTTTTTAGACAAGATTCAACAAAAAAAAAACTCATTCTCCCTACCTCCAAAATAACTACCCCCAAAATAAAAGTGGAATGTGTGTGGGGAGTGGGGCAAAGGGAGGAGCAGGGAAAGACTGTGTACCTCACAACTGAGTCTGTGTTACAGGTCTGTGCCCAATAGATAGAGCACTGGCTATATAGTTTAAGCTATAGCAACGCATGCTTTTAGCTCTTAATATCACCAGTTCTGTCTCTGAAGAGTCCTAGCTGTTTCAAAAAGGGCTCCATGCCCACAAAGACATGAATCTCACATTGAACTCTGACAGCAGAAAGAGTTGGGGCCAGTCTGATTCTTTCTGCGAACAAGTTCCACCATTCGCCTTTACCAATATGAGACAGCCAGTGTGTAGTCCCACCATGTTCCCAAGAACTGCCTGTTCAGAATCTGCTCATGCTGACAATACCACTTGTTGTCCATAAAAGGCAGCTGCATCGTCAGACCACTTCACTGAAAGGCTAATTAATATGCTTCCCTAGCGGGACAAAGGATCCAGTCTGGCTCACCATATGCTAAAATTAGAGAAATAAGTCCCGGAAGTGCACGTATTCAAAAAGCGGACTTGACTGCACAGTTTTTTCAGGCAACTATCATGGAAATTGCCTCACATGAGTGAAGTTTGTTTAGAATAGAATCCTTTACGTAAATGAGTCAGTAAAATTTTAAATACAAAACTCCCTGCTTTTTAAAAAGCAACTTATGCAAGTACTGTATATGCTTTGATATGAGCAATTTAGTTATATACGAAAACTGGCAAAAGAAAACAGGTGGAATCTAATAAAGACAGACAACTGATAACATGCAGGCGTAGAGAAATCTGTTTTACTCCTTCAAAACACAAATGACATGTGCCCTAACATTATTGTCAAGTAGAGAAACAGCAATATACGGTGCTCTGAGGCAGTGTTAAAGAAAGCTGAACCTGATGTTGCTCTTCTGCTAACACAACATGACAGTGTTATTAAATTTGCAATGATATATACCCTGCTCCCATTGTACTAATTGTACCCAGTTCTGCAGTAAAGGCTAGTCTTTCTCAAGCACCAATCTATACCAGTTAGATTTTTTAAACAGCTAACTGTATTGACCTAGAAAAGAACTCCACACTAATCAAATAAGGTTATTCTTTTGCCGTCAGATTCAGAGTCAAAACTTGATTACACGAAATTCTGGCTTATTTACACATCAAGATTATATCCCTATGACTCCCTAAGCACAACAAGAGGACTTTGGCACTTTAAAAACACCTTGTGAGAAACCTGCCTTGATGTTCACTCTGTGTACAGTACCCCCTTGCTACAACAAACTTTGGGGGATCCAAGCCATTTGTTTGGCATAGTGGGGACTTCATCATAGTGAGAGAAGTGGGAGACAGCTCCTCTGGGGCTGTGGTGGCAGCTGACAGGACTCCTCCAGCCCTGGGTGCCATGATGGGGAGAAATAACACTCCTCCAGCCTGTGCTGGCAAGCTCAGAGCCAGAACGCTTCTTTGGTCCCAGGAAGGCAGCAAGGAGACAGAGTTCTCTGGAGCTGGGGCCATGGTGGGGAGAGAGACAGCTCCTCTGGCAGGACCTTACAGAGCTTCTCCAGCCCAGGGATCATGGCAGAAGAAGGGAGTGATGCTCCAGCTCTCCCTGGTCCAGAGAAGTGCCAACTCCCCTCAATGGCCCTGGAGGAGTGCTCTTCTCACTGCCACCAGAGGCTATTATTCTCCTTGGGCCTTTACCCTGGGCATTATCTTCAGCTCTGACCTCTCTCTAGACCTTCAGACACAGCCTCTGTCTAAAACTTGTGAATTCTTTTGGCCTAACATCTCTAGTCTGTCTTAAGTTTTTAAGTACTTACATGGTTCCTACCAACACTGTATCTGAGCATGTCACAGACTATAATCTATTCATCCTCCCAACATCCCTGTGAGGTAGAAAAGTGCTATTATCCCCATTTTACATATGGGGACCTGAGGCACAGAGACTAAGAGTATGACTGCACAGCAGTTGGGAAGTATGATTTCTAGCTTGGGCAGACATAAAAGCAGTTGCTTTGCTCCGTGCACAAAAAATCACAGCATGGCATATGGGCCACCTAAGTATGTACCCAGAGGCTTGAGCAGGATTGTATTCCAGCAACTGGCCCACGCCATCATGCTATTTTTAAGCAAACTAGCTCTCCTTGAACTAGTGCATGCATGTCCATCCAAGCTGGGAATTGTACCTCCCAGAAGCTGTGTGACTTAAGTACTTACATATTGTCTAAATGACTCACCCAAAGTCACAAACACAAGAGGGACTTGAAGCTGGATCTCCCTTTGTGCTAGCCTAGCATGATAACTATTGGGCCATCCTTTCTCTCTACTTGTAACACAATTACATTTCAGGTTGACTTAAATCAAACTTCCAGGATCATAGCATGAAAGATCATGTAAACTAAAAAGGCTATAAAAACTTCTAAGTGATAAGTATTTACTGTAAACAATCTGGATTGGTAAGTATTGATTACAGTTTTTTAAAGCATGAACTTATTTTTAATGATGGCATAATGGTAGTTCTTATAGTGCATGTTTTCTTGTATTGCTACAGGAAGGAATTAAAAATTGTAACCAACAAACAAAATATAATGTATGAAGGGCATTAACAAGATTACTGTGGTATTTGCCAATACTGTATTTATATACACATTTTCTTATGGCTTTATTTACTTGATAGGTAAGTTACCAGCAATAATGTATTTACTGTATATGAAGAAATGCCTTTCCCCTACTTAGTTGTCTCACTGGAATAACATTACTGAATCATACTTAGTGGTACATGTTACTTAGTTTGTCTTTTCCAGGGTGTGTAAGTAATAACCAAATTGTCCAAGGAGATGCTTTCACATTAATCATATTCCCATAACTCAGGCACTTAGCTCCACTAAAATCAATAGATGTGCAAGTGTGAAAGTGCAGAAGTAAAAGACAAGTATAATAAATAATCCAAATCCTATCTATGTTGGCAAACAGATATGTAATTCTTTCATAATTATTTGCTTGGCTTATCTTCTCTTTGTATATTTTCAAAGTTTTGATCTACAAATGGATTTTAATTTGTGTACTTTTTCAGGAACAGCTAGCTCATTGGTAGTGAAAGCAGGTAATGCCTAATCAGAGAGGAAAATACAGACTGATAGAATTTTTACAAAGGGAATCTTGAATCCACTGCTATGTGAAATGTAATTATTATTATTATTATTATTATTACTATTATTACTGCTACTGTTTGTGCTACCTAATACCTCCCTGCCCCATGCTAGGTGCTGTACAAACAGAGATTGTAAGAGACAGTCCCAGCTCTAGAACACTTACTTTAAAAATAGATAGGAGACACACAGAAATTATTACTTTCCCCTTTACAAATGGGAAGCCAAGACACAGAGAGATGAAGTGATTTGCCTAAGGATGTGCAAAAAGTCAGCTGAAGCAGAGCTTGAGGAAGAATCTATTTGGTGCCTTAATTACAAATACTTCCTACCTCTTTAAACAATGAAGACCAAATTAAGACATGTGCTAAGGCTCTGATTTAATGAAATGATTATGCATATGCTTATTTTTAAGCTCATAATTGAATTAATTTGAATTTGTTAATCCCTATTCCAGTAGGAATTAAGCATGTGCTTAACTGCTTTCCTGGGCTAGCACCAAACTGCACCCAATTCCCATGAATTCAAAAGCAGGAACGTTAGCCTTGTCCAGGTCTGAAGTTGATCCTGTTTCTGGACAAGATATATTTATATTTAATGTATGAGACTTTAGATCTGTATGTAGGTATGAAGGTATAAGGGATATCCTTTGACTCATTTCCTTCTATGATCAGATGACTGGTTTTCTAGATGCAGGAAGAACCGTTGATGTGATATACCTTGATTTTAGCAAGCCTTTTGATACAGTTTCCCACAGCATTCTCACTGGCAAATTAAGGAAGTATGGGTTGGATAGGTGGACTGTAAGGTGGATAGAAAACTGGCTAGATCAACAGTTTCAGCGTGTAGGAATCAATGGTTCCATGTCTAGCTGGCAACCAGTCACGAGTGGTGTGCCCCAGGGGTCGGTCCTGGGGCCGGTTCTGTTCAACATTTTCATCAATGATCTTGATGATGGAATAGACTGTACTCTCAGTAAGTTTGCAGATGACACCAAGCTAGGGGGAACAGTAGACACGTTGGAGGGCAAGGACAGGATTCAGGGAGACCTAGAAAAATTGGAACAGTGGGCCAATAAAAATCTTATGAAGTTCAATAAGGACAAGTGTAAAGTCCTGCATGTGGGACGGAAAAACCCCATGCACTGCTACAGGATGGGAAACATTCAGCTGAGTAGCAGCAGTGTAGAAAAGGACCTGGGGGTCATGGTGGATGGGAAGCTGGATATGAGTCAGCAGTGTGCTCTTACTGCCAAAAAGGCCAATGGCATACTGGGCTGCATCAAAAGAAGTATTAGCAGCAGATCAAGGGATGTGATCATTCCCCTCTATTCTGCACTGGTGAGGCCACATCTGGAATACTGTGTTCAGTTTTGGGCTCCCCACTACAAAAAGGACAGGGACCTACTGGAGAGAGTTCAGAGGAGGGCAACCAAAATGATTAAAGGGCTGGAGCACAAGCCCTATGAGGAAAGACTGAAAGCATTAGGCTTATTTAGTCTGCAGAAGAGAAGATTGAGGGGGGATTTGATAGCAGCCTTCAACTACTTGAAGGGGTGCTCCAAGGAAAATGGAGCTCGACTATTCTCGGTAGTAAAGGAGGACAGGACGAGGAGCAATGGTCTCAAGTTGCGGTTAGGGAGGTCGAGGCTGGATATTAGAAAAAACTTTTTTACTAGGTGAGTGGTGAAACATTGGAATGAGCTGCCAAGAGAGGTGGTGGAGTCTCCATCTTTGGAGGTGTTTAAGGCCCGGCTGGATAAAACCATGACTGGGATGGTTTAGTGGGAGTGGTCCTGCCTCTGGCAGGGGGTTGGACTAGATGACCTATGAGGTCCCTTCCAACCCTAGGATTCTAGGATTCTCTGAATGAGATCAGAATCAGCAGTTGGCTGAGTAGCTGATTAGCCTTGCATGCTGCACTTGCAGTTTAACTGTCTGAGCCTCATAAAAGGAGGAGCAGGCTGAAGTGAATGGTTGGAGAAAATGTTCTCAAGAACTAAAAAAATGGGCAGAAGGGGGACTGGAAAGTCCTATTATCAAAGAGCTCTGAGGCAAGAGGCAGAAAGTTTGGGCTGAAGAACTTGCAGGCGGGTGAGGGGCAGACCTAAAGAAGTTTTCATCTCCTTCGTTGAGAAGACTTGAACTAAAATTAAAGACATAACCACAACTGACCCTGCTAGAATCTAACTTTTGCAGACTCCAACCAGGACAGGATTCCAGGCAGAATCCCCCCAGGAAGGGTGGCTCAGCAAGAAAAAGCTGAGGTCCAGCCAGAAGAGGGCACTATATGACAAACCACCAAACTCATATTATGTTCCAGAGGTGTAGCTGTGTTAGGCTATGTCCACACACAAGTCCTTATTTTGGAACAAGCCGTTCGAAAAAAGCTGCTTCGAAATAAAGGCCTTATTTCAAAAAGCCTTATTTCGAAGTAACAAAAATCTATTTTGAAATAAGGAAAAAGGAGGGAATCGAAATAGCATGTCCACTGTGACATGCTGTTTCGAAATAGGAGGGGGGGGGAGGCCATGTGCTGGGCTGGGGAGGACTTCAGAAAAGCAGATTTTGTCTCCCTCAGGGAACTGATGGGCAGGATCCCTTGGGAGGCTGATCTGAAGGGGAAAGGTGTCCAAGAGAGTTGGGTGCATTTTAAAGAAACCCTGCTAAGGGCACAGCAAGATACAATTCCGATAAGGAGAAAGCACAGCAAATGTGGAAGGCGCCCACTGTGGCTTAACAGAGAGCTCTGCACTGAGCTGAAGCATAAAAAGGACGCTTATAGGAAGTGGAAGCTAGGACAGATGACTAAGGAGGCATATAAAGACATTGCTCGGGACTGCAGGGATAAAATCAGAAAGGCCAAAGGACAAATGGAGTTGCGACTAGCAAGGGATGTGAAGGATAACAGGAAGGGGTTCTACAAGTATATCAATAACAAGAAGAGGATCAGGGATGGTGTAGGTCCCTTACTGAATGGGGCAGGCATCCTCGTGACAGAGGATGAGGAAAAAGCTGAAGTCCTCAATGCTTTTTTTACTTCAGTTTTCACAAGCAGGGTCAGCTCCCAGCCCACTACACTAGGTACGGGGGACTGGGGAGAAGAAGAGAGGCCCTTGGTGACAGTAGGTCAGGTTAGGGACTGCTTAAAGAAACTAGATGTGCACAAGTCCATGGGGCCGGATGAACTGCATCCGAGGGTGCTGAGGGAGCTGGCTGATGAGATAGCTGTACCGTTGGCCATTATCTTTGAAAACTCGTGGCGAACAGGGGAGGTGCCAGAGGACTGGAAAAAAGCAAATATAGTACCTATCTTCAAGAAAGGCAAAAAGGACGATCCAGGGAATTACAGACCTGTCAGCCTCACCTCAATCCCTGGAAAAATCATGGAGCAGCTTCTCAAAGAATCCATCCTGAAACACTTGGAGGAAAATAGAGTAATCAGGAATAGTCAGCATGGATTTACCAAGGGTAAATCATGCCTGACCAACCTCATCGCCTTCTATGATGAGATGACTGGATTTGTGGATGCGGGAAGAGCCGTTGATGTGATATACCTTGACTTTAGCAAGGCTTTTGATACGGTTTCCCATAGCATTCTCATTGGCAAATTAAGGAAGTATGGGTTAGATGCATGGACTGTAAGGTGGATAGAAAACTGGCTAGAACAACGGTTTCAGCGCGTAGGAATCAATGGCTCCATGTCAAGTTGGCAGGCAGTAACAAGTGGTGTGCCCCAGGGGTCGGTCCTGGGGCCAGTTCTGTTCAATGTTTTCATTAATGATCTGGATGATGGGATAGATTGCACACTTAGTAAGTTTGCAGATGATACCAAACTGGGGGGAACGGTAGACACCCTAGAGGGCAGAGACAGGATTCAGGGAGACCTAGACAAACTGGAGCAGTGGGCCAAGAGGAATCTCATGAGGTTCAATAAGGACAAGTGTAAAATCCTGCACTTGGGACGAAAAAACCCCATGTACTGCTACAGGCTGGGGAGTGATCAGCTAAATAGCAGCACTGGAGAAAAGGACCTGGGAGTCATGGTGGATGGGAAGCTGGACATGAGTCAGCAGTGTGCTCTTGCTGCCAGAAAGGCCAATGGCATACTGGGCTGCATCAGAAGAAGTGTTACCAGCAGATCAAGGGATGTGATCATTCCCCTCTATTCTGCACTAGTGAGGCCACATCTGGAATACTGTGTCCAGTTTTGGGCTCCCCACTACAAAAAGGACATGGACAAATTAGAGAGAGTCCAGAGGAGGGCAACCAAAATGATCAAAGGGCTGGAGCACAAGCCCTATGAAGAAAGACTGAAGGAACTAGGCTTATTTAGCCTGCAGAAGAGAAGACTGAGGGGGGATTTGATAGCAACCTTCAACTACTTGAAGGGTTGCTCCAAGGAGGAGGGAGCTCGACTGTTCTCGGTAGTAACAGAGGGCAGAACGAGAAGCAATGGTTTCAAGTTACAGCTGGGGCGGTCCAGGCTGGATATTAGGAAAAACTTCCTTACTAGGCGAGTGGTGAAGCAGTGGAATAAGTTGCCTAGGGAGGTGGTGGAATCTCCATCTCTGGAGGTGTTCAAGTCCCAGCTGGACAAAACACTGACTGGGATGATCTAATGGGAGTGGTCCTGCTTTTTTTGGCAGGGGGTTGGACTAGATGACCT
>ML682021.1:5967965-6087255 GCA_007922195.1 Podocnemis expansa | reverse complement strand
GGGTGCTGGGGGGGGTGGGACCTTCCCCCCAGGGTGCTATGCACCCTGGGGGGAAGGTCCTTGTTATTTTGAAACAATCCTTGCTTCAAAATAACGTATCCAACCGGCTTATTTCGAAACAACTGTTTTGAAATAACCCTCCTTTCGAAAGCAAAGTGGTTTAAGCTGTTTCGAAAGGAGGGCTCTTGTTTCGAAATGAGGAGCTCCCTCCTTTTGAAACAAGAAAATGTGGTTTGGACATAGGGACTTTTATTTCGAAACACCACCGGTTGTTTCGAAATAAAAGCCCTGTGTGGACATACTCACAGTCTGTAAACAGAAACATCAACAAAAGTCCTGTTGTACCTTAAAGACCATGAAATTTCTTCCAACATAAGCTTTCATGGGCTGCAACCCATTTTATCAGATGCAAACTCATATGGTAGGTGAAATACTTATACATTTTTAAAGTTTTGTATTTCAAATTCTGATTGGACTTTGTTCCTTGTGTGTTTCTTGGAGATAACCAGAAACTCATGCTTTGGAGTCACCTACTTTACAGTAAAAAGAGGAGGATACGACAGCTCAAGGCACTGCTCATGAAGAATGCAGTACACATATAACCTTTGATCTCCTGTTAAAATAAGTAAATTAGATTATTGGTATTGGTTCAACTCAGAGTGGACGGCTGTCTACAGCCTAAGAATCATCATCCATGTGGTCACTCATCTTAGTAATAGCAGAGAGTCTCAGAACTGAAAATGAATGAAGCCTGAATTAGTTTCATAATGTGATCTTTCCAAGTCAGGCTTTGGTCTTTGACAAAGTCAGATACGAGAGAGGGCAAGTATATCATCAGCTCTAGAATGGTGAAGGACCTGCTCCCTATGAGCTGGAAAACAAGGTTACCTTGGGTTAACAGGAGATGCCCGAATCTAGGTAAGGACTGTCAGGGACCTTTAAAAAATCTCTCTCCTGGTGAGCGTGATGAAGAGAGATGAGATACGAGCAGCAGTAGGGATAGTGGCAGAAGGTACTAAGGGCTTCCTCAGCTGGAAGGCTGTCTCCCCACCCTGTAGGGGAAGGAACTAAACTAACACCTGCTTGGAAGGACTGGCAACTAAGATAGTGTAATAATACAATGCTCCAGAGAGGAGTCAGAGAAAAGAATTTCTGTTTGCATCTTGAATTCGGGTTTTGGGGGTGGGGGTGGTGTTTGTTTGTTTTGTTTTACACAAGAGAACTTCTTGGGCCTATCCTCAGGCTTACCATGTCAACAGGGGGAAAAACAACAGTCAAAAGATCTTCTGCTTGTGCCCCCAAAGTCAGACTAACTTACTCCAGATCCACTGCTGTCTGAGAGAAAAATGCTGAGGCCAATGAAAAGACAGTAGCCATCCACAGGTCATGTGACAGCCCAAGTGGAAAATTAAGTACAGCCACTGTCCATGCTGAGCGTGAAATTCTGGCCCACTTAAGTCAACAGGGCTAAGATTTCATCTGATAACTTTTTTATGGATAATATCAATAGCAATAACTTAATCCACAGACCAGTAGTAAACCAGACATCCTCACACGCATTTCCACCAATGACCTCATCCTTTACCTGGGATAGTGATCTCCGGAGATTAGTTTGTAATTTAATTATATTAATCCCTGATAACCCAGGAGGTCTCAAAATGAAATGACGACTTTCATGTACAGGGCTGAAATCAATAGCTATTAAGTGAATGAGAATATTTTTAAGTATGGAGTGTGGTAATTGTTTAAGCTACTCCATCACCACAGCAGTTCAGGCTGGTCATACTGAGGAGCCAGAGAGACTGAATCAATTAACACTACATGTGGGCTGACCATGAAACCAACACAGATGCATAGATGAATCGGAGCCAAAGGAAATAGTTGCTACAGATCATCTGATGAATGGGAGGTAGGTGAAAGCTCCATAAGTAGAGTTCTCCAGTATGTTGTTTGTATTTGCAGAAGCAAATAGACAGTGAAGTGGAGGAATAACATAAGAAAGACAAACAATGCAAAAATATCTAACAACCACAGCACTTTAATTTCAGAGAAAGTCAATGGAACCATGTAAAAAGCAAATATTTCACCAATAGATGATATTTTGAAATGGACCACAAGCTAAACATGAGTCAACAGTATAACACTTCTGCAAAGAAAGCAAACACCATTCTCGAATGTATTAAGAGAAGAATTGTAAGATAGGCACAAGAAGTAATTCTTCCGCTGTACTACACCCTGATTAGGCCTCAATTGAAGTACTGTGCCCAGTTTTGCACCCCTCTTTTCAGGAAAGCTATGGACAAATTGGACAAAGTCCAGAGAAGAGCAACACAAATGATTAGAGATCTGGAACACTCGACTTATGAGGGCAAATTGAAAGAGCTGGGTTTGTTTAGTCTAGAAAAGAGGAGACTGAGAGGAGATATGATAACAATTTTCTAGTATCCAAGAGGCTGTCATGAGAAAGAGGGCAAAAAATTGTTCTCCTTAATTGCCGACAATCGAACAAGAAGCAACAGACTTAAATTACAACAAGGGAGGTTTAGGTTGGACCTTAGCAAAAAATTCCTAACTCTCAGGGTGATTGACCACTGGGATAAGTTGCCTAGGCAGGTTTGTGAAATCTCCATCATTGGAAGTGTTTAAGAGCAGGTTAGACCAGCACCTGTCAGGGAGAGTTTAAGAGGGTGCTAGGTCCTGCCATGAGTGCAGGGGACTGGACTTGATGACCTCTCATAGTCCCTTCCAGTCTCTATGATTCTATGATATACTGATATTTTGAAAAAGACTGTCCCTTTAGTATGATATTTTGAAAATATCTGGTTGAATCATTCTGCATTTTACTCATAGTATTCTACTTTGTAGCTGGGACAGACAGTCAGACTGGTGTCAATTGGCATAGTTTGTTGCGATGGGGTGGATAAATCCCATACTGGAGAGTTAAGAGTCCAGGAACACACTGGGAGGCCCCACCCCAAAAGGCCTGTTGGGCCTGCACCAGTTGAAGGAGGGACTTAAAAGGGTGTTCATTAGCAAAGCAAGTTTGTAGGTGGAGAGAGACTGGCCTGCACTCACTGCTATAGAGGGACTATGGCAAGACAGCATTCCTTGAGGGAGGTTTGCTACAGAGAACTGAGGCTCCCTCTCCAGCTATACAAGGTTCCCTCTAATCTTGCATAGGTTGGGTGCACAAAAAATTTCTTTTGTGCAAATATTCAGAAGCAGTTTCACAATTTGTGCGCTAATATGAAAAAAATATGTGCACTAATATTAAAAAACATTAGCACTGTTGAATTTTTTTGTGTGCACTTTATTTTGTTGTGTGCACAGATTTTGCAACCTGTGTGCACACGCACAGCGTAGAAGGAACATTGCTGCTGAGACCCATGGAACAAGTAGCCAGTGACAAACACCAACCACAACATAACCAAGGAAAAGTCCATGGGAGAACATTAAGTGGACCTCAGGTAGCGGACAGTTTTCAAGGGGGCCCTGGGTCAGAACCCAGTGGAGTGGGAAGGCCTGGGTTCCTCTCACCCCTGATCACTAGGTGTAGTTGCCACCAGGTGCTGCAACTGCTAGGTGGGACTGCTGCTTCAAACTGTAATCAGTAGGTGGGGAGTCTTTCCTCAGCTCACAACTGGTGGAGAACGCAAGCATAAATGGCCCAGTCCTGCTGAAGCATATACAGAAGGCCAGCAGAGAAGCAAGGAAGAACAAAAAGAAGAGATGGTATGGAGATGAAAAACTGGGTAGTGGAGAGCAAACCGCAACTGGCAACTCATTTCAGCAACAATGGAATCAATTATTACAGCAGCTGAACTCACACCACCACCAACAGAAATTCATCAGAAAACTGCCTGCTCAAAATCAAGAACAGCAACTCTTGGCCTGGCAAGTGGCAATGCTCCTACAACCCTCAGGAGCTACAGGTAGCCTGGGACAGGTACCCTGCGGGTTGAGGGGAGGTCCTGCCAGGGATCCCAGTCAAGTTGACAAATATGGTCCTCTGGGATGTACCCAAAGTCTTCTTAGTGATATTTGAAGGAATGATCATTGCAACTGCCAGATCACTGGACCACACTTTTGGCTCCCTATCTGATAGGGTTGGTCCTGCCAGCCTGTTGGGGCTGGATCCCAGGGATGTCTGAAACTACCAGATGCTCAAGGTATCCATCCTGGAGTGCTCTGATAGCTTCCCTAATATCTACTACCAACCTTTCCAGTTAAAAAAAAAAAAAAATGTCACCCCCGTGATAGTAACCCAGCTTCTCAAGGATTATTGCTAGCACTCGTATGCAGGTAGCAGACAACGTCTCTAATAATTTATCCAGCCCCTAGTGATGGGGAGATAGGGGTGGGTTTGAATACATCAACGCAGCACACTACTGGAGGCAGTAGTGCTCATGGAAAAGTGTTTGGCCCCAAAGGGCCAATCAACCAGACCTCGTCATCAATAATGGTGGGCCAAGAATGGGGCCACAGAGATAGCCTGCTGGGGCAGGGTCTGAGTCCTTTTTTGAGGGAGAGACTATATTCTGAATAAGAACATCCCAGAACACAGGCCCAGGGAATGTGGAAGTGAAGAGACTCCTCCAAACAACAGGACAATCACAACAGGGATGGGGGAAGACAGCAGTCCCCAGGCGGCAGTTGCTTCAAGTGTGGGCAGCATGGCCACTTTCAATGCAACTGTCCCTTTATGGATTGCAGCTACAGAAAGGCCTGGAAAGTTACCTCTAGATCCCATAAGCAGACCCTGGCCAAAATAAAGGTCCCTGTCAGGGTCTATGGGACTGAGGTGATGGCATAGGTTGTTGTGATGGGGTGGATAAGAGATTCTGGCTGCATCCATACCCTTGATAAGGAAAAGCTGATCAAGGCCCTGTGACAATGTGCTCTACTCCCCACTAGGGCACCTTTTTGTGGGTGGATTGGGGCATTAGTTTCACTCAGATCTGAGGCCCCCCTTCCGCTGCTTAAGGCATGCCCTGCCACATCTCTCTCACTCCCGATGTCTCAGACTTCTCTGTCTGTCTTCATGGCTTAGTTCTCTGGCCAGGTCAGTACTGTTTTCCCACAAAGTGCTTAAACATGAATAGTCTCAGATAGTCTTCTCATGCTCGGCCCTGATGACATTGATTCCTTTGTGGCTAGAAGGGGAACCTATGCTCCTATCCAAGAATCTGGCAACTGTGGACTTTGTTTTCTCTCAGACCCCTTGCTTTTTCTCTGTACTCCTTCCTAAAGCTTCTAGTTCCTCCCATCTCTGGTGTACAAGCACAAACTCCTTCCTCCCAGGAAGTAACTTCAGACTCCTTCCTCTGCAGAACCTCTCTGCTGCCATTTTCCTTGCTTTATAAACCTGGCCTATTTCCTTCCCTATCTAGACTTCATCAGCAAATCAGGTTTTAGTGCTCCCTAGCTTTTCTCCAAATTCAGTCTAAATGTTAACTGGTCTAATTTATACTCCATCATAGGCATGTGAGACACTATCTGACATGATCCTTCCACAGCATGTATACAGGGGTGTATGCCTGTACCTCAGAAGGAAAATATAGACGACCATAGGGAGCCACATAGAGACTCAGTATGTAGGCAGCAGCTGCTCTTATCTACTGCTTGGTTTTGGGACAAGAGTAGAAGTACTTTGGTGATAGCTGGTGCAGTTGAAGGAAGGAGAGCTGGCTTGGGGGTGTGATGGTGACCCTGAGACTGGTAAAGAAGCAGAGCCTGCAGAATTGGCTGACACAGGAGAACAAGAGGGAAAGGGGCCTCACAACAGAGGAATCCATGAAAAATAGCAGGACGTTCAAATTCAAAGTCAGTGAGTTTGAAATGTCAATCCCAGAATAAGAATTTCATCAGAGATCAGAAGCAAGATCCCACCTTAAGCTGGGCATATGAAGAAATGGTCATTATCAATGAGGAAGTACCTGACCCCACAGAGGGAAAAACAATAACCGTACTTCCAGTTGCGAGGTGAATGCCTTTATCAGTCAAAGTCCATGCTCAACTCCTGGTACCTGGTCCTTTCAAAAATTGTTACTCTGTCTTGCATACTCAGTACTATATGTTGGTCACCCACGGAGGGAGAAAACAATTGAAAGAATTACCAGCTGGTTCTTTTGGGTTGACATTCACAAAGAAGTGAGAAATTACAGTATATTCTACCTGGAAGGACCCAAGAACACCCCAAGGGCCTCCCATATACAGATGCCATTAATAGATGGCCCCTTTGAGAGAATCAGCATGGACATGAAAAGGCCTGTAGAGAAGTGTGTGAATGAACACCAGCACTGTAGATCAAACAATGCTGTACTTCAAGGCTATTCTGCTTTACACAACCAACACAGTGACCTTGGCAACAGAACTCATGAAGATCTTTGTAAGGGTGCATATCCACAAAGAAATAACAGATGACTGATGAACTTCACATCATGACTAATGAGGAACTTGTAGTGAAAATCAAATCTCTCAGAAATTCAGTCTACCATCCCCAAACAGTTGGGCTAGGTTAGCACTTCAATGGGACCCTGAAGAGAATGCTAATAAAGTTTGTGGCTGAAAACTCCTTCACTGGGATCACCTTTTACTACCCCTCCTATTTGCAGTGCACAAGGTTTCCCCTCTTACTTGGGTTCTTGCCCTTCATGCTGTTGTATGAGAGGCAAGCTTTGGGGATCCAAGATCTAGTTTGGGAAAACTGGGAGAAGCAAGAGCCAAGAGGCACTGGGGTAATACAGTAAGTTTTGCAGCTGCAATAGAAGATAAAGACAGTAGGGTGGTTTGCAAAGAAAAATCTCTTAAAAGCCCAGCAGTATCAAAAGGAAGCCTATGACAAGTGGGCTCAACCATATGAATTCCAGTGCCAGAAGACTGCTGCTACTGCCCAGCTCAGAATCAGAGTTAACGGCTAGATGGCAAGAGACATTTGAGGCTGTGTACTGGGTGAGAGCAGTGGGTTACAAGTTCGGCAACATGGGAAGAAGAAAGATTCAGATTTATCACAGGGTCCATCTAGAGACACAGTAAGTTTTTAAGAGTTTCTTCATGGCATCTTTCCCCTCTGATCTAGAACAAGACCCCATTTTTGCAGAAGGGCTCTGTCCATTCCAACAAGCTCAGATGTTGCAGGCATATTTTTGGCACAAACTGGATGAACCTGGATAATTTGTCACTATAGCATATAGGGTCCAGGCAGAAGGTCCAGGAAAACCACTGTCCCCTGCCCAGGAAGATGTGAGACATTGTACATTGGCAGCTACAAGCAGTGTTTGATCTCAGGGTTGAAGAGGAATCCCACAGCAGGTGGCAAAGCCCCAGTCTGCTGGTACCCAAGAAAGATGGAACTACTTGGTTTTGTACCAAAATTTAATGTATATTCCATGACCTGACTAAACAAGTTGTTGGAATGATTGGGGGCCATGAAATATGCCTCAACCCTAGATCTGACCAAGGGCTATTGACAGATCCTTCTAAAAGGGGTAGGGTCTCAAGTTGCAGCTTTTGCAACACCTTTTAGCCTGTATCACTTCAAGACCATATTCTGACTTCATGGAACTGCAGCAGCCTTCCAGAGGTTGATACCACAGTCCTGTGACTACATAGGTGATATAGTCATTCACAGTGGTGACTGAAAGAAACACCTTGAGCACACAGCAGATGTCCTACAGCCCCTTGAGAATGCTGGCCACATGAGGAAGCCAGCCAACTGCCAACTGGATTTCATGAAGGGACATATCTGGGACACACCGTCAGACGGAGAAATTACAACCAGGTGGGGTCCAGGTCGGGGACAAACTGCCATTGACAAACATGCAAGTTAAATTTCTGGGTCTGGCTGTTTACTATAGATGGTTCATCTTCATCTTTGCCATAACAGCCACACCAGTCATGGAAGAACTCTAACCCAAAGGAGGACACCTGGTCTGAGACCTGTAAGAAAGCCTTCAGGACCTTGACAGACCTCCTGAGCACCAAACCAGTCCTCTTCCATGCAGACTTCAGACTAGTTCATACTCCACACTGAGGCTTCAGATGTAGACAAGGTGTAGTAATGTCCCAGGATTTTGAGGGGGAAAAACACTGGATACCCTGCATCAGCCAAAAGCTATTTCTTTGGGATAAGGCGTACTCAGCTATAGAAAGAGATCTTGGCAGTGAAATGGGCTGTAGGAACATTATGGTATTACCCACTGGGAAATCCTTTCTCCTTGATCATAAACGACAAGCACCTCTGCTAGTGAAATTCCATGAAGGGCATAAATCTCCAGATTATGAGGTATTTGGTCTTACAGCCTTTATGCTTTCCAGGAAGGCCACAGGCCAAGGAATAAACACCAGAATGCAGACTTCTTTTTCCAGGATAGGGGGCACTCTAAGGGTTGGACTTGGACACCCCAGCACCAGACTTATGAGAGTGAAGGAAAGGAGATGGATAAACTCCACACTGGAAAATAATGAGTGCAGGAACTACACTGGGCCTGGGAAGCCCTGATCCAACTGGCCTTCTGGGTGTGACTTAAAAACGAGTTCTTCAATACAGCATGGAAGCAGGTGCAGAGAGGCTGATGTGCACTTACTGCTGAAGAGGCAATATGCCAGGAAGGCATTCCTAGCTGATCTGCTGCACTGAGTTGAGGATCCTAGCCTGCTGAGACCAAGGGATCAAGAATGATCACCAGTTACAATCTGCCCCTGGGGGAGGGATACAGTGGTCAGAAGCGGCACAGAGGGGAGCATTAGCATTAGGGTGTTAACGTGGACCACCGGGTTGGAACTGGGTGGAGGGGGGAAGGCCCTGGTTTCCCTACCCCATAAGCAGCAGGTGAGGCTGCCACCATGCAACTACCAGGTACAGAGGCTTCCTCACCCTCACACTTGTAAATGTAGTTTGTCTGAGAAAGTAGTGAGTCAAAGCTGAGTAACACATTAATATACCTCAGGAAATGACTCATTGATATTAGTAAGTGAACATTCTACTCCAATAAAACATTGCTGCTTTGTGAGACATAAAGAAGCTAAGGTTCCAAGTTAGCAGCTTCAGCTGCACTATTAATTGGGAATGTGTGGGATGGCTTTGTAGAAATTTCTCTCCCACACCTTTTCCCAAAGCTCAGGGCTTCCTACTAAACAGAACAAATCATATCCTGAGAAGTTCTGCTCTACTAAGTACAGCTGTGTTCTACAGGTGGTGCCTGAAAATGGTTATTTTGCAGTACTGCATGCTGCAGAACTAAAAATGAAACAGATTTCTTTCTCTCTTTTCTTTTCACATGACTTTCATGGGAAAAGCTTAGGCCAAGCTTGCTTTGAACAGAACCAAACCACAAGCATCAGTGACCAGCTGAGGCTCAGCTCCTGATTTCTTTGATTTTCAATGATGCACTGAAGAAAAGCTGACAAGCACAATGTGTGTGGCATTGAGATCTTTGGTGCTGCACAATTTCAGAGAGACAAGTTAAGCATAGCAAGTTCACATGAAACCACCACAATATCTGGGTGAACTCACTGTGTTTCATTCAAGAGCAACATCTGTCAACTCAAAATCAGTTGAGAGATGAGCAAAAAAAGTAACTAAAAAAATGAACATGGCTATCAGGCAAATATAAATGAGCATAAAATGACTCTCTGGCATTTCTAACACCAACGGAGATAAGTACCCAATAGAAACCTCAGGGTCCTTGTTCTTTGAAGGCATATCTTTGCATACAATATCTCTCTGATAACTGTTCCTAAATTGGAGGTTTCTACAAGACTTCTTGCTTTCCACAGCTCAGAATATTGCTGTGGAGCATTCACTAGAATAATTCTGTGACTTCTTCAAAATTAGCAGGTGCATCTTAGGAAATAGGGCTTGTCGTTTATTCCTATTGAATGAAATTCTATCCTCTTGCTGAAGCCACCACATCTCTGATGTTCCTTCAGTGCTATTCTTGAATCATACTTTTAAAGGTATCTCAGATATAAGTGTTGCCCAATCCTTGGGCTGGTCCTCTGCACAGCTGTGCATCTCTTGACATTTGAGAGTTTATGTCTTTAGTGTTCTTAAGGTATTTTAGAGATGAAAAGGAAAAATAATCTATACAAGAAGACTCTTCAGAATTTATAATTGCAGCTCACTCACACAGTATCTGTAATAGCACATATAAATTCCACAATCTGGCACTGTTTGGCTAGATGCCATCAGAACACTTTGGTCCAACACAGTTTAAGAAGTTCTCAGGAGAGATCTCTTCCCCTGGGAACCTTAAGTACTGTGGAGTTCTTGTAGTGCATCAGCAGAGCTTCTTTCTGTGATTATACAAGAGTTCCCACTAAATCCCTCAATTTATAATATGTAGAAGGATGGAGCCAACAGCTCTCATTTCTATCCATACATAATGTATCTTAAGTACTCTTTTCACTAAGTCATACCCACATGCACAGCACAACCTTCTTTTTAGCTGCACATTTTGCAAGCCTAGTAAAAAGTCTTAGAAAATGCACTGAATATGCTCAGTATGTCACTTTCAAAGACGCATAAAAGTCAGCTCCAATCAGAAGGATTTCCTTACTGCTCTCTAAGTCTTTTTATCTGTAAGGAAATCTCTTCAAAAGCAAGCAGTGATGCTACTGCCCCTGAAAAAGTGAACATGGATATTAACTTGGTACCACAGCCAGGAACACAGAGGGGGGAAACATATTTAAAGCCAGTAACAAATTTGTAGGTTTCAATTATTAGAGTTTGCAAGTTAAAGTCCAAGATCCACTAACTGCCTAAAAGAAAACTGAAAAAGCAAGATTAACTTCTTTCCATTAACTAGGTATAAATCTGGGCAGAGACTTGGGGAATAGTTTGTTGAAAACAGAAGAAAATTCTGCTTTTCTAACTTGGTGCTGCATTAGGCTAGTGGTTCTACTACTGAAACCATATTCACATTCAGAATACTCATTATTTATAAGAAAACATTTAAATGATGTGCTATACACAACACAATTTGATGGTCTGGAAAGCTGACCTAAATTTTTGCTTTGTGAATGAGCACCTATAACAACTACAGCTATGGTAACATGAGCAGTAATAAAAGACCTAACCATGGTTGGCTAAACTATGCTGGGATTTCAACACAGAATCTGATAGCTTGTCATTCTGTGGCATGAAAAGCAAGGCCTTATCTAGAAATACAGCTGTGCTCAGACATTGACACTCCTAAAGGATCTGATGTAGTATATGCCATGTTTTTCTGAATGGTAACAGCACCTATAGTAAACTATATTTTTTCTTTGTTCCCTTGCTCATCACTCATTATTAGTCACAAAACTGAGTTAGAAGAAAGAAAATCCTTAACCGACTTTGGAGATGAGCCTGAGCTACAAAATCTGAACACTATCCTGTGCAAATGCACCTGTCTTTATTATGACTTTGTCCCTCACTCTGAAGGCTGTTTGGCTGTTTATCCAACAGTTGCATCTTTTTATAATCATAAACTGTAACTTCCCTTGAGCAGCGACTGTCTTTGTTTTACCTAGCTGCACAGTTCTAAGCTCAACAGGAACTCAGTCATTGTCTCTAAACACTGCTACAAGAGAAACAATTATTATTATTACAGCAGGAGGTGTTAGCAGTATCTAAAGTTAAAACTGCTGAAGACTTTACATTACAAGTTCAATTTTAGTTGCTTATAACCGTCACATGTTAAAGATCAAACCCTGGCCTGACCGAAGACATATGAATTTTGCTTACTGATATCAATGGAGTGAGAATGTCCCACCTCAATGTGATGGCTGAATGTTACTATGTTGCTTTCTACCTCAAGCTTCTATTTTTTCAAAGTTTCAGCAGGAAAAGCTCAGCCATTTCTGGAGAATGAAGTTATGAAAATATAGGTAGATACAATTTTTTTTTCCCCTGAGAGGCAAGATGGACCATAAGAAGGGCCCTCACCAAATTCACAGTCAGTTTTGGTCAATTTCATGGTCAAGGGATTTTTAAAATAATTAATTTTATGGTTTGTTGTGGGGGGACACAGGATTGCCACCATCACTTCTGTGTTGCATTCAGAGCTGAGGTCCGAGGGAGGTACCTAGAGATGGATTTGATCTCCCCTGAAGCACAGCCATGTACAGGTAGAGGAAGTCGTGTCCTGCCTCAGCCCTGCCAGGACTAGCAGGAGGAGACCAGTTCAAGGTAGAAACCTCTGGGTGGGGTGCCCCCAGCCCTGCCCTTTCCCTTCTCCCCACAATAGCTAGATATCATGGAAGAGATCTGATTTCATGGTCCATGACACTTTTTTTCATGGCTGTGGATTTGGTAGAGCCCTAGTTATAAGAGGTCCCAGGATTGAACTGGTGAGGTAGGTCAACCTTCCCTGTCCAAATATTCCTCCTAATTTGGCCCTTTACCCTTATTTTGGCTTTCTGTATGTATAATTCTTAATTAACATGTGGTCTGTGCAGTAGCTCACAACCTCTATGTAGGGCAAACAGAAGATTTTGTGATGGTATAACAATAGTGGGCAATGGAGGCCCCTCCCCTAAACACATTTCCACTCTGCCAAACTACATAGTAAACAAGTAGTTATCTAGGTGCTAGGTTGTAGGATAAAGGTGGTGGGAATCAACACCCCAGCAGACAGTCTACGTGACCTAGAGAGGGCCTGATCACCCCTCCCTGTTAATAATGGGCTATAACAATAGTTTGTTTCCCTGACTTCACTGGACTTCACCATAGGACCTTGAAGGGTGCCTCAGAGGACATCACTCCCTAGCTGAAGCCCGCTGTTGTGAAGTGGGGTCCCTGACTGCTGATTAGGTTGTAAGTCTGTCTATATTACTTCCTGTTTAACTCTGGGTATATCACTTTGTCTGGGTATTAGCTAAGTAATCTGTTTAGTTAAAAAAACACTTTATTCCTCCTGTGTGCATCTCTGTGGTTGTTGCTACTGGAATCCCGGACCTGAAACCCACTTGGTAGTGGGGAAGACTCTGTTTAATGTAATCAGCTATGAAGTGTTTTGTGATGTGATCTTGTGAAAAATACTTGAAAAATAAAGGCTAGTGTACTAAATTATGCAGGGGTGTTCCCAATATATCATAAGAAAAATTACAGAAAGAGATTGATTGTGAACACTTACAGCAAGGAAGATCTGAAGGGAGCTGTGAGCCACTTCTATATACTGGTATTCAAGCAAACACCCTGAGACAGTGATGTAACGGTGGTCCTCTGGTGCCCAATCTGGGGCCGGAGTCACAGATGTCACCATACAGCCTGGACCATTCTCCATCCACCAAGAACGGTGCATTGAGATATTAAAGGTGAGAATAAGATCTGTTTCCTGCAAAAGAAAAAGGGAAGGCTGTAATTCTGAAATGGTATTTTGACAGGTCTAAGGTAACCAGGATTGTGAAGTCACCTCATTACTTTGTGGCTGAAGTGGGAAGCAGATTTGCTTGCGCTTAAATAGGTGCTTGTGCTTAACTGACACCTCCAGTCTGTTAACCACTCAAGCAGCCTCCTCTCGTCTATGCCAGCGTTTGCTTAGTCTTGCAGGTGAACAATAGACTTACCACTGTCCCTGAGCCTCAGAGCATTCTCCTGTAGCATATAGCCCTTTCTTCGCTGAGCACTCACAAAAATACCAAGGCTGCTGTCCCCAAGGTGATAGCATACATAACCACCTTATTTGGTTCTGCCCACACTCAGAACTTAATACACACCACTGAGATCTATTCTAATAAAAGCAATCAAATTTCTTAGAAGAGAGCAATATATAAGAGATGAGTAAAGATAAAAAGTTTTATAGAAAACGAAGTATAAAACATTTTATAGAAACTAAGCTTAACAGGTTACATTATGTGCAAAGATTATTTCACTCCAAATGTCTTCTGCAGTGTTTCAACCAGCGCTGGTTGTGATCCTATTTTCATGAATGTAAAGACGCTACCAGATTTCATCTTAAATGAATAACAAGGGGGTGCGCACAGATGTCTCTCAAAATTCATTGTCTTTGGACAATGAATTGCAAACCTTGCTTGCACATAATAAGGCTACATCCCATGGCTTGTTTTCTTCTTCTCTGTGTTTCTTTCCAGTTGACTCTCTATACAATATGGGCTTCCATTGTGTTGACTTATGATGCTGAACTTACATTTTGTCAGAGGGAGACACACATTTTACCTTCTGCCTGGAAGAAGCCTGTTTTTGTGTCTGGTTGGTGACAGACTTCAAAATGTATTTTCAGTACATATATATAACTCTTTCAGTAGCATCCATATGCATATTTTGCAGCTATTATGAGGATCAGCACAACCTAAGCATTTATTAGAGACCTCAAATGACTCTCTTTGGTGAAGCAGAATGTATGTGCCAGGACCAGGATAATTTTGTGACCTCCTTGCTAGTTGGCACAGAAGTGGTCTTGCGTCACAGGTAGTCATGGCGTGCCACCCCCAAGCTCCTCAACTAGACCATCACACAGCAGGCACAAAGGATTCAAGAGCAATATAAGAACTTCATTTACTCCTGAATATAAGAGAAATATCCCTTGTAGGACACCCAAGTACTTGGCTTTGGGATGCAGGTATTGGTCATAGAGGGGCTGGAGAAAAGTCATCTCCCAACCCAAGTTCTGCTTCAAGCTGTCGCTGGAGGTCTGAGGCTGTGGTAGCTCCTGAACTACTGTGCCTATGCTGCAATGGAAGCCAGAATGGCTCATGGAGATGTATAGTGCCAGATCCACAACCCTATCCTAACTGCTCCCAGTCTGTCCATCCCTGTGTCAATCCACCAAGACCTTCAAGTGAGACCCCAGAAGTAGGTAGGTCTTCACAGAACTGAGAATGTGTGGTCTCACAGCAAGTTAACCCCATGTCCTTCCAACCTCGCTGTGGTGCAGAGCCACACTAGTATCTGCCCTATAGCTGGTACACTCTGCAGGCATGGAAGAAGAGAAAGGCAGGATTTGTCTGCCATGTAGCAATGGATTCCATTTCTAAATTCTTTTGTGATGCACAGACTCAGCATTCTAACTTTGTATCAGTTTCCAAGGAAGCAGCTATTATTTATTGCTCTGTCCAAAGGCAATGGGGCATAGCTAAAGAGTCAGAAAGGTGGGCAGGAAGGCATCCTGTGAACTTTTCACAGCTGGTACACACCAGATGGTGCAAAAGGAATATCAACACAGTAACACTTTAAAGCTACTTTTTATAAAGAGTATAAAATAGGTTGATAAATGATTAACGGATGTAATAAATATACCACAGACATGAATACTATGTGTTGTGGATGGCGGTAAGCACATCAGTCAAAGGTGTTGCAGATGATAAGCAACCTGTTAGTGGCAGGACTTTATAACAATTGATTAACCATTTATTAACCTCTATAAACACAATCTCTGTGCAAAGTGTCAATCTGAACATGGGCTCAGTCATGCAAAGAAAAATTGCCTGTCAGAAACATCTTTTCAGAACAAAGCTCTCTTGCACATCACCCAGTTTACATTTTTTTCAGCCTGTTGCTAACATTAATATTTAAGATCCTCAAAGATGTCAATATTACTACTTAATCAGGCATACCAAAGTGAACTGAATATAGCTCCACTCTGCAGCAGACAGTATTTGTATCTTTCCCTCCCATCAAAAACACCCATTTTCTAATTGCATTTAAGTTACAGGATCCTCACTTGTACTAACTCAACCAAAGGTAATTCAATCCAGAGATTTTTTGCATAATTTCATGATTGATATATCAGTCTGTGTTTGCATCTGGCATCACGCTGCTGGTAAACATATTTTTAAAAATTGCCCTAAGACACAGTGATGTTGCTTCAGTCTGTCTTAAAAACAGTTACTGCATGTATCCACCAAACTATCGGATAGCAACTGACTGTATACATTTTTGCAATCATGAATTACCGTGCAATCCCAAAAGGACCTCACTGGTATTAATGTGAATGGGGCTGCTTACAATGGTAACTTCTATGCCTAAAGGGTTTGTATGATCAGATCCCATTTGAACAAGTGGGCAAAAAGTCAAACCTAGCTACATATCAGGTGCAGTGAACTGAATTCTGTGGTTTAATTTGTCAGACATCTTAAGACAAACTTTGTAGCAATAAAAGAACACTCAGCAAAATACCCTGGTTTTTGGACCTAAGTTAAGCAAATATAATGAAGATTATGCCCAGGGAATAGACATGTACAAGTCAAAGATTCTGGTTTTATATACAGTACATCTGCATTGCAGCTGGAAGCATATTTTCCTTCCCGATAGACAGATGCATTAGTTCTGCTAGAGCTAGTGAACTAAAACTAGTGCAGCTGGCATTGCACAGGTGATGGCTCAGGCTCACTATCCAACTATGTACCTGGGGCTATGGGTAGGCTTATACATAAGAGGCTAGCTCAAGTGGCTACTGTGACTACATTGTTATTTTTAACATGCAGCAGAAGCAGAACTAGCAGGCATTTGTCTACTCACACTGAGAAGTGCACACCTAGCTACAATGTAAACATACCCACATGTTGCAGCCCATGATTTAACTTGGGATAAACAGGGTTGAAAATCTAATGTGTGGGGGAATAAATGAGTAAAGAACCAGAGGCAAAACACCGCAAACTTCAGACAATGAAGTAGAAAATCCTAACACTTTGCATTAAAATTCCTTCAAAAGGAAACCAATTTTTCTCAATACTTCAGGTATCCCAAGCATTTTAAAACAACATCTGAAATGAGGAATTGTCTTTTTGCAGGGGTTAAAGTTAGATGGCATGCCCCAAAATGCCATTCCGGGGCTCACTATTTTTACGGACTCAGTGTTCCAGGGCCCCTAAAAATAGAAAGTGGAGCCAGAACACTGCATTCCAGGGCCCACCACTGAAAAACAGCGAGCCCAGAATGCTGTGTTCTGGGTCCATCTTCTATTTTTAGGGGTACGAACACTGGGACCCTAAAAATAGCAGGCCCCGGAGTGGCATTCCGAGGTGTTCTGGCAGGCAGGGGAGGGGAATGGGGGGGCAGGGTCAAGGGCATTCCTGGGCAGGGCTCAAGCCCTGCCCCAAACCTCTCCCCTTCCAGGCCTTGCTCCAACCTGGGCCTGCTGCCTTGGCTGCAGCTGCAGCACCCAGGCCTACCGCGCCCACCTCCCCAGCCATGCACTGCCAGGCAAATGCGGGGGGCGGCCAGCTCACTCTGGGGGGAAACTAGGGGCAGGGGTGGGGCACTGGCACAGGGGGATGGCAGGAGCTGGGGTCCAGAGGGAGTGCCCCACTGCTGCAGGGGGAGGGCCACCAGCACCAGAGGAGGACCCACTGTTGCAGGAGCATTCCGGAGCCCCCCAAATTATACTTTAACCCCCGTCTTTTTGTGCCCCGAACATCTCCCTGAGTAGTAGTTTTTTGACTTCCTTTTCCTTACAAGAAAATTGGAAGCCCTACTTTGCATAAAAAGACTAGAACAAGGGCAACGATCTCACCCCACCAGTATCTCTGCTTAAGTTAATGGATTTATACTGGTATGAGTGAAATCAAATTTCATCATATTGTTGTCAGAAAACCTTTTCCTCTTTAAGTCACTGGAGCTGCTGTGGGAAATTCTTAACCACTCAACTCTCTTAACAGAGCGTTAGGAAAAACAAATTGGAGAAAGTGTTTTGTTCTAGTCTCTTTTTTATAATGAATTCAGAAGTATCAGGATCAACAAAAATTTTTAAGAAAATAAAATGAGAGAAAAACAAACTCCTCAAAAAACAATTAAAAAAATTAAGAAGTAGTCAAATACTGAATGATCTTTACTGTGTGTAAAGCTGGAAGATAAAGGGTACAGTGGGCAAAATTCAACCCTTGTGTACATGGGCACAAATCCACTGATTTCAATGAAATTGTGTCCTCTTACACCTGGCTGCATTGCTCCAAAGTCTTATAAATGAGAAGTGCAAGTAAAATTCCAAACTGCATAGACAATATAATTACACATTAAGATTTGCATAATTACATATGCAAATAAAACATTGCATATTTCAGCTTTCTTTCATTGCTGAACCCATCCCCTAAAGTGCAAAAGGAATGATTCTCTATTATGCTTAACAGTTCCTCCCCCCCACAAATAATAGTGTTTGTCATTTTATTTGAAAGCTGTGATTAGTATGAAATAAAATTGCTTCAGACAAGTATTGGCTTTTTTAGGTCATCAGGGAAAAAGAAACAGAAAAAGACTCGAGCAAGTGCATAATGTCAAAATGGGTATGAACAGACCTAGGTTTAAGTTCTGGCTCTGCCCACGATTTGCTGTGGGCCCCTGTGCAAATCCCTGAATGTCCATGTTCTTGGTTTCCCCCACTTTTAAGATGGGGGGTGTCATGCTAGGCATAAGAAGGCAAAGCCAACTTAAAAAATACATGACCCGAATCTAACTTTTAAAGGCATATTATGGGAAAATACAATGGTAGTGTTACAGTTAGGCTAGGGCTTTGATATACTTCTGTATCAATATTGGTTTCTTAATGAAATTTACATACATCCTTTTAGAAGATAACAAGGTAAATAAACTGCTTCTCTGTCTAGTTCAGCCGTGTTAGTCTAGTAAAACAAAACAAACAAGGAGTCTTGTGGCACTTAAAGACTAACAGAACTAAATTGGTTAGTTTTTAAGAGTCACAAGACTCTGCTTTTTTTGCTTCTCTGTCTGTTACTATTGTTCTATTGGAAGGGGTTGAAAGGGAACATTAACATCTAAACGGACCTTTGACGTACCAATGTAAGCTGTCTGTTAATGTAAGTTCTGTAAGTTCTTCCTCTTCAAAGCGTCTGATGAAGTGTGATATTCTCCCATGAAAGCTCATGCGATAAATAAATCTGTTAGTCTTTAAGTGCCACAAGACTCCTTGCTTTTTTTGCTTTACTAGACTAACACAGCTGCCCCTTCGGAACCTGTCTGTTAATGGTGCTATTGCAGCTAATTACTTATGGTGCCCAGGAAGTGAAGGTTATACTTCAAAGGACAATACATATGACTATTCTCCACTTAAGAAAGTACTTGGGAACTGTCATCAAAGCCCACATGAAGAAATGACCTGCAAATGCCCCCTTTGCTACAACTATAAAAGGAAGTTGGGACCCTAGGGGATTGGACTAGAAGATCTCATGAGGACCCTTCCAACCCTATGATTCTATTCTATTCTATATTACAAACATAATCCCTTTATCTCACATCTGTCCAAGTTTATCATGGAAAATGTGGGCCTCAGGATTGAGATCCCAGCCAGCACTGGCCTGGAAACCACCCTGCTAATTCTCAGGGGAGAATTAGAACAAGCTCTACACTTGGACTATTTGGTCTCTATTCCTGTAAACTGGATTTCTAACAAGTGAAGCTGTGGAACAAGGACTTAAACCCATCTAGGTATTGGATGTATGCCTAAGACCTGCAAACTCCAAATTCTACAAGACCATATCTTCTATGGACTCTAAATCATGTGTACGTACATGATCCACTTTGACCCTATATAACATCTTTTTGTTTCTTTTCTTTTTATATGAAATCTTTAGTTTTAGTTAATAAAGGATTGGCTGGCAGCGTGGTATTTTGGGTAAGATGCAAGCCTATATTGTTCTGGGCGATGGGGCTGACCCTCTGGGGTCAGAAGAACCTATTTCTTTAAGGACCTAGTGGCTGTACCGGGGAACAGTGACTGGAATGCAGTAAAGGAGGCTGAGTTTGTTTTATGGTGGCTTCTTGATGTCCAGTGTAGGGGAACAGAAGCATTGTTTGTGACTGGTTGGGAAGTTTATCTCCAGGTAACCCACCAGTGCTGGGAGAATTTGCTCTCCTTTTTGCAGCTTGTCCTGATCTTTGCATATTCAGGTGGTTATCCCAGGAGGCCCAGGTCACATATGTCATACCTATTGCAGAGAAGTGTTGGAAGGCTTCAATAATTCTTTTTGTTTAATAAAACCAAAACAAAAGCCAGCTTAGAGATCCTTGGGTGGAAGCGCAAAAAAGTGCTGAATATTAATAAAATTTTAAAATGGTAAATCCAAGTCAATAACTAAAAGAATTTTATTTTAAGAAGCAAGAAGAGGTGATTAGTCAAATAGGATCCTGGTTTTAGCAAACACTTCCACTGATTCCAACAGAAATCTGAATAGAATAGGCCTGCTTTTGACTCTAATTATTGCAAGAGGAGTTACAGAAGTAACTTACAGAATTTATGGGAATTATGAGTATAAAAGCAGCCCAAAGTGGGTTCAGAATCAGGCCCAGAGTTCACTCTCTCTCCCACAGCACAAAGGAAACTAGTCGATCAACCAGTGTGCAAAGCAAGACTAAGGGGAACATTTGCAGCTGATGTAAATTATCATGGGCCATACTTTGACTCCTAGAGTGAATGAGCCTTTGGCAATTTTCACCAGCTAAGAATGTGACCTGTAAGTATATGTCATTCCATCTATAGGCAGAAGAAAAGTATCTGTAGTTGGTGGGTGGCAAAGGACTACTTGGTGTGTGACTGGTTCTAATGACAACACTGGTGAACTCTGGAATCTCTTTGAAGCGATGCCTAAGTCAGTCTGTGGATGGACACATCCATCAATCACTAACATCCATTATTCAGGAGCACAGAGTTCTTCATGAAAAAGTCCTCTTGCTATTTACACACATTACTATGCAGACTGTTTAAACACAGTTTTAGTGGACATGGAAAAAGTCTACAGAAGCAGCAAGGGATTTTTTTTTTTAATCCTCTTGTGCATTTCTTGTATGTGTTCTTTTCAACATCTGCGGTTCAGATGTTATTCAGAGAAATGCTGAGAAGTAGGCTGATAAGCCTTGAAACTGTGGAACTTAACAGGAATGTTGATGCCTGCTGGGCATGCCAATATGGTATTGTTCACAGCCTGTATGTCAAGGAAGATTTTATTATCCTAATTCATCAAACAGTTGCTTCCTCTTCTGGACACAGATATAGCTGTACAAGCTTTATTGAAGATTCCTGTGAAGCTTTTGTAAATGCTGGTGCTATTTACAAAAACTGTTAAAGAAAATTGAACTAGATTTTGTTTATGGACCAAGAAAGGGAAACTGGGAAAGAATGTAGAAAAATCTCTTTGTTGATATTCTTGAAATGACAAAAGATATTTGATATAGACATGGGAGGCACAGATAGATTACATAACTGAACTACTTGCAGTCTGGGGATTGCAGAGAAGCATTATAAATGCAGACATCTTCAAGACAAGTCTGATTTTGAGCTTGTAATTTCAGTTTATCCTAGTCTTCTAAACAATACTGATCACTTGACAGTGATGTGACTAGTTTCAGACACTGGGCTGTAGTCTAGATTAACCCACAGTGAATAACAATTTACGATGAAGATGAAATCAGGGAAAGGATCCAGTTGTGGACTCCCCACTAAAAGAGTTCATTGCATTGTTAGATGTGATATTTCCAGTAGAGACAGGGAGGTGTTAGTATCATTATACAAGGTGCTGGTGAAACCCCATCTGGAACATTGTGTGCAGTTCTGGTCTCCCATGTTTTAAAAAGTTGAATTCAAACCAGAACGGGTGCAGAGAAAGACTACAGGGATGATTCATTGTATGGAAAACTTGCCTTATGAGAGGCGACAAAGAGCTTGGTTTGTTTAGCCTAACCAAAAGAAGGTTGAGGGGAGATGATGTTCTCTGTAAGTAAATCAGAGGGATAAATACAAGGGAGGGAAAGGAATTATTTGAGTACAGTACCAGTGTGGACACAAGAACAAATGGATACAAAATGTCCATCAGGAAATTTAGGCTTAAAATTAGATGCAGGTTTCTAACCACCAGCGGAGTAAAAAGTTCTGGAAGAGCCTTCCAAGGGGAGCTGAGAGAGCAAAAACACCCTACCTGGCTTCGAAACTAAGTTTGATAAATTTATGGATGGGATGGTATGCTGGGATGGGCTAGTTTGGCAATTAACCTGTTTTTGACTACTGGTGGTGGATATGCCAGTGATCTGAAATGGGACATTAAGTGGGGTGGGCTCTGAGTTATTACAGAGAATTCTCTCTCATGTGTCTGGCGGGTGAGACTTGTCCACGTGCTCAGGGTTTAACTGATCACCATATTTGGGGTTGGGAAAGAGTTTTTCCCCAGGGCAGATTGGCAAAGGGCTCTGAGGTGTGTGTGTGGGGGGGGGGGGTTTGTTTTGTTTTTTTTCCCTCTTTTCTGTAGCATGGGCATGGCTCACTTGCTAGCAGATTCTCCATATTTTCAACTCTTTAAACCATGATTTGAGGACTTTAATAATTCAGTCATAAGTTAGAGGTTTATTACAGGAATGGGTGGGTGACGATTTATGGCCAGCATTGTGCAGGAGGTCAGACTAAAACTAGATGATCATATCGGTCCCTTCGGACCTTAGAGTCTATGAGACACAACCTCTCGTGTGCTGGGGGTCAGTAAGAGGCCAGCACATGGTCAGAGATGGCCAGGAGGTATGGTGATTCAATTTTTCTCTTACAGCTGTTCCCCTGTGGAGTTCTGACATAGGTTAGAGCATCTCAATCTATAGAAAATCCCAAGAGAAATCAGCAGGTAGAAGCAATTCAGGGCAACGCCCTCATAGGCTGCAGCAAACCTTGCTGGCACAGGGAAACAAAATTTATATCTCCCTGTATCAGCTTCAGTTAATCTGGTTTGTCATGTCATGGGAAATCCGATGCTTTCATTGTTCTAATTAAGACTTGCAAAAATCTGTGCAAGCCTCCAGTGCTTCAATACAAGTTTTGTCAAATACAGCAGTACAGCCACTTGTTTCATTTTTCAAACACACACTATCAAGAGCAGGCTGTTTGGAGCCTGAATTATCACATGCAGTTTCACTGATAAAGATCATCGTTTAAAAGCTGCTATAGTTCTGGATGTTTTGGATGCACAAAGGCCTCTGTAGGCCGCTTTTCCTTCTGTTATCTCACTTTTCCACTTCTAGTTCTCATGAGGCAGTATCGTTTTCATCATGCAAGCAGACCTCTTCTTGTCTAAAGAAACACCTGCATTCATCAGTGGGGCAAAACAGTGTAAAGCAGCCTGTCATCTGTTTCCATAAACACACAGACCTTTCGATCATCCCCGATTATGTCAAAATTAGTAATATGCACAGAAATTCAAAGGGATATATTTTTCTGGACTATGACTGATTTCATTTATTAAAAATTGAAACTATAAATGCTATTAATCTGCAATGTATTAGACTGAAGTATTCACAAGCCCTGCTCAGAAAGTTTTATGCTCATATACAGTTACTGTATAACAGCACTGTCTTACTCCTGTCCAGAGATCATGGATTTCTATTGCACATTTTCTTTTCTCCTGTTGCACATTCATTCATCTCAGTCATTCCCTCTTTTCTTTCACTTGCACACGAGTCTTTGCCTCCCCTTTCTTTGATATATTGGGGGGGAGGGGTCAGGTAACTATCAAATCCTGTACATACCGTGCCTGCCTGATTCTCTTCTCACACACCTGGTTTTACATCAGTATAATTCTGTTATTTTCAATTGTGTTATTCCTGATTTTCATCTGTGCAAGAGCAAAGAATCAAGATCATCGTCTGGCTATCATATGGTTTAAATTATAAATGGAGACCTCAGAAGCACATTCACTGGTATGTTTCGTCAATATGCTAGTAAGAAGTTCCTCAGATTCATTTAAAGAGAGTTCTAGGAAGAATTCTTCCAAGGAGCCCCCAAAATCACGTTAAAAGATATTAACAAATATTGGGAAGACTGAGACCCTTTGAAATTGCAATTACAAAATTCTTCAATATTTCATAATTTTTGTGTGACAAAATATATCCATGGCCCTAAAAATGACATGCAGTTACACAACTCTGAGGATTTTGTCATTTAGTACAGCAGAATAATGTTTTGGAATCTCCCATAAACACTGGCCTAAGGTCCTTTGAGGACTGTAATCAGTGGAATCTTAACTGCCATCTTAGTCCTCTCTCTTAACGGAACACATACATTCAACGTGTCTAAGATTTCTGGTCTGTTCTAGGAATACTCATAAAAAGATTTAACTCCAGCATATTCTATGGCATCAGCAAGAAGTATGACTATTATTGTGAAAGAGTTCAGCCTCCCATAGACTTTGCAATATGCTAGGCAAAGGATCTGCATGCTACCCCACTGGAAAATATCAAAAGAAAATATTTTAATATCCCACAGTTTGTACCCTGGGAATCGAAAAGCTTTGTTGCTCAGCCTCATTCCATTCACATCAGTTCTACCCTGGTATAATACCACCAACTTACAAGGAATTACTCATGATAGATACCAGCGTACATGACAATAAAATAGAACCTGTGTCTGTTAGTATTTTCTTAGCCCATCAGTAGCAAAATTTGATACCCTAAATTCTCTGGAGAAGTATTTTCAAGCTTCGACACCTTACTTGAGGCATCAAGTTCCTTATTTGGAAGCTCAAATCAGCAAACAGCTGAGCAGATACCTATTTTTGTGCGCTATGTTTCTGTTCTGGTGCCAAAATATGAAACAAACTGGCCTAATTTAGGTGCTCAAGACTGAAAATGGGGCTTGGTGCATTTTTTTATCTTAGAGAAGAACAGAACTCAACAGAGACAGAATAGGGACACCATCCTAGCCTCCACTATTCTTTCTACACCAAAGTTATGTTTTAGAAAATACAACTACCAATGCATTTCCAAATCTTTCTAAATTCAACCTTCTGTTGTATCTCTTTCCAAAATGAAGACAAACTTGTGAAAAAGTTCCAGAGCGTTGGCTGTTCTCTAATAACTGAAACCATACGATTCTCCAGGCTTATAGCAGTATTAATATTTGTCATGTGCAATGTAGAAGGGGTTTTAAAGACATTTTAGTTGTACTTTATTTTCAGAATTGTTGCTTAGTATTTTATCTTGGTTTATCCAGGCAAATATGTAGATCGATAGTGCTTAGAATTTTCAGAGACAAATATAAATAGCCTCCTAATGCTAAATAAAACACTTCTAAGGACATGAATTTATTACTTTTGGACAGCATCCAAAAGACTGCCTGTAGACTCCTCAGTCAAATGGGACAAAGCTAGTTGGCTGCTTATGGGAGAGACTGGGTCAAGGAGGGAAAAAATGATTGAGACTTCACCTCCCAAAATAAAATTTGCTCTTTCTAGAGTGATTGATCTACTGTATTGACTAAAATATATATTCTACACAGTGCCAAAAGCACTCTGCTTGACAACCTCTGTCCAATCCAGAGCTCTGGTCTTAACCCAATATAAGGTAAAATCTTTTCCCCAACTACATTTCCACTACTGCAAAGAAGCATGACACAGCTGCTCTGACAGCTCTCGACACCCTGGAATTTCTCCCCATATATGGGAATTTACAGCTGGTGAGGTTTGCCTGCTTTACAGTCTCTTTGCACTAGTTGGAGTGACACATGAAGAACAGAGGATTTAGGTCCAGGGCTTTAGGGCTCTTAATTGGGGCAAGAAAAAATTTGTGATGGAATAATAGACAGACTCGGACTACACATGAGCACAAAGGGGTATGAAGGAGCAAGGACTCCCCTTAGGTCCCTGTATAACTTGTCTAGGATCTCAGCATGTAGCAATAAGAAAATGCTGTGCCCTTGTTTACTCTCACTGCTCGTGAAGTAGAGAGTAGCGGGGAAGGAGAACCAGTGGAGCATTAGGGCTTTTGTACAAATGAATGCTTAATCCAGAATAAAGTAAGTGAGAATTTAAAGTAGATCAACTATTTCTCATAAACTCCACGTGTGGAGGTTTTTATTCCTTCCAGTGTGGATTAAGCTATTCAGATATGGAATGTGGAATAAAAGCATCCACACATGGAGTTAATCAGGAATAATGGAACAGGCATAGCTATTCCAGATTAACACCCTGAGTAGGCAAGCCCATCTCCCCCACTTACTGACCAACTGAGCAGAAAGTTGTTGTCACTTGTAAGAAATTACTATCCTTTAAAGCAAGGAGGTCTTGGCATTGTGGAGGTTATGCACTAGTGTTTACATAGAGGCTGAGCCTAAAGGGAACATCTAACCTTAAGTTTTCAATTTGTTAGGAAATGAGTTCCATGACAAAACTCTTGATTTTTTGGTGGTGGGGGGGTTATGAATATTTTTGTTCACCCAGACAGCTCACTGTTGACCATAACTACTCTCTGTCAGCTAAGTGGAAAATACATTGGCTTCAAACCATCAGTAAAATATTGCTAAAACTGTAATTGTAAACTGATGGATATTTGTTTTTCCCCGTCTTCCAGGAATGTTGAAAGTGGGCATATGTTTCCTGCAGCACCCACTGTGCACCAGGTGTGACTTTGCAGTACCCTGATTCCATTTATCTCTTCAAGGGGCTCCTTAAATAGACTCCATACAGGCTTTATTTTTGACCAGTAATGCCTCTTCTGGGAGGACTGGTTGGGAGATTAGAGTGGGATGGAAGAAGAGTCCCAGGGGTGAGAGAAAATGCCAGAGCTATCTATGGATTTTTTTTGTGTGCTTTTGGAATAGACTTTAGTTTGGGTCTCTGGGTTGTTGTAAGGCAGTTCTGGTATTAAACTAGTCCCAGACAAAGCTATTGTTGAGAAAGTCTCTGATTTCACAAAGGATCCTGAGCAAAGAAAAATCAGGAGCAGTTTCTGCAGCACCTGGGAACCTTTGGGACAATTGGGACAGGACAGGCTGAGCCCAGAAATGGCAAAGCTGGGCCTGGAGCATGTTGTTGAGTCCTTTTTCTGCATCTTTGAGTGGCTCGCCTGGATGTCTAGCTGGGAAGACTCCACTTGTCTGCTAGGGTGATGCCATTTCTGAGCAGAAATTTGAGTGATGCAGTTGAGCTTGTACCCCAAACCAAAAGCAGATATTATTGATCAGAAGGGCCCATGGCTGAAGCATACTAGCATAAATTCTGCACGGAGCCATGTTCATGGTGAGCCCATCTCTACATTTGAGCACAGAGGTTGCAGGACCTACTAATTGTGGCTGAATCCAGAGACAAATTTGTTGGGAATAGTTGTGGATTGGTATAGAACAGTGGTTCCCAACCTTTTTCAGGCTGGGGACCCCTTTTTAACAAAAAAACTTTTCGGCCCCCTGGCTGATTATATAATCTGGCCCATGCAGGGAGACTCTAGCCTGCAATGCTCTGGCGGCAGCACTGGGGCAGCCAATGAGCAGTGCTGCCACCACCACCATTGCCTGCACTGCCGGGGAGCGAAGCCAAGCCGAAGCAGCTATGGCCCCCTGCCCCTGTCCTTGCCGGGGAGCTGCTGCGGGGAAAGGCAGCCCTGGCAGGGAGCATCAGGGCTGTAACTGGATTCCAGCCCTGGTATGGGGAGACTCCACGGACCCCCAATGACATGTCTGCAGACCCCTGGGGGTCCCCAGACCACAGGTTGGGAACCACTGGTCTAGAAAATTTTCTGCCATTTCTGCCCGTAGGGGATCCACTGTAGGTGAAGCAGTTTTAGGTGGCATCTCTGGCAAAAGCAGTGGAAAGAGCAGAGGCCTTCTTGGAAGTGAAGAGAACTGAGCAGCTGGAGCTGGGAAGACTGGGAGTACCCAGTTCAGGAAGATGACTGAGAAAAGGAATACCCCAACCTGAAGGGAGTCATCAGAGGAAAAAAGTTAAGGTTAGTCCTGATCACCAGATTGTTAAAAAAAAATGGCCAGCAACCACCTTATCCTCCCAGAGGAACTGAGAGATTCCAGTGGAGTGCCTGTGCTGTGGGGAAGCAGGACTCTTACAAAATTTTCATCTCATGAAATGTGACTTTGGAGGATGTTTCAGCCTCCTAGGAAGGTTGGGATCCTTACCTAAGAGGCTAAACCTTCAAAGAGGAAGACAAACTCTCTGAGGTATGTTTCCAGTGCAGGCTGGGAGATCATAAGCAGAACAGTTGCGTTTTTGAAGACTGGCACTGTGAAGAGATAAGAGAAGGGTCTGAGGATGTTGAGAAATGACAACTTGTGTCAGAAACAGCAATCTGGTAAATGCCAGTACAATATATTAATTTGTTAGCCAGAATTTGTAAATGTTCTAAATGTAAAAATAGACAGGAAAGAGAAAGTTGTTCTGATCCACTCTTTAAGTATGAGGGTAGAACAGAGTACCAGACCACCCCAGAAGGATCAGTATGAGATTGGTACAACTTCTATTTCATCTAAGTTAAGAGTTTGATGTATCCCAGAACTAAACAAATCCTCAGAAGCAGGTGTGGACCCAGGAGAGATGCAAATTGACGGGCACCCAGGCCATGCATTAGGGGTTGCTGAAGAGATTCAGTTGGCACCTGGTGGACACCCACACTAGGCAGCAGGAGAAAACACTCAAGGTGTAGATAACTTAAGCCCTACCTCAGGATGCAGGGGGTGAATTACTTGAGGAATATCAGGTAAATTTAGGGGAAAGAGATGACCTGCTAATTATGAAGGGAACTGAAAGAGGAGCTGGAGACTCTGATAGCCCACACCATACAGGCATGTAGCTGGCAAACTTGATGCAATGGCCATGGGCAGAATAAAAAGGGGGGAGGGTAATTATTTCCAGCAGAACTTACCTTGGTGTGGACAAAGTTCAAAGGGAGTAGATAAGTAACAAGGTAAGCAGTAAGCAGCAATCCTGTTACTTGAGACAATAGTGTTTCATCTTCCTCTACCAAGTATTCCCATTCCTTCCTCGGCAGGCACTTCTGACATATCGTGCTACCAAACCCATTTTATGAGACTGGGCAATGAGTTGCAGGGGGGCAGGTCACAATGGGAAATGATTTTGAGGGTGAAGAAATAGCATGGAGCCCAAGACAGCTCTGATCTGGCTGTTGACCAAGAAGACATGGTAGGAAATATGAGGACAGTACCCTGCCAGGAGGCAAGGATGCTCCACCACCCATTGGGAAAGGGAGAGGAATCTTACAGAACATAGATAAATGTGAGACTTCATTTTTTGGGGAAAATGATAAGAAAAGAATTAAATATATTAATATTTACCTAGTCAGTGCACTAAATAGAGGATAAATATATTTACTGTTCTAAACTCTAAGATCTCCCATAAAATAGCAATTTTATATTAATCAGAATTTTAAGACATTTACAATATTCATTTAAAGGGAGTCTGGAGTTCATGATTATTGGTCCTCCTTTTCACATTAAGCAACCTGAATCTAGCCTTAACGGATAGTGAGTGGAATCTGAGTGAGATCTAACATCTGGTGTTCTTGTTCAGATCCTGTGATTCTGACTGGAATACAAGTGACCAATTATACTATCAGTGTAACAAAATTGCAATGATTTTTGTAATCTATGCCATGTCAGCTATCGTTGGAAAGGTTATAATTTGATAAGTATGCTAAATACTGTTTGTGTGTGTATACCATCTTGATACTGGGAATTATGGATATGTGTGATATCTGAATGCAAACACTTGTGATGTGCTAATGGGTTACACTACCTGAGGTTTTATTAGCATCAGCACTTATGATCATAGTCTTCAGCTATACAACCCAGAATGAGAAGTCTGGAGCTAGGCCTCTGAGTCATCAGGAGATGAAGGGACATGCCTGTGGTCAGGGGGGCTGCAAGTGCTTTGAGCTTGTGTTGGGAAAAAGCCACATGGGAGAAATTATAAAATGTTGCTTTACCATCTCCATCTTGTCTTCATCCTTGCTTCCTACAGCTGGATCAACTACTCTACATTCTAAGCTCTGAAACAAAGGACTGAGACCCGGTCAGATGTACTGAATGTACCTCAGAAGAAATACATAAGCATGCAAACTCCAACACTTGAGAAGAATCTAATATATATGGACTTTGAAGTCATTTCTATGTATCTGATCCCTTTATTAATTTAATATCTCACCTTGCTTGTTTTTGACTTTTATAATAAACCTCTAGTTTTAGATACTAAAGGACTGGCTGGCACCATGATATTTTGGGTAAGAGCCAAACTAATATTAATCTGATAATGCGACTGACCCTCTGAGGATCAAAAGAACATCTCTGTAAAGTGAACGGATTTTTAAAAAAACAAAACAAAACAAAACAAGGAGTCCCGTGGCACTTAAAGACTAACATTTATTCATTGCATGAGCTTTTGTGGGAGAAAATCCCATTTAGTCAGATGCTTTGAAGATGGGGGAACTTATAGAATGGGAGGAAAATAAATGCAGGGAAGTGTAAGTCATGGGATCAGATCATACTGTAACAGCAAGTCAAAGCAGTTGCTAAGATTCAAACACTGGGAAACAACACATAGAGAAAGGTGAGGTCAACTCACCTGTTATAATGGGAAAAGAATCCATAGTCACAAATTAATCCTGCTTTCACACAATCAAATCTGCATATCAGTTCCAATTCTGCAGTTTCTCTTTGAAGTCTTGATGTGTTACTTATTTGCTTGAGAACAGTTGTTAAACAATCAACAGAGTGGTTAGGAAGACTGAAGTGCTCAGCTACTGGTTTTTGAATGTTGTGATTTCTGATGTCAGTTTTGTGCCCATTTATTCTTTTGCTCAGAGATTGTCCTGTTTGTCCAATGTATAAGGTGTGGAGGAATTTTCTGGCACATCATGGCATAAATCACATGTGGATGAGCAAGTGAATAAGCCCTTGATGGAGTAGCTGGCTTGACTAGGTCCTATGATGGTGTCTTTGTGCAGATATGTGGAGAAAAGTTGGCAACGTGGTTTGTTGCGGGGGTGTGTGCCTGCTGTAATGTTTTTGTTGTTAAGCCTATAGTTTTAAAAGGGATAGCCGTGTTAGTCCAGTGAAAAAACAACAAGCAGTTGCGTGGCACTTTAAGACTAACAGATTTATTTTTTGCATGAGCTTTCATGGGAGAAGATCCCACCTCCTCAGATGCTTCGAAGATGGGTGAACTTACAGAAAGGAATGAAACTAAATACAAGGGGGTGTAAAACATAGGATCAGGTCATAAAGTAACAGCAAATCAGAGCAGTTTACAGGCTCAAACCATGGGAAATCAAAGAACAGAGAAACCAGTTGCTGAGCACTTCCATCTTCCTAATCACTCAATGATGGATTTGTTAACGACTGTCGTTAGAGCTGTATCTGGGACATCAAGACTTCAAAGAGAGACAGCTGAACTCGAATTAATATGCAAGCTAAATTCTGTGAAAGCAGGACTGAATCGAGACTATGGATTCTTTTCCCATTACAAAGGGTAATTTGACTTCAGGCTTCCCATGGTTTGAGCCTGTAAACTGCTCTGATTTGCTGTTACTTTATGACCTGATCCTATGTTTTACACCCCCTTGCATTTAGTTTCATTCCTTTCTGTAAGTTCACCCATCTTCGAAGCCTACAGTTGCTGGTGAGTATCTGTTTCAGGTTACGGGGCTGTCTGTAGACAAGGAGAGGTCTGTCTCCCAAGGCTTGAGAGAGTGAGAGGTCATCATTTAGAATAGGCTGTAGATTCTTAATGATCTGTTGTAGAGGTCTCACTTGGGGGTTGTATGTGACGACCAGTGGCATTCTATTGTTTTCTTTCTTGGGCTTCTCCTGCAGTAGTTGACTTCAGGGTTCCCGGCTGGCTCTGTCTATCTGTTTTTTCATTGCCACAGGTGGGTACTGTATTTTTAAGAATGCTTGATAGAGATCCTGAAGGTATCTGTCTCTGTCTGAGGGATCAGAGCAAATGAGGTTATATCTTAGCGCGTGGCTGTAGACAATGGACCATGTGGTGTGTTTTGGATGAAGGCTTGAGGGATGTAGGGAACTAGACCGCTCACTAGGTTTTCGGTATAGAGTAGTGTTTATGGCTATGTCTACACTAGCCAAGTTAGTTTGGACTTCTTAGTCCATCCCTAATTTGTACTGTAGTGCCCAGAAAGTGGGTCTCCTGTGTGGAGCGTTCCAGGCTAAGTCTGATTGTGGAGCGGAAATTGTTGACATCTCTATGGAAATCTTCAAGGGCTTCTCTACCATGGGTCCAGCTGATGAAGAGTTTTTAAATAACTTGTCTCTTTACTGGACCTAGTTACTGATTAAGAGCCAGAGACTGAAATGCAATAAAGTGGATGAAGGGGTTACTTACCTGTAACAGGTGTTCTTCGAGATGTGTTGCTCCTGGCCATTCCCTAGTAGGTGTCTGCACGCCACGTGCACGGAACGCCGGAATTTTTTCCCCTAGAGTACCCGTAGGGCCGGTCATAGTGGCGCCTCCGCGGTGCTCCATATAACCACCAGCCAGCCCCTTCCCTCCTCAGTTCCTTCTACCCAACTTTCCAAAGCAGGGAAGCGAGAGGGAGTGGAATGGCCAGGAGCAACACATCTGGAAGAACACTGGTTACAGGTAAGTAACCCCTTCTTCTTCTTCAAGTGATTGCTCCTGTCCATTCCCTAGTAGGTGAGTCACGAGCCTTACCTTAGATGGCGGGAGGAATCAGAGATGTACTGACTCGAGGACCGCTCTTCCCACCGCTGCATCCTGCCGAGTCTGGTGGGTGATGGCATAGTGCTGCGTAAAGGTATGAGTGGAGGCCCAAGTAGCGGCCTTGCATATTTCCATGACTGGAATGCCCACTGGAAACGCCACCAAGGTGGCCTGGGCTCTCATGGAATGCGCTTTCACTACCGGAAGCGGTCTACCCTCCAGCAAGTAGCATTCTTTAATACATGCTATGATCCATGATACAATTCTCTGGGAAGAAACTGGCCGCCCTTTCATCCTGTCCACGATGGCCACGAAGAGCTGCTGCACCTTGCGAAAGGGCTTCGTTCTCTCGATGTAGAAGGCTAAAGCCCTCCTCACATCTAGTGTATGTAGCTGCCTGTCTTCCTCTGACACGTCCGGCTTGGGGTGGAAGATGGGCAGGCATATGTCCCGATTCATGTAGAACTGCGAGACCACCTTGGTGGTGAAGGCCGGGTGGGGTCACAGCTGGACTTTGTCCTTGAAGAAGCAAGTAAATAGTGACTCCACCATCAGGGCCTGGATCTCTGACACCATCCTAGCTGACGTAATCGCTATCAAGAACGCTACCTTCCAGGAGAGGTAGAGTAAGGAGCACATTGCTAGGGGTTTGAAGGGCGGCCTCGTGAGTTTAGAAAGGACCAGGTTCGGTCCCACTGTGCCACCAGGGCCCATACCAAGGGAAATAACCTTGATAAGCCCTTCAGGAAACGTTTAACCACAGGGTGTGAGAAAACCGACGCATGCCCAGGTACTTGTCTAAAGGATGATATTGCCGCCAGGTGCACCTTAACTGACGCGGTAGATAACCCACTCAATTTTAACAACCACAGGTAGTCTAATAGCTCTGGGAGAGGGAGGGTGCATGGGTCCCACCCCTTGACCGTGGACCAATGGGCAAACCTGCGCCACTTAGCCCTGTAAGAGGTTCTCGTAGTCTGTTTTCTACTATTACGGAGAACTTCCCGCACTGGGGACGAGCATTGTTGTTCCCTGCTGGTTAACCATGAAGGAGCCAGGAGTGGAGATGCAGGGCCCCCAAACTGGGGTGAAGCAACTGGCTGTTGTCCTGGGTCACTAGGTCTGGTCTCGACGGAAGTTGCTCCGGGACCTGGACTGACAGCCTCAGGAGGGTCAAGAACCAGTGCTGCCTTGGCCACACAGGAGCTATCAAAATAACCCTTGCCCTGTCTGACTTTATCTTTTGGACCACCCTGGGCACCAGTGGCATCATGGGAAAGGCATACAGCAGGTGCTTTGCCCATGAGATGTTGAATGTGTCTGCCACTGAGCCGGGGCTGAGGCCCCTGAATGAGCAGAACTGACGGCACTTCCTGTTGTGTTCAGAGGCAAACAGGTCTACTAGGGGACGACCCCACTTGTAGAAGAGACCCTCTAGCACTTGCTAGTTTAGCGACCACTTGTGTGACATGACCTTCCAGCTCAAAGAGTCTGCAAGGTTGTTCTGGAGCCCCAGCAGGTAGGAGGCTTCTGGTGAATCCTGTGGTGAATACAGAATTCTCATAGTTGCATCGCTTCCTGGCATAACTGCGTGGAGCAGGCCCCCCCTTGTCTGTTGATACAAAACATGGTTGGGGTGTTGTCTGTTTGTATCAGCACTGTCTTCCCTTCCAAAAGCCTCTGAAAAGCTGTGCACACCAGGCGCACTGCTCCGAGCTCCTTTACGTTGATATGCATGCACTGGGGTCCTTGCCTTCCCAGAGACCTTGAGTCCTGAGGCGACCTAGGTGAGCACCCCAACCCCGGTTGGATGCATCCGTCACGACGCAGATCAATCAGTGCTTGGACCTGAATGGGACCCTAGCACAAAGGTTGGCCTCCTGGATCCACCATTCAAGGGATTTCTGCACCTGGGCCAGCACAGTGACCATCATGTCCAGATTGTCCTAGGTCGGCCAAAACACCTCTGCCAGCCACATCTGAAATGGGCGCAGATGGAGACGGGTGTGTTTCACCATAAAGGTGCAGGCTGCCATCTTCCCCACCAGCCTGAGACAACTTCTGGCCGAGGTGAAGGGAAACCTCGTTAGGGTCTCTACAGTCTGTCTGATTGTCTGGAAGCGAGAGGCTGGAAGACTCACCCTTGCTGCTACTGAGTCTAGGACTGCGCCTATGAACTCTATTCTTTGTGTCGGTGCCAGTACTGACTTTTGGGTGTTCAACAGTAGCCCCAGGCGATCGAAGAGGTCCTGGACTGACTTCACGTGGGATGAGACTTCCTGTCTTGATTGACCCGACACTAGCCAGTCGTCGAGGAATGGAAAAAGTGAGATCCCTCAACACTGGAGGAAGGCCGCAACCACTAACAGGCACTTTGTAAAGACCCGAGGTGCCGCCACTAAGCCAAACGGGAGCAATGTAAACTGCAGGTGCCTCTGGCCTACAACGAACCGCAGAAACTTTCTGTGGCTTGGACGTATGGAGATGTGGAAATATGCATCCTGAAGGTCGAGGGAGGCATACCAATCACCTGGAACCAGAGCAGGGACTACTCACGAGAGTGAAATCATTCGAAACCGGATCTTTCGGAGGAACTGGTTGAGGTGTCGCAAGTCCAAAACGGGGTGAAGACCTCCCTTTGCCTTGGGGATAAGGAAAAAACGCGAGTAAAACCCTTTTCCCTGCCGTTCGTAGGGAACCTCCTCCACTGCTCCTTTCTGTAACAATGAATGGACCTCTTATAGCAGGATCTGTTCGTGAGCCGAGTCCTTGGGGCATGGCTGAGAAATGGGGGGGGGAATGCATGAGGTAGTGAAGAAAATTGGAGGGAGTATCCCCTCTTGATAGTCTTTAGCACCCATTTGTCTGAAGTAATTTGACACCAGTTCAATAGGTACCTGGCGAGTCTGCTCAAGAACAAGGGGGGGAGGGGTCTGGATCCTCTGGGGAAATTGGTAGGCCGCCCTTGAGTGGACCTTCAAAAGGTCTTTTTGGGTGCTGAGGAGTGGCGGGGACCGCCCTGACTATTAGACTGGCACCCACTAGATCTGCGTTCCAAGCAGTTCCGTCTCCTGTCATAGTCCTGGTGGCGTGGGTAGGAGTGTGGAGGTGGCTGCGGCTTGAAGGGCTTTCGCTGAGGGGCCGCAGTATGAAGTCCCAGGGACCCTGGCAGCGCTCTGGAATCCTTCAGGGTCTGTAAGCGTGAGCCTGTTTGCTGAGAGAACAGCTCCAGACCCTTGAAGGAAAGGTCCTGAATAGCAGCCTGGACCTCCTGTCACAAGCCCGACGCCTGCAGCCAGGAGCTCCTTCTCATGGTAACGCCTGATACCATACTGCGGGCAGCTGAATCCGCAGCATCCAGTGTGGACTGCAGGAGAGACTTCGACACTGCCTTCCCTTCTTTGATGGAGGCAGTGAGGTCATGCCTGGAATCCTGGTCCAGGGCTTCTCCGAATTTCTCAAGAGCTGACCAAGCGTTGAAGATGTATCTGCTAAGGATCACTTGCTGGTTTGCGATCCTCAGCTGCAGCCCTCCAGTGGAGTAGACCTTGCGCCCAAACAGGTCCAGTTTCCTTGCCTCCTTGGATTTTGGGGTGGGCCCCAGGTGGCTCTGCCTCTCTCTCTCATTGGCCGCTGCCACTGCTAAGGAGCCTGGGACTAGGTGTGAACAGAAATGCTCATACCCTTTGGAAGGCACAAAGTACTTTCTTCCTGCCCGCTTCGCCGTAGGGGGAATAGAAGCTGGGGTATGCCACAGTGCCTTGGTAGAGTTTTAAATAGTTTTAATGAAAGGTAGGGCAATACGGCTCAGGCCCTCTGGGAGGAGGATGTCCACCATCAGGTCTGCTTCCTCTGTGATCTCCTCCACCTGAAGATCAAGACCCCGGGCCACTCTACATAACAGTTCTTGGTGGGCCTTGGCGTCATCTGGGAACATCACCGGTTTTGCCCCGGCCACTGCCTCGTCTGGAGGGGAGGACAATGACTCCTCCACCTCCTGGCCTCTCGTCCTCACCCCAGAGGCGGTTCTCTGCCCTTCGCTAGCCACACTGGCTTGGTCTTGATCCCCCACCCTACTGCGTCCAGCTCAGAAGTCTCTCCGGTGCCAGGGGGAGCACTGACTGTAAATGATGGTGGCTGGTGAGGACCCGGCTCCGAGCATGGCACCTGGAGGCTTCCTCCTGATGGTACGCCCAAGGAGTCCAAAACAACCACTGCTATGTCGGATGCCAGTGCGGCCACTGAGGGTGAAAAGGCGGGGCTGACTGCAACCCCAATTGAGCTGCTGGTGGCGCCGCGGTGCCGTCATGTCCTCTTATGGGGCGCTGCTCCTTCTCAGGAGCTGGCTGATGAGCTGCTCCTGGGGGACCAGGGCAGTGCCGCGCCTGACGGTGCTGTGGGTCAGTGCCGGCACTCTGCCTGTGGCTCTCGGTGCCGCGGCCCCAGGGAGCCTTCACTTAGAGACCGTGCCAGAGAGCAGTACTGCGGGGCTCCTGCCACTGCCACAACTGCCAGCGGTGCCAGTGAGCAGTGCCAATGTGACGGTGCCGGGGCTGACTTGCTCCCTCTGCTCTTCTCCGGTGCCGGAGAGCGAGAATATAATGAAGCTCGTAGGGGCGTGGGTTTCCCCTTCAATGGCACCATCCTGCTCGGTGCCGGCAGGGCTGGTCTCGCCACTGCTGAAATCAGCTGCTCTATTAAGGACTGAGAAGCTACGAATGCCTTTGGCGTTGATGGCAGTGCAATGTGTTCTTCCAGAACATCTCTGGTGGGAGAGGAGGCCGAGCTGCAACTAGGCTGGTGCTCTCTTTGCACCAGGGCTGCCGAAGCTGACTGGGCGGGTGTCAGACCAGTAAGGTTCTGAGCCGCTCCTTCGACGTAGCTGCCTGTTGGAAGGCGGAACTGTCCTCCACCCTCTTCTTCTTCTTGGACGGTGCCGCTGGGAGTGGTTGCCAGAGCCTGTCTCCCGCGGTTTTGAAGGCGTATGTCTCAGTGCTGACGCTGGCCCCGACGACACCGGAGCACTCCGCACTGACGGTGCCATGCTTGAGCTTGTGTCCCCCGGTGCTGGGCGCAGTGCCTCCTCCATCATATTCAGTTTTAGCCACTGGATTCTGTCTTTTTGTGTCCGCGGCTTAAACCCCCGGCAGATTTTACACTTCTCCCGAAGGTGGGACTCCCCCAGGCATAAAAGACAGGATCTATGTAGGTCGTTCACCAGCATAGGTCTTTTGCAAACTGTACATGTTTTGAAGCCAGGCACAGCTCATCCCCGCGCTCGGGGAGGGCACTGTTTCACTACTCACTAACTCCAACAATCAAGTCCACAGGTACTCAAAGAAAACGAGGCACAAAACCTCACCGGGTAAGACTGCTGCTCCACAGCAACTGTTCCAGCAACCGTATGTGCGGTTAGAAGGAACTGAGGAGGGGAGGGGCCGGCAGGTGGTTATATGGAGTGCCGCGGAGGCGCCACTCCAGGGGGCGCCATGACTGGCCCTATAGGTACTCTAGGGGAAAAAATTCCGATGTGCCGTGCACGTGGCATGCATACACCTACTAGGGAATGGAAAAGAGCAATCACTCGAAGAAGCAGCATATTTCTTTTTTGGGGTCTTTCTTGATAACTACTGTGGAGAATCAGATGCACTGGTTGTGACACTAATTTCAGTTTTAGCCACCAGTTTTGAAAGAATTTGCTCTTCTTTTTGAAGCTTGTCCTGAATTTGGTATTTTCAAGTAGGCTGCCCTAGGCACATTTGGTCACTGATCTCATGTTACAGAGATGGTTGCCAGCCACTGATTTTGGGTTTGGAGCTAAATGTCATAATGTTCTTGAGGGCTGGCTTTTCTGTTCCAGTGTGGACCTCAGAGCTTAGTTCGGGGTTGTGAACACTCATGAATACACACTGAAGATGATGTGTGCATAACTCCTGTCTGAGAGATCACAGATTTTAAATCATAAGGACTTCTATTATCATCTAGTTTGCACAACAGAAGACACAGACCCTCACCAACTCCCGTAATGGAATCCTACCCTAATGACTGAGTTATTGAAGTCCTCAAATCATGGTTTAAAGCAAGGGTGTCAAACTCATAGCCCACAGGCCAGATTTGGCCTGCCAAAGGCACTGATCCAGCCAACAGAGCTGCTGCCCAGGCCACTCCTCGAAGCTGTCTGCAGCAGCGAACTGCAAAAACAGGCTGCCAGCAGAGCAGGGATAAATGCACTTCTGACTCACACGATCCGAATCACAGCATAGGGGAACAAAGGAAGTGCTCCAGTCAAACCCAGCTCAGTTCTGTTGTGGTCTGTCAACCAACCAGAGTCTCAGTCACACCAGGCTAGGCTGGGCTCCTGGAGAGCCACTGCACTGCCCCCCACCCCAACAGTTCCCCATGAATCAGTCAGTCAGTATACTAATTTAATTGACAGAACATTGCACAAATCACAAATAAGAAAGGAAAAAGTTCCAAAACGGGCAGCCGCATTAGTCTAATCAAGCAAAAAAAAAAAAAAAGGCAAGGAGTCTTGTGGCACTTAAAGACTAACAGATTTATTTATCGCATGAGCTTTCATGGGAGAATATCTCACTTCATCAGACGCTTTGAAGAACTCTGCAGAAAGGAAAAAGTGGTTGGGCCTATGTGGGAATGAGCCAATCAAAGGCCAGCTGGGACTGAGAGAACCAAAGGCCAGCATGACGAATGACTGACCGTGAGTGGACAGGATGGAGGGGAGGGAGAAGCCTGGCTTGCCTGAGGATGTGACTGAGATTGATTGTCTGCTGCCATCATGTGGTAGGGGAAGTAGAAAAGGAAGGGGAGGTCTGGGAGTAGCCCAGCTAGGGAAGGGGAGCTGACAAGGTAGGGAAAAGGGAGGGTGTCACAGAATCTGCAGGGGAGAGGAGGGGAAAAGTGAGCCCATGCTACTCCAAATGTGGCCGAGGAAAGGGTTGGGAAACCTGTGCAGCCACATGGCCAGTGGGAGGTGTCCTGCCCTCCAATGTGGCCCCCCATACTGAATGAGTTTGACACCTCTAGTTTAAAGACTTCAAGGTACAGAGAATCCCCCAACAAGTGACCCATGCCACATGCTACAGAAAAACATGAAAAAAACCCAGGCTTTTGATAATCTGTCCTGGGGAAAAATTCCTTCCCAATCCCAAATATTGTGATCAGCTACTCTCTCAGCATGTGGGCAAGACTCATTAGACAGACACCGAGAACAATTTCTCTGTAGGAACTCAGAACCCACCCTATCTAACATCCCATCTGAGGCCATTGGGCATATTTACTGCTAGTAGCCAAAGACTGGTTAATTGCCAAATGTTTTTATGTGCCTGATATAGATTTACACCTTGAACGAATCAAGCCGCTCAGTTTCATGTAACTCCTTTCCTAAGAAGAAACTTACCACATAAACTCTGAAAACCGTAACAATCTTCCTCAGGTTTCTCTTTAAAACGTTAAATTTGTTTTTAAAATCAACAAGGTAATAGTTGTTGGGATATGTTGAATACCTGTGACAAACTTTAATCCAAAAAAAGTTCATTTCTGTCCTTGGAAGTGTTCAAGTTTATTACAGCGCCAAAAGCTATATTCAGTCTTGATACATCAAACTCATTTCACTTTACATGTAGTAATTAATTTAACAGTAAGTGAAACTGCTCTTTCTTTCTGTGCTGGTATACTTTGTCACTTAGTAATGATCACAGCTTTAGTTTTATTAAAAGTAATTTGATTATCTACTACTTGAGCCTACATGCTCATCTGACTACAGAAATAATATGTAAGCATATATTAGATTGCAGTGTGAAATAAGGAAGACATGTTAGCTGCTTTCTGCATTTGTGTGTTTTTCCTGGTTAAATTTGGAACAACATTTGAAATGTTTGCACAACAAACAAGAAGCTCAATTCCTCCTACGCTGCAGGCACATCCCTCAAAGACTAAAGTAGCATTTTCATAAGTGTGAAAAAACAAAAGTTCTTAAGAGATTTACAAACATGATCTCAAAGATGCTGACATTAGCAAATGATAATCTTCTTTTCAGCTGTGACTAAAGCATGAGAACCCCAAACAAATATTTAAGGTCACTTTAATACTCTATAATCTCATCAGACTATGATAATTCAAGGTCAACTTCAAGCATACAGCACACAACATTGCACACAATGTGTGTACATTCCCCATTAATTTTCAAAAGTACATATCAAGGAATGCTATCAAGCCAGTGAGCCAGACACTCTGCTGGCTTAAATGGGAACATGGCCACTGAAGCCAATGAAACAATTTCAATTTACACAAGCTGAGGAACTAGTGAATAAGAGCAAGATTTTGTCATGGCTCTAAATGTTGATTTGTTCATTATTCTGTGCACAGCCCCTGTCCCCCGTTAAGTCCATGAGACTACTTGGAGAATAAGGCACAAAGGGTGGCAGAATCAGTTCCATAATAAATAAAAGAATCCACTCTTTTCAAGTCTAATATTTATCACCACCTGTGTACTGTAATCATCTATTTGACATGGAGAATGCAGAAGGTCAGACAGAAGAAATAACACACAGAACTAGGAAATGGTTGGGTGTGGCATTATGTTACTAGAGACAACTGAGGTCATTGCTGTAGGATAGCAATTTCTTCCCCCTACAGTATATTATCTCTTTCTAAAACTGCAAAGAATAAGTCATTCTTCTCTTGTTTCCTGAGGTTTCTCTTTATTAGAGTTTTGATTCTTTTCATTTGGTTTTCTTAAAACATAAAGCAGTGAACAAACGTATATTATTTAATGATATAATACATATGGGTTTATATCGAACTTACCTTGTATTTCTTAGATTATTTTAATTGTTCTAATATTTCTTCTCCTCCATGCAATAAAAACCACATAATTAAAAAACATAAATCAAAAGAATATAGACAGATTCAGAGCACTCATATTTGAGTATCATATACACATGCATATTGATTTCAAATATTTTCTTGTAACAGTAGCTATTTCTCTAAGGCACAAAGGCAAGGCAGATGCTTTTACATAATGAATAGAAGCTTGGGTACCATTTTGGGAAGCTAAGGGTGCCATTTATCAGAAATTAAAATCTAGTTTTCTCCCCTCAATCCATTTCCATATATATTCCATTATGAAGTTAAAAGGAGTAGCCGTGTTAGTCTAGTTCAGAAAAACAAACAAGGATTCCTGTGTCACTTTTAAAGACTGACAAACTGATTTATCACATGAGCTTTCATGGGAGAAAATCCCACTTCATCAGATGCTTGAAGATGGGGGAACTTACAGAACGGGAGGAAAATAAATTCAGGGAAGTGTAAGTCACAAGACCTAGTCAAACTGTTACAATAAATCAAAGCAGTCGTTAAGATTCAGATACTGGAAAACAGCATATAGAGGAAGATGAGGTCAAATCACATGTTGTAATGATAACATAACCCAAAGCTCTGAAGAAACACTGTCAAATTTGCATATGAATTTCAATTCCCCAGTTTCTCTTTGGAGCCTTGAGTTTTTATTCATTTGTCTGAGCACAGCTATTAGCAAATCATCAATGGAGTGATCAGGAAGATTCACAGGTTCACCTACTGGTTTTTGTATGTTGTGATTTCTGATGTCAGATTTGTGTTCATTTATTCATTTGCTCAGAGGCTGTCCTGTTTGTCCAATATATAAAGCAGAGGGGCATTTCTAGCACATGATGACATAAATCACATTGGTGGATGAGCAGCTGGTTTGATTAGGTCTTGTAATAGTGTCTTTTGTGTAGATATGTGGGCGAAGTTGGCAGTGTGGTTTGTTGCAGGGACATGTGCCTGCTTTAATGGTTCTGTTCTTAGCTTTGTGGTTGCTAGGAAGTATCTGCTTAAGATTGGGGGGGCTGTCAGTAAGCAAGGAGAGGTTTGTGTTTTTTCTCCCATGAAAGTTCATGCAATAAATAAATGTGTTAGTCTTTAAAAGTTCCTCAGGACTCCTTGTTTGTTTTCCCTTAAGAAGGTAATTCCTTGATCATATGTATTTTAAGGGTGCAGTTCACATGAATTGTTAGCTTCACTGGCTGATCAGTGAAGGTAACAATGTAGATAAGTCAAAGGAGTATATTGTCTTAAATCATCTTATCAAATTCATGTATTGATTCTCTTCTTCATCTGAATGCTGAATAATGAGGGAAATCACCTTTCATTTCTGATGTGCATAGGCTTACTTCAGAGCAGTTAAATGCTAGGGATCTCCACTCGAACCAATCAACATTTCTTGTCATGCTTCCAGTTTCTCAGCTGTTTGTACTTAAATCTGTTGGGCTCTCAAAGATGCTGGGAAGGAGGAAAGTACTTTGTCTGGTCCCACAGAAAGACTTCAGGGGAAAATGAAGGAGGATTGTGTTGGGTTATAGCACAGTGGTGTCTTCCAGAGGTTTGATAAGCATACAAATTTTGAACTTTTTGAGTTCCCTCATCAATAGTTTTATATAATTTTTTTCCCTTTACCAAGGATGTTTTACAATGTGCTTTTACACATAGTTTGGTTACGTTAACACTGGAGTGTGCTTTTTTTTTTTTTTTTTTTTTTTTAATTCTCTTGGTATCATAGTGTATATGTGATAAGAATCAGTTATGCCTTCTGTACTGGGTGGAATCCTAATGGGAAAACAGCCTGGATTAACAGCCACCACACACTTAATGACCAAAATAACCCATCTCAGTTTTGCTTCCACTTATTCTTCTGCCCAGAATTCTGGTTTAAAACTCATATCTGCTCAAGTGGCATCCTTCTTGGTAACTTGCTTCACCCTCATGTCTGGAAAGGAAGAGAATCTTGCCATGGCAGGACTACCTGTGTTAATTCTGCAGTAAAGATGTACCTGATGGTACCAGTTTATCTGTGAATTGGTAGAATGGAGCTGAATTTCACCTTGTCTCCTCTCAACTCTGATAGACATCTAACACGTCCCTTACAATAGGATGGAAGAGGAGCAGGAGGCATAAATGCTTGCTTCACTGAATTTACACCAGCTGCGAGATTTTCAGATTCTACTGTGCCAGTGTGATTAGGTCCCACCTCCTTTGCACCACTCAGGTGCCACAGGCCAAAACTGAAACAGAATCTGGCCCACAATCTGCAGAATCTGTCTTAAAATGTTTCGCTTCACTTGTATTCATTCCACTGGAGTTGAATAATCACCCTGCTCAGCCACTGTTTTTCTGTCTACCAAGTTTTCATCAATGCTAGCTAAAACTCTACCCTCCAGAGCCTCTTCAGTTCCTGTCTTTGAATCCAAAGATGCTACAGTTTTCTGTCAACACTAAAATCAAACACAGCAAGTGATGAACTTTAATAAGCATAGCTTGCCACAGAGGTAGCTAGAATGGAGCTCTCTCTCTCTGTGTAGATTGAATCAGTGATTGAAAACTTTATTTAAGAAACTGACAGACATTCTAACTGCAGTGTCTGGGTCAGTATCTTAAATTAAGTTTTCAATCGCTGATTCAGCCCTGGGAAATGCAAAACCTTGTAGCATTGTCTCTGGGGACTTCTTATGCTACATTTTTTGTTTGTGTTTAGTGCTTATGTAGAATTAGAGGAACCATGGTGTGACAGAGTTAGATTTTTTAGTACTTTGAATTGCAACACCAGTATACACAAGAGAATACCAGCTGCAGAAGAATGGTACAGGGAGTTCCTTTCTGACTTCACATTGTTAAGAATCTGCAATACATTGGGACTTGTGAACTTTAGGATGTAGAGTTAATTTCCTTGTCAAGGAATAAATATTGGGTGTCCGATTTATTAAACATAGGCTAGAAGAAAGAAAAAAATATAGAAAGTGCTTATGCCAAATAAATCAAATATCATCTCTAGTAATTCATGACTACAGTATCTATATAATTACTTTATTATTAAGTACTTGCAATAGGGCACTTAAGACCTGTTCCTTCACTGTGTAAAACTCTTCTAAAAAAAACCACTTACAAGTGACATTTCCTTTACAGGTCACCTATATTTTACATTGGTCTCATATATTTTCACCTTTCCTGTATGAAAGAATTAAAATAATTAAAATTTTCTTCAGTTCCCAATATTGGACACCTCAGCTTGCATAAATCAATGTAGCACTACTGACTATAAAGGGAATTCCAAGTGTACAAAAAATGTAGCACTAAGTCCTTTTAGTACTCACAACACAATGTACATTAATTCTATCTAAGAAGCTGAACTATATCATTTTAAGCATGAACACCCATTAATACAAATAGGATTTCTACTTAAAATTGACAGCACAATCAGGCCTTGTCTTAGAAGGAAATTAAAACTCACCACTCAAAAGTCAGGTTTCACCAAACATATGTTTGCAAACACAACTTTGCTTCTACCCTTTTGCGCCTATGCATTCCAATACATGATCACGTATCATTTTTCAAAAAAGATATACTTTTGTGCAATTTTAGATACACATGTTGCATCTTGTAATACCCTATTAATTTTTTTTCACCCAAGTTATTTTCATTGTTCTAACAGTCATGTATGCCTTTCTACATTAGCTACTTGATCCTGCAAAGATTTTCAAATGTACTTAACCTTGCACATTGTGAATATTCCCAACTGAGCACATTGCATAAAGGTAAGATGTACTTGGGGCCTTGCAGGCTCTTCAAGTTTTCTTTGTAAGAGCTCATCCTGTGAATAGGAAACTCCATAAGGCGTTCCACTCAAGTCTGACATAGTTAATACAAAAAGTGGAACCCACACACCAATATACGCTAGACAGTAGAACCTCAGAGTTATGAACACCTGAGTTATGAACTGACCAGTCAACTGCATACCTCATCTGGAATTAGAAATATGCAATCAGGCAGCAGCAGAGATGGGGGGGTAGCAGGGGTGTGGAGACGGAGGGAGAACAAAAAAGCAAATGCAGTACCATAGTGGTTTAAACAAATTACTTAAAAAAATAAAGGGAAAGCAGAATTTTCATCTGCATAAAAAAGTTTCAACATTGTATTAATGTTCAGTGTTTAAGTTTTAAAAGAACAACCATAAAGTTTTATTCAGAACGGTTCCTGAGGTATTGGTAACTCTGAAGTTCTACTGCATAATTATAAGTGAATCAAAAATATTTTTTCCAGAGTTTTCTGTGAGACATCAGTGATTTTAAGAGGTGCTCATTTTAGAATGAATTTTAAAGGAATGGTATCCTGTGGAAAAAGTTATGTCTCTCTCAAGTTTCTAACTTTTCTTTGGTAATGTACTCAATCTACACCAGGGGACCCTGAACACAAAATATGAGTGGAGTGTATCTAGAAGAGGAGATTGGAAGTGTAGGAGAAAGCCTTATGCCTACCTATAGTACTGTAGAAATATGAAGGCAGCTGGTCTGGGGGGTGTTGCCTTACTGCAGATTTATGTTGAGAAGTCCATAAAGGGTAGCCATGTCAGTTTAGTTCAGCAAAACAAATAAGGAGTCTTGTGGCAGTTTTAGAGACTGTAACATTTATTTATTGCACGACTTTTCAAGGGAGAAAATCCTACTTTGTCAGATGCCTGAAGATGAGAACTTACAGAATAGAAGCAATACTGTACTTACTGGCAATTCTAATTCTGTACCATTCTGTAAGCTCTCCATCTTCAAGCATCTGACAAAGGATGTTCTCCCATGAAAAGTCATGTGATAAATGAATTTATTAGTCTGTAAAAGTGCCACAAGATTCTTTGTTGGCTTTATAGAGTCATGTGTCAGGAATGACTTCTGATTAGAACAGGCCAGAAACTGGAATGCCCATTCTATGGAAAATTGGAATCCAAACATTTGAAAAAGAATACTGTTCCAAAACAGAACAAAAAGTCAACTGGCACAATTTTCTGAGGAATGAGATTTTTAAATTTTCATTTTGAAAATGCCATTACTTGCAAGGTTCCCAGAGCTGCCCAAAGTTCTGGAAGTCTGGGAAGCCTGAGAACTGGGCAGCTTCAGCACTCTGGTACTCTGTGAGACTTTCAATTCCAGGACAGTTCTCCTAGTGAACTGTTAGGAAGCCAGGGACCAAAGGATCCAGGCTTCTAAGGACACATGACACTGGGTACTTGGGAATGAGGTCAAGAAGCAGGAAGGCTGGCCTGTCAAGGGTCTAAGTGTGTGAGCTGTCCCAAACTAAGCAGAGTTCCAACACCAGGATTATTTTGGAAACCTTACTGGCTTCCATTGGCATTTTAAGAAAATCAAATAATTCCCACAGAATGCTTTGATTTTCATGAATTGACATTTTCTGAGGGAAATATGTTCCATCAGAAAATTTCTGACCAGTTCCGCTGCCGAAGTTTACTGTTCTGCTGTTATCACAATCTTGCTCTACACCACCACGTGATTTTTACTGTAATTATGGGAAAAAACAAGCCATTTAATTGATAATAATGACAACTTATTGTAGGGGCAAATTTGTCATGACAGGCTGGATTTAATTCATCAAGAGCAGTCAAGGAATCCGATTTGACTTCTAGGTGACCATTTCTTACATAATTCTGTGAGAATGAATATGCTTGTGGACTCAAAACTATAGTTCGAGTGGAACTAGACAACATGGGTACAGAGACTATGTGGGAATTTTCTGAAAGTATCTCAAGTGTTAGTGTCAACTTGCCCCAGGCTAAAAGATCAAGGTGAAACAAATGGTGCATCTTTGATTGTAAGAGTCAACTGATTCAGACCTTCTGTCAAATTAAGTTAGCTGAAAATTTTACTGTCAGGAAGACACATAACATACTATGCATGAAATTAAGCTTTCAGATGTGTGAAAAGGGGAGATTTTGGAAGGAATGTAATCAAACTTGAAAAACTAACATGAACTGGTTTTGTATGGAGACGAAAACAGAATAGGTAAGGGTTCAAGAACAGAGTGACAGAACTCCCCCCCTCCCTTAAATCATAAAGCAAGTGGAAGTAACAGTAATCAGCTTCTCCCAGGGCTTAAAGTCTTAAAGTCACTCAGCAAAATATAATACCAATCAAAACTTTTACTCTGTAATCAGAAATGTCTTTGGCCAGAAACTAATGAAATTACATGATCTTGTATTCAGGAAAATGTGTGTTTTAGTCTAAAGGAAAATGTCTCTTTTAGCCAAAAAAAAAAAAAAAAAAAAAATCCTCTCAAAGGTTGACAGTATATTTTTAAAATAATAGTATTACCTCTGTTTTAGAATTCTAAAATTTAAATCTGTTTAAAAAATGAAGTGGCTTCATTTATCTCTTGTTTTTGTTAGCAATTACTGTTGTGAACATAGTTGCCATTTATATGCTCAGTTTGTGAGAATGGTAATGCTTGGCTCATCATTTTATTTCTCTAGCTGAATCCTAATGCCCCAATTTTATCTAGCATTGTTCACTTTTTCCAGGTTGAAATTTCCAGTACAAACTGACCCAACATCTTAGTTTCCTAAGATATGTCTATAGTTGCAAGTTAGTTTGAATTAAGGAGACTTAATTGGAACTTCTGTCTAGACTAGGCTTTCATTAGTTCAAATTAAGGAACTCCTTAACTGAAACTAATGAAAGCTAGTTTGAACTAGTAAGACCTGCGTGTTAGCTCGAACTAAGACCTTAGTTTGACTGTTAGTTCAAAGGAAGGATGGCATAGACAAGGTTTAATCCTTAGTTTGAACTTAAGTTAGAACTAAGTGGATTAACTTGAACTAATGTTAGTTTGAATAAGTTCACATTGTTAATTCGAACTAATAAGTTCGAGTTTAGTTTGAACTAACCTCAAACTTATTAGTTCAAATAACAATTTCAAACTAACTTGTCCCAGTGCAGACATAGCCCTAGTTCTTATGCCATCCTACTCATTGTTACTCTCTCCCAGTCAAAAAAGTCACTGCTTTACACTCTCTCCCCCAGCTGAAACTGTGAATAATTGCTCATTACATACATGCATATACATAGATCCTACAACTCGACTCCTTTCATAGTCAAAGTAGTTTAGAAATATCAGCATTTACAACTCATAACATTTCTTTATCAGGTTACATATATTTTTCATTTTATATTAAACTTTGAATAAAAATAGGCCATATCCTCCTGACATCGAGTAGATCATTGTTTATGACTTTTGTTCTATATGCAAGAATGGTAATGAGGAGATTCTTTTTAACAGTCTAACTCATTCATTACTTGCAGTGTTCTAATAAACATTTTGGATCTCTAGTTATAAATTCGGTGAAACTGAGACTGTGATATTACTAATAAATGATCAACCGAAGTGAATATCCATACTTCACATTTCCTATTAAAATCCAGTTATTACTTCCATAGAAGTTTATTATTCTGCTGATCCAGAAGAGACAGTTTGAATAAATATGGAAATGATTTGTAATAAGGTCGACCAAAGTCTGAGATAAATCTCAAAGTAAAGATTGTAAACCACTCACTCAGATGTAATGGGTTGGATATGAAGATCAATTTGTTAAGCTTTGAAGTTTTTCACTATTCACAATGAAACTGTGGAATATGTGATTGTATGTAAATAAACATGCTTCTTTTGTTACAATCTGGCAGGCTGTACTGTAAATTACTGTGGTTGACATATCTACCATATATATAACATGACTGCAAATTCTGTGTGATATCTCCTGTGAAGTTATGAATAAAAATCTTTGAGAGAAAGATATAAGAGTGGAATGCCAAAATATAGGATTGGCAATTGTGAGCTACCAATGAAGTCAGTGGATCCTATCCTTGCTCATTGGACAAAGCTATTAATCTTTTGGAACACTGACACATATCAGATGAACACATCCACTAAACTCAGTCTGTTACCAGTGGCATTCTGTTCTCACTATTATAATATTTGTCATCAGAAAAGATTCCAATTAACAGAATTCTTAAATTATACAACATAATTCAGAAGTGATACTGAATTTAGGAAGAAAATATCAAAGAAGCGAATATAAGTATTCCATGCTCTAGATTCTATTTCATGCCAGGAAAAGAGACTTGTGGATGTAATTCAATCCAAAGACTTATGAATAATAATCCTGCAATAGAGTACCACTGAGTAGCTAAATATCACTAAAGTCAGTTCAAGTTTTCCAGTGGCAAAAGCTGAAACTCAGCTTTCATTCTGTATCAGACTATTAATATATAAACTGATATTCATGAGTGAGACCTGATCCAAAACCTTCTAATGTTAATTGAAAGTCTTCTGTTCACTTCATAGCCCATTAGATACACATACAAACATCCTTTGTAAATTTAGCATTTCCTATATGATACCTGATAGCAGTAACAGCCACTATAGTTACGCTGGGCTGCTCGTCATAATTCTGTTTTCACTTGTTTATGATTTTCTGAAAGAAAATGCTTTATCTAGAGTTGTATAAATTAGATATTCTCCTTACTGCTTAATTCAATCTATTCACAAGTAAACATCATCCCCACATAACTTTCAAATCTCCTTGCCCTGATTTTAATCTGCCTATAGTAGGAAAAGACAGAGGTGATGCTGGCAGACCAGGTGCTAGCTCATGCCAAAGCCCCACATCAATTCACTTGTGTATTACTATGGGTCAAAATGAGTGGTATAGGTATAAGAGTGTATTTGGTATTTAAATGTCATGAAACCGAACAGGATGTTATTTGTACTGTTTTCATTTTTCTGTCTTGTTATACTATTGTAGCAAACATTTACATTGTGTATAACCCTGTAACTAAATAACCCACTGGATGAGCCAACAAATGAGAAAGAAGCCTTCTAAAATGCAAATGAAGAACTTTAACAGAAAAGTAATCTGCTAATTTCAAAGCAAGTTGTCATTGTTTATGGTAATTGGAAGCCAAAGATTCAAAATGCCTTCCTCACTCCCTGTCATCAAAAGCCCACATGGGTAATTGCCGTGTCAGCAGGGGGTTAAAGTAAGGGGGAACACACTGGAATGCAGTTCTGGGGCTCCTTATTTTTAGATGGGCAGCATTCTGGGAGCTCTAAAAATAGACGAAGGCACCGGAACGCTGCATTCCAGGCCCCCACCCCCCAGAATAGCACAAGCGGCTGGAATGCAGAGTTCTGGTGGCTCCACATTAAATCCTGTTCCTCCTTAATCCCAGCCAGCAGAGAGCTGCAGCAGACTGCGAGTTTGTGAATCTCCCCTTGCAGGGCAGAGCAGCTTGTGGCAGGAAGCAGCTTCCAGCCAGTCAGGCAGCTTTCAAGCAGCCCAGGTAAGGGCTTTGGGGGGGACTGCTACGGATTTTTTGTGTGTGGTGGGGTATTGGGGCAGGGGTGGGTTCTGGGGATGGATATTGGGGGGCTCACCTGTGCCAGAGGGGAGCCCACCCATGTGGAAGGGTTCCAGGGCCCACCCAGTTATACTTTAACACCTGCCTGTCAGCTTGTGTTCTGTAGGGATTCGGGAAAAATCCTTCATGTCTGGACTGTTTGAACTCTTCCAGAAAAATATATCAGATTCAAAACAGAGATCCTCAGAGACTACATCTGTACCCTGAAAATTCTTTCGGAAACTGGCAGTTAGTCATAGTGATATAATAATTTGGGATTACAAACTGTGGCTCACTTGTGCATACCTTTTACCTACTTATGCCTCTCAGTAACTCTCATTTCCCTTTTATTAACTAATAAATCTTTATATAAAATTGGCTACCAGCATCATCTGATGTCTGATCTAGAGTACCAACTGATCTGGGTAAGTGGTGGATTTCCTAGAACTGGAAGCAACATAAATGAGATGTGATCTTTTGGCAAGTGACCATTTATCATTAAGCCCGGTTTGTTAAGATGGCAAGATAGACTGGAACATCTAAGGTGACTATGAAAAGACTGATATAGTGATCCAAGAGTTCACATTTGGTACTGGCTTGGTGAAATCTAATTTTAGAACACGTTTCCAATTTGGAATGTCTGCCCTGTTTTCTGACAGCCGGCCCTGAGGTAGGCACTTACAGTAATGACCCACTACAGACACCATTACAACAATATTCATTTTCCTTAAATAAAAACAAAACAACTTCCAAAAGCATATTGGGACAATTTTCTTTGCCGTGTCAGGGTTCTTACTAAAATGGGTTTAAAAAAAAAGATGAGTGGCAGGGAATCAAGGAAAAGTTTAATCTTTTAACATGTTTATTACTATTAAAAAATCACCGACAAATATCTCTCTCTCCCTACAACAGATTAATTTTTTACATTAGAAACACATTTCCCATTTCTCAGTCAAGATAATGAACTCCCTCTTCTTAATTTAGTATTCCAGAAGAGTATAGTGTTTATCCAAAATGCTCATTAACAAACTCCCAGATTGTAATATACTGTTCAAGGCCTTACAATTAGATCAATATAAACAGGAATATATTAATACTTGATAATGCCAAATTTTAAAGAAATCTTTTCAAGGTTAGATTTTTTTTTTTTTAGCTTGGTTAGTTAATTAATGTCTGAGGACATTAACACACACTTTGGAAAACAAAATTTTGTATGAATGACATTTGAACCTGATTAAAAAAGAAGCTTTATTAAAGTATGATCACATCCCAATAATTAACCTAATTTATAAGTATCTCTGATAACAGCAGAAGTGTAAGAACCAGTCATCTCAGAGTCAAAATATATCAACAAAGATGAATTAAACTTGTTCATATATATCTGATGAAGTCACAATGCAGTTGTTACCCTCCAACCCATCTTTTGTCACTAGTATATGGACACTGCATATGTACGACATATTTCTGCTTCATCTTCTACAGTTCTCTCTAACCATACAACTAAATTTCTTTTTAATTTTCTGCTTATATTTTAAATTAATCCAGACTCTTGAGTTTTCCATGATAACTGTGCTGTGGTTGGTCTAATGAATCCTTTAATTTTCTAATCTCTTCTCAATTCCCATCGATCTGCTATTCATTATTATAACTGAATTACAAATAAGCCTATGGTTATTTCAGTGAGGGGCTAGATAAGGCTGTAGGACACAACCTTCTTAAGGGTGGGCACATAGCTGAACTATCCAAGGAAACTGTGAGTCCCCAGTATCAGATGACTACCCACTATGGCTCTTGCCTATGCCATTGTGGAAAGGTGAGGGGGCAGAACCAAATCTGTGCCCATCCCTCACCTTCTTACTCATGTACAGCAGAGGAAGAAATGCACATCCAGCTTCTCCTTTCCTCTCCCTACACATGCAGTAGAGATATGGGAGTCACAAAGAGAAACAAAAGGGCCTTATTCTTTCAACCCCTCCTGTGTAGCTACATTGGTTTGGCCACAGTGAGACTTTAAATTAGTAAATTCTATCCTCCCCCTTGCCTGGCCTGATGTAGAGGATTTGATCTCAGAATCCAATCTCTTACAGTGAGAATCCTCATCTGTTTTGTCCATAATTCCAGATGAAATAATTGATCCAGTGCCTTTTGCCAATGGGGTCACTCTAGGGGTATGTCTCCACTGCTGGTGACTTGGGAATCAATACAGCAGGATTGATTGCACAGGTTGTAGAAACCTGCTCAAATCAATCCCAGAAGTGCTCTCTGGTTGACACCATTAATTCACGTCTCTAGAAGAGACTTGCTAAAAAGTCATAGCTTAATTCCTCTCAAATTCAATCTGTACTGCTCCTCGTCTAGTCCAGGGCCCAGTGGAACATTTTCTGTAATTGTTTCCATGGATGTCTGTGAGTTGTATCAGATTATAACAGAATTTGTAGATGAGACATCTACTGGTGGAATGATAAATAATAAGGAGTAATTTCTGATTGGCTTGTAAAATGGGCCTGTTCCAACAAAATGCGTCTTAATATAGGCAAATGAAAGATCATATCTACAAACAAATAATGCAGGTCATACGTACCAAATGGGGCTTGTGTTCTGGAAAACAGTGACCCTGGAAAGGAGTTAAGGATCATAGTGGACAAACAACTGAATATGACTTCCCAGTGTAAAGCTGTGGCAAAAAGTGCAAATGTGATTTTTGGATGTACAAAGAGAAGAGTAGTGAGTAGGATCTAGAAAGTGTTTTCACCACTATACAATGGCACTGGTGAAACTGATACCAGAATACCATGCAGTTTTTATGCCCACTTTTTAAAAATGTTGAAAAATTGAAAGAGTGCAGAAAAGAAACACAAAAATTATTCAAAGGCCAGAGAAGATGCCTTACAGTGAGAGCGGTAAAGAACTCAATCTGTTTAGTTTACCAAAAGGAAGACTGAGAGGTAACTTCATTACAGTGCATAAGTAGCTTTACGGGGAGAAAAAAACCCTTATTAAAAGGCTCTTTAATCAAGTGGAGAAAAGCATAACAAAAACCAATGGCTGGAAGCTGATGCCAGACCAACTCAAATTATTAATTTGAATTTAACAGTGAGGAAGTGAGTGATTAACCATTGGAACAAATGCCAAGGAAATGTCATATCAAGACTCAATGACTTTCTGGAACATATGGTTTAGCCAAATACAAGTTATTAGTCAAAACAAAAGTTTCAGGTCTCAATTCAGGGATGAATGAGTGAAACATAATGGTTCTACTATACAGGAGGTTAGAGTAAATAATCCAATGGAACTCTCTGGCCTAAAACACAATGATAAAGTTGCTTAAATCAAACTTTTCCCTGGGTGTTCACTAACTGTGTATTCCTAATTTTCCAGGTACTCAATCTAAGAACCTGGTTTCTGATTTGCAGAAGTGCAGAACAAACACAGCTGATACAAAAGTCTTGGGATCTGTGCTCTGGAAATAAGGAGCCAGGTGTCTCATACTGAGCATCCAAAATCACTGGATACTTTTGATCATAATTATTCTGTGTCTTGGCTCCTCTCCTTAAAATGGGCATAGAAAAACCCATTCAGCTCACAGGATTGTTGTGAAAATAAATCTTGTTGTGACATGCTCGGATACTGTGGGGAGGAGGGCCTTAGAAGAGACTGTGAGAAAATTAATAGCTCTGACTTAAGACTCGTAAAGTATGGAGTAAACAAGACATGGGACCATTCTGTGCATAGAATGAGGCAGGGATCCTGTGGAAAAAATAGCACGTTACAATATAATTAAAGACCTTACCATAATTCAAATGAACGAACGTTCTGCATTATGATTCCACAGGCAACTTTAATTTTGGCATTCCCTAATTTTTGAGTCCAAAGATTTTTCTGCCATAATTATGTTCTTTTAATTATTGCTTTCTTTTTAATATAACATTTGTATACACTCTATAGGCTTCCTCAATTGACTGCCCACAGCTGATGCATAGTGGTGGTGACAAATACTCCTAGTGTACTTCTTACAGCAAAGCATATTCACAAAGACCAGATTATTTTTTTTTTCCATCTCTTAAAACTCAATGATTCCAAACATGCCTCGTTTGGGGCATAAAGATCATAAAGTACATTGTTACTGTAGCGATAATTCCCAAACATCTTTTGATCCCTCTAGCAGGTTGTCTCTAATTTTCTTTCACAGGATTTAAACTAGATCCTTCAGGCTTTAAGAGGTTATACTCATTTACTTTTATTCAGTAAAAACCCCTTCCAAGCTTTTGTACGAGTTATTTCATTGGAAATGAATAAATTTCACTTGACCATACACAATGCTAAAAGGCTTAGAGTGCTATGACCTGACCTAGCTTACCATGCCATCTAAATGTTTAGCTTTATTTGTAAAGTCTGTTAATGACACATCAATATTCAGCTCAGAATTTAATATAATAATGGTTTCTTAGGGCACAGTTCTATGAAACATGCAAAATTAATCAGAGATCATGCAACTCACAGCAGATGAGGAGGAAGACCCTTTTCTTGTTACTAAACATTGTTCAGAAAATGGAAGGTGGCCAGTAAGGTACAAAATCAATTATTTTATTCCCATCCTTCCTTTCAGTTTACCCTTTTTAGACAGAAAAGGCTACAAAAAGGCTGAGGCAGTATGAACTAAAGCAGCTTACTTCTGCAATTAGTTAATACTTTTGGTGATTTACTCGTATTACATTAAAATGTTTAATCTCGTTGTTTCTTTCAGTTGTAAATGCACTCTCTCCTGTTGCTGTTCAGAGGCTGTCTTCCAACAAGGAAGCTTAACAGAATTTTAGTTTCCTTTAGTTTTAACTTTTTTTTTGGTACTCACAGTCTTAATAAAAACAAAGTTTTATTATTCTATTATCTTTGTTGTTTTACTTGTTTATAGGAATATAAAATTTAGGATTCAGATGTACAAAAATGCATTTAAAAATTACTTTTGGGAGCAGAACTAGTACAGTAGTCCACAATTTAGGCACAATACGAGAAACAGTCCATAGAAAGGAACAATGATCTTATGAAGGTGATCTGCTAGCTATCAACTAAAGAAATAAAAGAGCCTTTTATAGAACTTGCATACACTTTGTAATTCTCTGGTTTCATCAGCATTTAAAACAAGACTGATGCAATTAGCTTTCTTGCTTCAGTTAAGCAATGTCGTCATTTTCTGTTCTAAAATTCTAAAGTGGGAGACAGGAAGTTGTTTCCAATATATATAAATTGTCTGTCTCCATATGACAAGGTGTGTGAGCCACAGAGTGTACACAGTAGAAAGTGGTTAGCTGTGATTTTTGGTGGACAAAGCCCATGCTTTGATGCAGTGCCCTCTTCCTTCAGTGAAAAAACACATGACAGTTCTTTGGATTAGCTGAGTACCACCAATGTTTGGTCCTGTACTCATAACAGACCTCATCACAGATGGCCACCCCAAGAAAATATAGTGGATAATAGTCTGTGCTGAGGTATGTAAGACACTCAGAGAGCATCTATGTAAAGAACTGGTCCTCTTCACCCCAAATTTTTCAAAAAAGAGTTCCTTCCACAGACAGATAGCTCAGATGTGCAGTGCTCTTACAAAAGTTTGAGGGATAAGAACATCCATTACCATACATCAGGAGTAAGCCATTTCTCACAGAAGGAGGATATTCAGTTGTAGGAGGAAAAAAGAGATACTAGCTCTGAGATGGCCAGTGGACTTCTTATATTATCACCTATTAGGGAACCTCTTTTTGTTAATTATGGACCATGCACTGCTCTGATGATGGAATGCAATGAAGGAGACCAAGACTCAAACAATATGTTATTTGTCACTACAACCCAGTAAGTTCCAAGTCCTTCACTGAGCCAGAAAAGTTTGCTAGAACTCAGACTTTCTTTTTTCCTAGGATGGGAGAGTCTCCATACCTCACAAACACCCTTACCCCAATCCTGAGGGGAGTGTGTGTGACAGGTGTGCATAAACCCTACCATGGTGATGAACAGGTTAAGGAGCTGCTATGGGCATAACTTGCCCTGCTCACACTCTAGCCCTGTCTACGATGTCATGGGGAGAATAAGGGCTTAAAAATCAGGAAGTTCTAGGACAGACCAGATAGCAGCTCCATGGCTCCCAAAAGACTCCTGGAAGTCTTCAGGGGAACTGCCTTCAGTAAGGCCATTTATCAATTCCCACTGTGCCTATAAGGAAATAATAGACACTAGTGTTCTGGCTAAGTAGATTAAGTTTGGCAAGCCCCAAGGTGAGCTAGTTAGGCATTCAGTGGATGGTTACACTATCCTCTACCTCTTTTGTGGTTAGAGAATCTGAGCCCTGATTTACATTACAGATATACTTCAGTACAACTACATCACTGAGTGGTGTGAATAATGCACACCCCTAAGCAACATAGTCATACTGAGCTAACCACTGCTTTAGACAGCATGATGTTGCTGGGAGATCATCTCCTTTCAACATGACTACTGTCCCTTGTGGAAGTGGATTAACTAAGATGATGGGAAGAGCTCCTTCTTGTTGTCTTATAGCATCTTCATGAAAGAGCTACAGCATTTTAAGTGTAGATCTGCCTTGATACAATTTAAAAATATCAACGGGCCAACAGTTCCATCCACTGAAAAAACAGTTGGACCATCTGATTCAATTTGTATCATGGCAAACCTCTTCTTAGGTAGATGAGGGTTTTTCAGGGTTCATACAATCAAAGGTGCTCGTCAGCAGCCCAGGAATATGACCCTCCAGTACCCCTAACACAGAACATTCAAAAATGTTCCGAGGAAACATTCAACTTGTTTAGTGGGTACTTCTGCAGGGAATAATGGCACAGTAGGTCATAATGATAACTGCATTATAGGGATCATATCTTCACCAAGAAAATTATTCTTAGACTACCGCTTCAATGTATTAAATATATTTCACATTAGGCATCCAAGTCTGTGTATGTCATTACTTCTTCAATAAAACAGAGCCATGAACAAATCCCACTCTCCAGTCTTAATGTTAGAAAAGGCATGTCACAACTGTAATGTAGTACTATTGTTTCTGGTGTGGTTGTAGCAGTTTTGGTCCTAAGATACTAGAAAGATAAGCTTGTCTCTTTCACTATTAAAAGTTAGTGCAATAAAGGTATTACCTCACCTACCTCATCTTTCTAATACAATGCCAGGGCAGTCCAGCTGCTTCTTTTTGTGCAAAGGATCTTTCACAGAGTATTGGCTTTTAGGCATTCCCTAAATGATCACAGGAGTTAATAATCCTGCAAACACATTAGCACAGGCTTATTTTTGAACAGGAGTTGACACACTGAAGTCCGTAAAGTGAAGTGTAACCCATTGATAGATGTGTGAGACAAGCTCCTCTCTGAGCTAATCCAGATAGGCTCTGAATCTCATAGCCACAGGAAGAGAGCTTTAGCTCCAGTGGTACTGGCTCATGCTTTCAGCTCTAGAGGGGCCCTGTTCAAACTCTGGTGTGGTGGCCAAGGCATAAGCAGGGCCCCATCTGGGATTTGAGCTGCCCTGGGCCTTAGATTCCTCCTGTGACAAGTGGAAGCAAGTGCCCCATGGATGAGTATGTTTTAAGTCCTTTCTGTGCCTGATCTGCAGATACAAGTATGATACATTCCCAGCTGGAGAACTTTAACTGAAGCTGTAGCAACTCTGTCCTTTAGCTATGGAGATCTGAGGATCAAATTATGTTGTGTCAATCATTATGCCGGGCATTTCATAAGCACAGGTGGATCCCATACAGTGCTTCTGAACTTATGATTTGAACTTTTAGGTAACCCAAAGAATTTCTATTTCTATGTTTCAAATTTCTTTCCTTTACAATAACTTAAGAAAATTCTATTTGCTTGCTTTCTTGGCATTTGGGAATTATTTTGTGGGATGCAAGTATATTATTGTTAATTTTTGCATTGTTTTCATCCTCATGGAAAGGAAAGATAAGTGCATTTTCCTGGTAGTTTGAATAGCTGGTAAACTTTCAAGGCAATTTTGAGAGATGGGTTAGGTCTTGATCCTGTAAAATGCACCACACAGGCAAACTAGGGGCCCAAAGCCATGGCACCTGAAAAAGTCCAGACTCTACCCAGTATTAGTACATTTGCAAGGCTAGCTAGAGGTGTAAATGGAATTCAGGGGACAATGCATCTACAAAAGATCCACAATTATGCCTACCAAAAAATGAAATACAAATCTAGAAATCTAAATTCTCACTGCCTTGCAGCTGTAGCCTTCAATTCACTTAGGGTGCAAAACACACAAGTTACTTATAAAAAATTCTTTTACTCAGGCAACTACAGGAGATTTATTATAGGAAATGAGATTGGTTTCACTGACAGACAGAGGAAGACTTTATTTAATACCCAAATACATTTAAGTAGAGTGGTAACTACAGAAAAGCAAAATAAGTGTAGCAAAATGACCCTCTGCATTGCACGTACTCACAAACCTATGGAGATCATCAGACGTGAAAGTGAGGAAGCACCCTAAGTGAGAACAATAAGGCAATTTTAATAACACTCCTATCGTATCAATGCCCTAACTAGGGGTTGGTCTGACAATCTTTTATAACCTTTTTCCTTACATACCCATGTCTCTGGGACCATATTTGATTAGATCTCAGCCTCTTGCCCATGGTTGTTATTCCAGAGGACCAGAGATAGGATTCCAACTGCAAATACAAGATATTTAGGTCAAAGACATCCATACATTTCCCGATGACTTTGACACAAATTCCAAGGTTAAATGCACCAAAAAGCCCCTAACATATGCTATTTTAACTCTACCCATTATTTTCCAGTTTGTGTGTTACTCACAGTGGGTTGTAAATCTAGGTTAGCTTCTCCTAAGATATATAATTATAGTCTGATCCTAGGTGTGGACATCCCAAGATAAGGTGAGGGGCCAATAGTCACCACAGCCTTGTGAATTCATTTATGCTGGTGTGCAGTGGGAATTAAACGTTACAAAATCAGAATGGTAGCATCATACACCTGCTTGTCACAGGGGGGAGAGGATTCCACAGTTTGTTTGTTTGGATATTAACAAATGATAACTCAACGCCAACTTAATGCTCTGTGAATTTTTGCCAATCTTTAAAACTACTCACATACAACCCATCGATTATCCCTGACCAAATGAAGTAACCAAGTGACAACAGGGATTAATCAACCTCCCCATCTAACCTGCAGATCTACCCAACTTCTATGTCTTCACAGGCAAGGCAGAAAAGGCAGGCTTTGTAGTATGAATTAACGCATGGAGGTTGTTATGGTCCTGCAATAAAATCTTGGCCCATTGAGTCAGGGGTAAAATATCACTAACACTGACTTCAGTTGGCCACAATTTCATCCTTGCAAAAGAAGCAAGTTCCAAAGATCAAAGTTAAAAATAAGTGAAAGTTCATAAAATGAACTCATAACAACACAAGGTTGAAGGCCCCAAACCAAAATAAATAACTCCTAAATTCATCCAACAAAAAGAACAAATAATGTAATATAAGGATTGTGTTATAACCATGTTGGCAAAGAAGAACAGTTTGAAACATAAATCAGTGAATGAAAATTGATGTGTTAGAAATCAGGCCTAATTAATAAACAAACCAATAAGAAAATGCGCTATTTTATCCAACTCTCTCTCCTGGCACTCTCAAAACACCACCTTAAAATAATTAGCAGAGGGGAAAAGCTGACTACTGTGATTCTGGCTGACTGAGAGATGAGAGACAGGGAAGAAGCAAACTTGACCATAGAGACTACTGTTCTCACTGTCTACAAGGATGCTGATCCTTCTTCATTCAAATGCTGTAAACTGTCCTCACCAGACTGAGCCAAAGAAAGGGAATCAGATGACATCACTACCTCTGCCAGTTTGATTAAATCCCCAGTACCACCTACGATGTGTGAGTTTGTCACCCCACTCGGCCTTGAGTGTTGTTCTTCTCAGTTTTCTTTCTTTTCTTTCCTATGTTTCTTCTTCTTCTTTCTCCTGTTTAATAAGAGTCTCATTTGGGCAGTCAAGGCTGCATTTTCTGCAACACTGTGGTAAACCTGTGACTAGAAAGAGGCAGCTATATGCAATGTTGTAAAAGCCTGATGCTCATACAAATTTGCCAGGTCTTGAAGCAGCTGATAAATCCATGGGCTGGAACTGTATTTTTCCATCAGTGAGATTGCAAGTGAAATTTAACATCAACCACAGAAGCTGCATTTTCTATCTTTGCTATTATCTCCTCTTTCATCTGCATTTGTCGTGTATGTGTGTGTGTGTGTGTGTGTGTGCGCGTGTGTGAGAGAGAGAGAGATCAGCTCCAGCCCATCTCAACTAACTTCTCTTTCCCCCAAAGGACTGTTATTACCATCTTTAATACCACGTAAAAGATTGTCAGACAAGGACTTTTCTTTTTTCTTTCTAAAGATTTTTTCCAGCAAAAGGGAACATGGGATATGGTTAATGTAAAAGCCTTATTTAAAACTTTAGATATGAAATGCTTTAACCTTTTAACTGATTTTGTTCCCCCTTCTTTTCTGTATCATTTATAAGAGATTAAATAATATTATTGACAGGTCTGCCTTAGTACTAAGCAAGCCAAGGTCTATGTATACCAAACACTTGTTTAAAACTGTTTAATGTTCAATGACTGAGTTATGTTTGGCACTTTGGGCTTATATGCTCTAAATTAATACAACAGAGCCTAATAGATAATGCCCTGTCATCCACTCTCTCTGTTATGCCAATGGAGTTTTATCTGAGACCTAGTTTACACTCACTGCACTTTTTGGTGGCAATTGATGGGAGTTATGCAAGGTATGTAAAATATCTTGTGTATCTCCCATCTTCTTACTAATGCCCACTTACCTCCCCCTACACACTGCACTAAGGCAAGGGACAATGCCATCTGATCACCTTAGCACTATGTCACATCTAGGGCTGGAGTTATTATTGTGAACAAACTGCTCAATCGCACCTGGAAGAGCACACTGACAGTGGTGATTTAGTATAGACATGGCCTCAGGCATCTCTGCTTAGCAGTATTTCGGAGAACAAGGCAGAGGAGCAGATAGTCCTGAGTGATCAAGGGTGAGTGAAGAAAACACATGATCATTGCAACAAGTGGCATGTGAAGAGCCAGATCTTCAACTCTGGCATAATTGGAAAGCATGGGGACAATTAACAGCCAAAGTATGCAACGCAATGGTTATATTTTGTGTTTTTCCTTCACTAATGTCTAGAGGAACTGGCAAACAGATGAACGTTTAGGCTACAAATGAGTACACGTAAAATGCTTTTGTTATTTGAGGCCGTTAGAATATTAAAAAGTATTGAGATATTTTGTAGCAAGATGTTTATAAATAATTAGAAACTGTGTTAACATCAGTATTCTTGACGCTTTCCATGGGATTCCTATAGCTGTTGAACTAAAATTCTCATCTATCTTTATTAAACATCACAGATAAAATTTTCAAAAGCATCTGACTCACTTTTGAATATTAGGCTTGGTTCACTAAATCACAAGGACTTTTCTGAAAATCTTGCCTTGCCTCTTGTACACAATTCCCTTCTTGTCACTCCTTTGAATTGTCGCCTCATACAGATTCACAATGCTATTTTTTTTTAAAAAAAAGAATTTTAAGGTTTTATTTTTGTTTTGCAGTATTTTTAATACAATGCTAATGAGCAGATCAACTGACTGGAGAATTTTTTTTATTATTAGCGATTGGCGTGGCTGGCAGTCTCTGGGCTGGCCACTGCTTGGGGGTCCAATGCCATGTCTCTGGCTCCATTCCAGCCAGTCTGACCCTGGGGGGGGGGGGGCAGCTGGTTCACAATGCGCCCCTGGTGCAGCCCCCCCCCCCAGGGCCATGGGCCCTTGAATGCCATTCTGGAGCAGAAGCCATGCCAAGGACCAGCCAGCCCCACTACCTGGGAAGAAGGAACAGGCTCTGGCCTACCCCAACCCTGTGGGTCAACCAGCCAGTCCAGGGGTGAGGCAGGAGCACAGAGCCCAGCCGCTGGCCTCAGGGCCCCTCTTCACATCCCCCAGCACCAGCAGGTCAGAGCAAGAGCGCTCTCAGTGTTTCTGCCCCACAAGTGCTGATCGGGGCTGGGGTGTGGGCAAATAAATGTGGATGGGTGCTGGGTGGGGTGGAAGCATAGGTCTTCCCCTTAGGCTAGGGCCTCAGGCTTCAGCCCCTATAGCCCCTGCTTTAATCCAGCCCTGGAGATCAGCCTGACTTGAAAATGTGTGATACATATTTAATTGCTTTGCTTCCATTCCCCATAAAGACTGATTTTCTAAATTCAGGAAATGCTTTTGTGTGATTAGTAAGCACCAAATCCACAGAAGAAACATTTTCTTCTCCTACTTGTTTGATTTCTTACATTTCTAATGATGACATAAGTGGAAAGCTTTTTAAAAGACTAATTGTAACTTGGATGAATTCTCCACAGTTCCGAATTCTCGGTGAGAATTCAACAGATTGGTATCTCCATAAAGTAGGACATTTGAATTTTCCACAGATGGTTTGAATATGGAAACAATACAGCACCACCACATCTTGTAATAATCTAACTTGTCAATATACTGCTCCCCTTGCTGCATACTGTTTGAGACAAAATGTATTATCATGCTCATTTATTTATTCAGCAAAGGGCATCAGGGTACAAAATGCTTACAATACAGTTAGCTCACAAATATGCCCAAATCCTGCAAGCAGTCTATCCCAGGTACTTATATAGCTCCCAATAACATAGTATCTGACAGTCTCATGATAATTTACAAATCACTGTATTTATCTTAACAATACATGACACAGAGACATAATCTTATCCCCATGTAAGGATCAGGGGAATCTGTTTATGTACCTTGATGAATGTCCAGAAGGGGGAGTCAGTCATGGTTGTGAACTTTACAGATGAGAACTAAAGCACAGAAATACTAAGTGAGATTCCAAAGATCACATAAAGAGTTTTGTGTCAGAGAAGGAACTTGACCCCCGATATCACTGCGCTTATAGGCCCTGATTCTGTAAACACTGACAATATGCGTAACTTTACACACACTGACTAGTTCGGTTGACTTCAATGTGCTACTCCCAAAGCATAGAGTTAAGCATGTGTGCAAGCATATGGAGCATCAAGCCCATATTTTGTCCTTGAAGCTGTCATAATTTCAAAGGAGAAAGAACTGAGCTAGATGCCATTTTTTGGTTTAAGGTTGCGGGTCACATTTCCCCTGATATTCTTCTTTTGACAAACAACCCCTTGCAATGAGGTTAATGAAAAGCTGACATAATTAGCTACAAAACCTGAGCAAAATACTTATTTCTGAAATAAGAGTCAAAGTTCCACCCTCTGATACAGAGATACAATTTTGATTTAATTTCCAATGAGATGTGAATACACACTTCTATGGGGAACATTTGGCTCTATGAATACAGATTAAGGATTATTTTTAAAAATGTGTAACCATTTTATTGTCTCCATAAATGTGAATGGTGGCTTACTACACAAGCTGCCATTTTAGGGATATTTTGTATCTCATCTTTTTTAGCCTGTAGAATAAGATGGAGAGAATGCAAAACCCAGGGAAGGAAGGACTTTCAATGTTAAATTCTCTCATTTAGTAGGAGTAAATGGTGAATTTAAAAGTGATTTAGTTACCTTCTCATCAATGGAGAATTACAAGATGAATAGAACTTTGCAATAGGGTTCACTGGTCCTGCTTTTCTATTTTTATTTTTTTAATTTGAATGGGTTCTGCCTTCTCAGTTGTATTCCCAAAGTGAGTAGATAACAGCACTCTGTTTAATTGCTAATTATTCTCTTTAATTCTATTTAGACATTTAATTATTTTGTTTAGTGGTTTAACAACAGTTGCCTCTTTATTTTTTCAAAGCACGTTAGAATGAATGCAGTAAGTGCAGCCTGTTAGTAATATTACTCGCCCTTTTTATAGATGGCGAAACAGAAGTTAAAGCAATTTGACATTGGTCACACAGAGGAACTGAAGAGTTCCTCTTTTCTAGCATCAGGCTTTGTCCAGTGCACCAAACTGCCTTTCTGTTTCACACTACAGAAATGAGATACAACTATTGTGATTTATTTTATATGAGTAGTGTTCTTCTTTAAAATAAACCAAAGGAAAGCATAATTTCTGCATTCCCTATGTTATCAAAGTAATAAAACTGTACAAGAACCTAATCTCAAATGCACCAAAGTCAACAGGAGTCTTTCAATGTATTTGAATGGATTAAGCATTTTATTTATCATATAGCCTGAATGTAATGCATTTTAAATTTATACTCTGCACAAGAAGCAATATCCACTACTTGAATGTTTTATATTTCCAGGTTACAATGAATAATGGTTAGATACCGTTAAATGCATCATAAGGCAATAGTTCAAGTAATGCCATGGCCATTAACTGTTTTGTGTGTTTTGAAACTTTACTGCTTCAGACCTGAAGTATCTTGAAGCCATCACCCTTAAAAGCTACGGTACGGACAACAGTACTTTCTCTAAGTGTTTGTGTTACCTCCTTCTACTACAGCTGTTGACATGTTCGACAACCTTCTTTGTGTTGTACTTTCTTATTTTCAGAAAAAAATATTCTTTTTAAAGTTTCCATAAATGTCTTTATATAGTATGCTTGAGATATCTTTCATCATCATCACAATGGAAGTTCAAAAAAGGAACGTTCACAATACCAGGATTATTCCATTTACATTCCTTACCACCAGGAAAATTACAGATGGCATCCATCTCAGTTTAATCCATTATCAATCTGTAGTTACACGATGAGTGTCAGACGCAGTCTACTACATCTACAAGTATTTGGCTCAAAAGATCATCTTTTACCCAATAAGCCAGAGTGACTAATAATACAGAGAACAAATTTACAGAGGAGTAAATTCTCAGGGTTTATGCATGGTAAGTTACTGTGTATGAATAGTTCCTTGGAGCATGTGCTAATTCACAAAGTTCAATGAAAATTTACCACTGAGTGTTATGACTCAATTAATCAGGTCTGTGTAATTTTAAGCACAAGCTTTAATATCTTGTTGAATCACAGCCTAAATGAGTGCTTAAGTGATACAGGCAAAACACATACAAATGCCTGAAAAGGCCAATTGCCTACACAGCTTGCTGTTCCTCGAGTTTGCAACTGTAAGCGCAAAATGATAAACTGTTCCTGCAAAGGAAACACTAAAAAAACTGCACATGAAATTACTCATTTTACAGTTTATATACACACACAGTTCTGAGCTTATCGGTCTCTGCAGTACCAAGGATCATGACTATTCATGCTCACCAAATGATTTGTTAATCTGTCCTATTTTACAAGTGATTCTGCGTGAAGATCTATCTTTCTCCCAATCCAGTATACCAGCCAGCCATTTTTCTTCTCTCCTGTACACAGAATTCCATGTAAATTACCAAATAATCATATTCCCTCTAATGCTTTGCTTTATTATTTGTGAAGTTCTAGTAGGATACAAGATTAGATTTGGTTTGAAAATATTTACTTACTAAAAATACTTCCATATTTAGTGTGATTTATGGAAATAGGGCCAGAAGGGGCATTTATGATAATCTAGTTTAACTTTCTGCATAATACAGGTCAATGAATTTCACTCAGCAGTTCCTGCACGTAGCCCAACTTGTGGTTGAACTAGAGCATCTCCCAGAAAAAGATACAGCCTTGATTTAAATACTCCAAGTGCCCACATCACTTGTTAATCTGCTGCATTTGTTTTTACCATCTTTGTTAAGTACTTGTCTTTTCAGTTTCTGTTTGTTCACTTCTACTTCTAGCCCTTGGTTCTTCCCATGCTAGAGTACAAGCCTTCTATTATCAGATCCCTTCTCCCTATCTAGGTATTCAAACTCTTCCCTTAAATTTCTGATGATGGACCATAGAACTCTTGCTAACAATGTATGCTGCTTTCATTAGTAAAAATGCCTGCCCTTGTGCTATCTTTCAGTTAATGATTTGAGCAGGATATTCTACCACCCACCTCATTTACTGATATTCTCAAGAAATTTTCTTGATCCACAGACACTGTAGGAGACAGTTGAGTTGTGCCTGAACGTGGCTTCAAGAAGTGTGATTTTTCAGTCCGTCTCAAATAGGACTGAAAAGATTTGAGGCTTTCAATGTTCTGCCTCTGTTGGCATTGTTTGCCGCACACACACTGAATGATCTTTGACAAAATGGATCAGAGTCAGAAAAAGGTGGTCCACAAGATTAACCTCAATGTTTTTCATACTTTTTCCTCTTGTCATTAGAAGGGCTATGTGATGACTGCCTTCTAGAATTAGAGACACTGGGTCTGACCCTATGTCCCCATATTATTTTCTCACTTATTATGCAAGAGCATTTTTAATACAGAAAGAGAACCAAGCCAATTGTGATATTATTCAGGAACGTGAAACAAACTTATAGGGAAGATTTCCAGCTCAGCTGATGATGCCAGGAATTAAACTTTCAATACAGAAAACCTTTCCATGCCAGAGTTTTCTTAATTACTCACCCTCTACAATGGTCTATAAGTTATTTATTTAATGGACATAAAAACAGAGTATTTTCACATATGTACATAAATGCATAAAGGCTGTATTTAAATAATGCTAAATAAGATGCTATAATTTTAATTCACTGTTTATGACCACTCCTTAGAAATATGGCACCAAAATATGCTTCCTCACAATCCTGTTTTCTTGCCTATTCTACTCTATTCTATTTGTTATTGTGCATCTACTCATGAGCTGCTAAAATTTTTTTCTGGATTAATATGGATTTTGCAAGGAAGTAAAAAGTTACGTGAAAGTTGGACTCCAACATCCTTGCTGGTTTCTCCAAGTTGGAACATACAATTCAGAAGTAAAAATAAGAATCTTTAGACTGACTTACTAAATTCACTATGTGTTGTCTCAATATTTTGCAGCATACTTCTCACAGCACAGAAAATCTATTTATTTTCAAACATCCCTGCCATTCTTTAAAACAGCATGGATAAACAGCATTTTTATATCAGGAGCCCCAGAAAACTTGTACCCAACAATCAAAAAAAACAAACAAACAAACAAACAACCTCCAGTGAGATCATTGCTCATTTGCTCTTTGATGTCAATATGTAATAAATATTGAAAAACAAGGGAAATTCCAGAAGACTAGAAGAGTAGTAGTGTTGTGTCAATTCCAACAAAATGTATTTTCATAGAGACAAACAAAAGACCACATATCTATGAAAAAAGAATGCAGGTCTTATTGTACAGCATGAGGGTCTGCATCCTGGAAGGCAGTGACACTGAAATAGTGGATAAACAAATGAACATGAACTCCCAGTGTGATGCTGAGCAATAAGAGTTGATGCAATGCTTGGATGTATAAAATAGGGTAGTAGCGATAGGGAGGTAATTTTACCTCTGTGTACAGCGTTAGTACAATCTAGGACTGACAGTCACGTTCTCAAAGGCATACTGAAAAACTGTAAAAGGTGCAACAAAAAGCCACAAAAATGCCTTAGGATGACAGACGTAAAGAGCTCAATCTGTTACATCATAAAGAATATTGAGCAGTGCCTTCATTTCAGTGCATAAATACCTTCATGGGGAGTAAACACCCCTTTCTAATGGACTCTTTAATCAAGTAGAGAAAGGCATAACAAAAACCAATGGTTAGATATTAAAGCCAGACAACTTCAAATTAGAAAAATGACACAAATGTCTAGCAGCTAGGATAATTGACCATTAGAACAAACCTCCAAGGGAGGTGGTGGATTTTCTGCCTCTTGCTGTTTTCAGTTCATGACTGGATGCCTTTCTGGAAGATATGCTTTAGCTAAACACTAATGTCACAACAAAAATTCACCTTTTCTAAATCCTAGAAGTAGTTCAGGATGGGGCAACATACCTTTGATATTAGCGCTTAGTTCTAGAATCAAGATCCTTTCTCACATACTTATATAGCACTCACCCCTCCCAAAGACACTACCAAAGGAAAAGCTTAAAAAAGAGAAGGGGTGATTTGATTACAGTCTAAAAACACCTACATGGGGATCAAATATTTAATAATAGGCTATTCAATTTAGCAAAGAACTGTATTATATGATTCGATGGCTAGATTTGAAGCTAGAGAGATTCAGACTGGAAATAAGGTGTACATTTTAACAATGAGCATAATTAATCAGTGGAAAAAATTACAAAGTGTTATGGTGGGTTCTCCATCACTAAGAATTTTAAAATCAAGATTGGCTGTTTTTCAAAAAGATCTGCTCTAGGAATTACTTTGCAGTATGTCTACTGGGAGTATGTCTACACTGCAATTAAATATTCCTGGCTGGTCCATGCCTGCTGACTTGGGCTCACAGGGCAGTCTAATTTCAGTGTAGATGATTGGGCTCAGACTGAAGCCTGAGCTCTGGGTCTCTCTTGCTTTGCAGGATCCCAGAGATTGGGTTCCAGCCCTAACCCTAACTCATACATCTACAGCACAATAAAACATCCCCGCTGAAACCGAGTTGGCTAACTTGGACCAGCTGCATGTTTTTAATTGCAGCGTAGGCATTCACTGGATGATCACAAGGAATGATTGAATGACTCTCTGATCCTTTCTGGCCATGACATTGATTACTCTAAAGCACACTACTGCACTAAGTGTTATACATAGATGAAGACTGCAATCCTGATGCTGGGAAATATTTTCTATTAAACAGTTTTTTAGGGGATATTTACTTTTGGTGATGAGGGCCACATAACTAACCAGATAGAAAGTCTGTGATCCTCTTTACATTCCCAAACCTTACCAATGAAAACCAAAAGTAACCAACTCCCTCAGGACTTTTAATGAACAAGAGTTAACCATCAGAAACGGGGACTGAACTCTTTGCTGCTCTATACAAAAGACAGCAAGTTAAATTTTCAAAAGCACCCAAGCTGTATAAGAACCTGAATCCTGTTTTGGCAAGTGAATTACACATGCATGAGGGTCAGATATAAAGGCACTGAGATGCATAAGGGTGAGTGCAATTTTCAAAACCACTTCGGAACTTATTGCATCTTTAGCTACCCGAATACCTTTAAAAATCTGGCTCTAAGTCAGTTACTTGTGTTTGAAAATGCAATCCTCCACCCCTAACACTCAGTGCTGGTGCTTCTGTGTTAATCCTCCCTCACCCAGAGCAAATGTAACATGTAAGGCCAGGGACTATCCTATGAGACCAATTTTCATTGCTAGTATACTTTAAGGCAGAGATGAGGAGCAGTTGCTCCTAATGCTGTGATATCATTGGGAATATTAAGATGCAGCTACAGAGATTGATGCTGCTACATTCTGAAGGATGGTAGTCTTTGCAAATTACTGACACGAAAATGCACTATCATGACAAAACCCGCTGTAGTGGTACATACACAAACTTCTCAGACAGAGCTACGATGTGAGGTGCAATAAAATGCTTCATGGAACATTTGTATTTGAAGTGTGATGTAGCAATTATGTTTATGTGATCCAGTGTTCCCTTAGTTCTCATTTTTAAAGCCTTGCCTCCTCTTGCTCTGTTTTGTTCAATGCAGTTGAATGCATTCAGAGAATAAATTGACTCTTTCCACACTACTTCCTGAGGAGACACTCGTGACCCCCAAACATGGTTTTCTTAGTCAGTTTCCTCTAGGGATCACAATAAAACCATCAACATTTACCTCTTCACATCCTAGCTGGAAAGTATGTTGGTGCTAGCATGTTAGGAACAATTGAGAAGAGAAACACAAATAAATTGGTGAGATTATTAATTTTTGTTTGCATTATCCTCTACACAGGTCTGAAATTTTCTGCTATCCTCGCTACCAAAAGCAATCCAGTACAGTGTTTAATGAGTAACATGTTTAGTACAGATACCTTTATAAAGACAACTCTATAAGTCTTTTTGACAGTATTTTAACAAGGGAAAGTAGATATTAAATCAAACAATTTTCAAAATATAGAGGTGAAAGAAAAAAGCTTATAGTAAAAAAGCAATTTAAAAGAATTGCACTGGATAATTTTCTATCTCAGGAAAAACAGAACCGTATACATTAAAGATCATTTCTTTCTTGTGAGAGACTTCAAGTAACAATAGAATAAGAATGAAGTTAATACTCCGAGTACCAGTGAACACTTTTAGAAAGCTTTAATACTACAAGAAACATTACACAGAGGAGCATTACACAAAATTATTGCATTTCACCTCAAAACAGCTTTGGAAAAAGAGTGAAGGTCGCTCACCCTGTGCAGTAACTGAGGATTTCACAGCAACATTTACTATCAATGAGGGGACAGCATGTCCTAGGAGCGTGTCCACTGCAGTATAACACATAATAGTGTAGCGATGGGCAAAAATGCCTGTTGATCCCCATGTAGTTGATTTGTGAATATCAGCAGTGGGGACATTACTGAGAAAGGCTATTGAGATGGATAACGATCAGGTGGTATTGTGGTAGGAGGCTGTCTATTGTGGAGTTCATAAGATAAAAGTATACACTGAGATACACTTTGAAAGGTGTTATTTAGATATGATTGTGCCTCTGTATCTTTTGGTGGTAGATAGGAGTAATCATGGTGATTTTCAGAAAGATTTAGTTCTGTGCAACTAAAAAGCTAATGCTTGTCTCACATCTAGGGTTCGTGGATCTGCCACCTGTTAGCTATCTTGAAGCTTCTGGAAGAAACAAGGAAGGTGCACTGATTGTTGATACAGAATGATGATGCAACCTTAGGTAGAAATCTTGGAGATAGTCATAATGTAACTTAGACCTTGTAAAACAATATATATGGTGGATATGCCATGAGCGGCATGATTTCTCCAACTATTTGGGCAGAGGTGATGGCAATAAGGAAGGCTTTTTTATTGACAGATGCATGTAGGAATAGATTGCTACTGGTTTAAATAAGATCTAGTAAGAGAATGCAGGAGAAGGACAAGGTCCAAAGGCAGGAATCAGGTATCGTATGTGAGGATAAAGATTTTGAAGACCCTTCAGAAACTGTTTCATGAGCAGATGTATAGAATGATCATCTAGGGGACAGGGAAAAGTAAGGATTGCTACCAAACGTACAAGAATGGAGCTGGTGGATGATCCTAATTGTTTAAGTTGTAACATGTAGGCCAGGATAACAGATAGTGGAGAGCATTCTGCATCAACTTGGCAAGAAGTGCAGCAGCACTGAAATCGAGTACATTTATATACATAAATGTGCCTGGTTGTGTTACATCTGCTGTTCAAAAGAATCTGTTTCACTGAAGCTGAACAGATTATTTCTGTATCCTGGAACCACAGAGGAGCCAGGCTTTGAGATGGAGCATCTATGGATATGGATGAAGGATATGTCCTGTGAAAGAAGCCATGGGCATTGGACAGTAAGAGACATGTTATCATACTATCATGTTGAGGAGGTAGGTATAAAGGACTCCAACACTGTCATCTTAGGGCTGTGTCCACCAAAGTAGTGAGTTCTTGACTCCCATTTGGCATGGATGAGAGTTTGTGGAGGCCACGCTTGTGCAGGAAATATACTGCATGAAGCCATGCCTGAGGACATCACACATGCATACTTGAGTTTCTGACCATGGAAGTGGCCACTGCCATGTAGTCTTAAAGGTGCAGGCACATTCTGGCATAAATCTGGGAGCAGGCTCACATATTGAATATGAAACCTACTATAGTCAAAAATCTATGATATGGTAGGAAGGCTGTGGCTTATATGGCATCTGACTTTGGGCAGCTGAACTTCATGTGTTGTACAGGCCTTAAAATGGGCTTTTCTAGGTTCACAAAGGCTATGCCTACACTGGGAAATTAGTCATGGCCACACTAAGGTTTCCCTAGTCCAAACTAAGAAATTTCTTAGTTCGGACTAGGGAAAGCTTAGTTTGAATTTGTAAGTACCAGCACTTAGTCCGGATTTACATGCTTAGTTCGAACTTTAGTTTGAACTAGGCATGGGCAAGACCTGGACTAAGGCTCAGTTCGGACTTCTAAGTTTGAACTAAGCTGGTTAGTTTGAATTAACCCCATGTTCTAGTTCTAACTAAGCATTAGTTCGAACTAGAATGTACAGTTAGTTTGAACTAACCTCAAACTTCTTAGTTTGGACTAAGAAGTCTGAACTAACTGTGGGTAGTGTAGACATAACCAAGGAGTCCTACCCTTGTAAACAGGTGCATTGTTATGTGAATGGCTTAGAGAGCATCAGTTTTGGATGGAGCCATGAGGAAACAGTTGTCCAAGTATGAAAAGATAAGGACTCCTCCTCCTCTGAGAATGCTAAATATAATGTTATAGCCTCCTGTGCCTGTTCTTCCTCTTAAGCTGGTATTGGTCAGGTTCAACCTCCAGAGGGTGAGGGATCAATGGAGAAAGGAGAAGTGTATATCTCCAGTTTTGCTCTCTGGGAGGGTTCCCAAACTGTGCTCTGTACATGGTCCAAGGGTCCCCATATGGCCATTTTGGAGGGTGTGGAATATGTGGCTGCATCCACAGTGGTTCCTGTCAAGACTGTGGACCAGATGTAGACTATGGATAGTGAGGGTGAGGAGGTGTGATTTGTCTGCTAGAGGAGAGAGCAATGGAGCCTTCCTCATCTTCATCGCTGGGGAAGGGAGGTGCCATTCTTGGCAGAGAAATGGAGGAAAGTCATGAATTTGGAGAAGAGGATGGAAAGCCTGGGAGGTCCTGTCAAAGGAGCAGACGCTCAGGAGTAACAGATATCAGCAGGCCCTCAGGGTATATAAAAATCTCGTGGAGGGGGAAAAAGCATTGGTGATGTCTGTGCCAAAGGAAGTCTGTATTCTTCTGAAATGTCAACAGATGGTGCCAAAGCCATGGTTGGTACCAGTTACTTTGCCAGTGCTGATGGCTTACTCACTGCCAACAGCTTCATTGATGCTAGAAAGAGCACCAGTGACAGCAGTTTTGTTGGCGCCATAGCTTCGAAGTTGATTTGTCTTGTTCCCCACAACTGGGGGAAACAGCACTGAGGCCTGTAGGTCTGAGACTGTTTCTTCATGTTGGTACCAGTGGTACTTGAGCAGGTCCCAGAGCTGTGTTCCCTGTCAGATGAGGTTGAAGCAAGAGATCTTGTCAGGGATGGTGTCCTGGTAAGCTGTGCCTGATGTGATGAAGGAGCCTGCCCAAGTGAAAAAAGGATGACTTTCTCATCAAGGGATGTGGGGAGTGTTGACTGGCAGACAACATAGAAGAGTGTGAGGGTCTCTCTGGGGACCTGTCCAGGTCTGAGTCTGATGCTTGTTGCACAAACTTCTCCATAAGAAGTTTAAATCAAATGTCCCATTTTTTTGCTCACTCTGGGTTTCGGGCTGAGGCAATGTGAACACTTTTGTAGAACGTGTTCCTCTCCTAGACAGCAAATGCACTGAGTGGCCTTCTATTACTGGGAGGGAAGCTGTGCAAGAAAATCTCCTCTAAAACCCCAGGATGTCTGGCCACAAGGGTGAAGGAAAAAGTCTTCCCAGAAGTGAGGAGTGAGAGTGGGCAAAACATGGAAATCTACACTATGAAATAACCATAAACGTAAAGTGAAAAACTTTTTTTTTTTTAAAGACAGAAGAAAGAGAGAAGAAAAATATGAACTATGCTACACTAACAGGTAAGGAACTGTCTAGAGAGGGAACAGAAGAAGTGGACTGTACAGCAGATTCTATCCCAGACCAAAGGTGGTAGAAAAAGAACTAGAGGTGGTTGGAGCAAACAGCCCTATAGATATGTCCTAAGACATGTCCTATGCACAGCACAAGAGTGTGTGGGAGGGTGAACATGTGTGGTTTGACAGGCACTGCTGCATCAATCCCAAATTCACAGGTGCTGCTGCACTTGTAAGTGGAGCTTCCTTAGGGACATCCCTTGAGGAAGAGTCTTGGATTTCTGGTTTTATTTTACAATGATGTAAACATTGAGAAACTAGGTTCCTGAGGCTGGGCTAAAATACACACACTACACTTTAAGTATGACGATACAATGGTGGCATGAAATTCCATGCTCAAGTCCCTGCTTCAGGCTGCTCTAATTTACACTGGCTACCATCTAACCTGTGAACCACACCTCCTACAATGGTATCATGGTGAGGCTGGGGTAGCAAAAAAACCTTTCCTTTAATAGATGATCAGCTTAAACATACTGAGGTGATCTTTCCATGGTTGGATAAGCTCTCTCAAGGGTCAGAATGTGTCAGTGGCACAGTGGAAGTTGCCTGTCCTGCACTGGAGGATCTGGGTCCCAGGTGTTTGGGAGCACTGTAGTCTTCACCAATTGGACCATTAATGTTTACACAGCTATTGCAATGCTACTTTTTCTTCCTATTCTGCTGCATAAAGAATGAATAAGTCTCTGTATTGTCAAATATATCTTTTCTATTTTCATGTAATAAATCAATCAATATTTTCCCATTTTCCAGCATTTTTACAAGGACTCTGTTCTGTCCCCATTCTGATTTTCCTGGCATTGGAAGACTCTGGAAAGCTAAAGTTAAAAAATGCTGCTTTGCATCACAGTCTCTGTTCTAGCAACTTGGGAGCATAAGTAGAACTGTGGATAACTGGTCCCCCCCCCCTTCAGTTTGCTGGTAGTTTAAACAAACAAAAAATCAGTTCTGGTCAAACTAAATTTTAAAATTTCAATAAATATTGGCAAATGAAGAGAGTCAGTTTCAGTTCCAACACAAAGTTTAATTCCATACAAAACATTTCCCTTGTGGGTATTCTAAAAGGGGAAGATTCACAAAATATTAGCAGAGGAGTAGGATATGCTAGTGTTATATGCTCTGTTATAAGTTTTAGTGGCTAAGGCATTCTCCTCCAACGTGAGAGATCGAAGTTCAATTTCCTTCCCTGTCTATAAAGAAGGGATCCCTAAGGAGAAAGGAGTGGAACTCGAGTCACCCATACTGTTGCTGTTGGGCAGTGGGATAGTCTGACTTGTGTTTTTTTCAATCTTTTCCTGTTCAAGCTTGTCCACTGTGTATAAACAGTCAATTGGTCAAAGTAGTAGTAAGAATGACTCTATAGCTTGGAAAAAAGGCATCCATGTGGGAGGCGAGTGAACCAAATTCATGTCTCTGTTTCAGTGACTTTAGCTATGTTGTGAATGGTACCTCAGTACCAAAGTTAAAAAATTTTGGGGCAACTATTCTGAGAAGTCATCATTTCAATGTGCCAGAAAATGCACTGTGCAAATTTACTATTTGCTGGAAAACAATGGCTCAGCTCTGGTGTTGAGAACAGTGGTTAAAATGTGCCTGATCTTTCAGTCCAGCCTATGGAAAAAGTCCTACTGACTTTAATGGGAATTTGACTTGCCAAAGCAGCTTAGCATCATAACCACTAGGAACAGACAAGAATCACAGTTAATGGACTAAGGTAACAAAGTTCATTAGAAGCCAGCACAGTATTATATAAACCTGATTTTCTGTCCAGACGAAAATGAACTCTAATGAGATTCCACTTGATGTTAACAGTATTTCTGTTGCATCAGTGTGTATTTGCACTAGTTCTGCCCACATTAGACAAAAAGCAAGTGCTGTGTTGTCCCGTGACAAACCTGAATCCTGCTATATGGCTACCTACCTTAGTCACTCACATAGAAGAACACACAGTTTAATTTGAAAGTTGCATGGGGGAAAATGATATTTTAACTTGCTGATACTCAAGTATAAAAAAAAGCTCAAAACAGGGCTTTCAGAGAGCTGTGTGGTATTGTAGGCATTCAACTCATAACTTACTGAGAATTGTGGCTAGAACTCCTTCCAAAGTTTGGAAAACATGGGAACACATCTTCAATGATCACTACTTTTCAGGTTTCCACTGATTTAGCAATACGTGCATGTCACGAGTGGGGCACGCTCATTTGAAATGGATTCCTCCAGCTCCCACAAAGGACTAATAGTACAGAAATTTATTTTTCATCTTCTAGAACTGCCAACCAACAAACACCCCTGCCCAAAACCAATAACAACAAAAAAACACCAACCAGTTTTTCACGCATCTCTGCTCACAAGATTTCCTATTTAGGTTATAAACTTCTTAAAAGCCATTTTTTGGCTCCGTGTTTTTACAGCAAGGGGCTATTAGCTGCTACTATCATGCAAATTAACTTTACCACTCAGGGGAATTCTAGGAGTGATGTCACAGTAACAGCCATTTCTGAAGCTACTCTGTAGACCAGTTTGTACAAGTTCCCTCTCCACAAAATTATTATTCTATGTAGCCCCAAGTTTAAATCACATCAACACTCAGTACTGTATATTCTTATTTATCTCCTACTACCAGTGCTTCTGTGCAGGGAAGTTAAAAGATGAATTGCATTAACTTTGAGTAGACAGCATGCTGACCCCGAGCAACTCAGTCAGCAAGGTGTCATCTTGAACAAAGTCTTAGAAAAGCGTCTTACAAAAAACTGAATTAAATCCCATATGGGAAGCCTTCCAAATGTATTTGATTTGCCACTGACTTTTTATTATGTTGGAAAGACTTTTTCTTTTAAATCTGGGAAGGATGAGCCAATCAGCAAAGGCAACTCTTTCTGTAGCAAATGATCTGCAAAATAACACTTAAATTTCTGAGAAAAGCAAAGGATTAGAGAATAGGCATGCCCTGAAAAGGGAATTCAAAGAGTGAGCCATTACATTTAAATTGCTTTCAGAGGTTCACTATGAATGAAAATTCTTCTACAAAGCACTATAACATTGGGAATCATCCTGCACTGGCCCGGGGGCTCAGCACAGGTGGGCTGACGGGATAAATTGATTGAACTACTTGTGGCTGCTATGGCTATGTGAAAATCTGTGTTTGTCTTGTATTTCAATATGAGCTACCAAACTTCATTTTCAAAAGCAGAGCTGCTGCTTTGCAGTTAGCTCCATGCTGTTCTTCAGGTCTCCATTTGTGTCTTGCTGCTTTGAACTTGTTTCTGGAGTGTTTTAAGGTAAATTTGTAGGGACAATCCACAGTAAGAAACTGTCTACCCTGCAAAAATGAAATTAACCAATGAGGCAACTCCCTGAGTGACAGCAATGCTAGAAGCTGTTGTGGGGGCAGATGGCAAGCATTTCAACAATTAAGATGTTCAGTCATGATCTGTTTGTGTTATATTTTCCAGAATTGCTGCCACCGGAGGTGTACTATGAAGAGTTAAAAGAGTTCAGTTTCTTCCAGTGTTGTATAAACCTAAAAGTGCAAGGGGAGAGACTCCTAATTAACAAATTCTGAAGTCTCTTACACTCCAGAAGCAGAACCAAAGTGACTCTGCTCTGCACCTGCAGAGGAGAGCTAGGTGAATACTTTTAGACAAGGCTTTATTTGCTCCCTCTTCTTGTCCCCCACCCTGCAAATCACAACAGATTCAGGTCAACCAGTTTTGTAAATTTTAATGAATTTGCTGAATCTCTTTGGTTGGAAGAAACACCCAAAATACTATGGGTTGGGAGGAGGACAAAAAGCAAAACCAAAAAAATTTTCAACATTTTTAAAAAGAAATGTTATGATTTTTTCAATTTAAATACTTTTCCTTTCAAGTTTGACTAGTTTTATATTTAAAAAGAAACTCAAAAGTAATATTTGAGCCCAACCTGAAATATTATTATTTATTATTATTGGCGCGGCCACTGTAGGAGAGGTATTGAATGAGGAAGATGGCTGACTGTACACACAGAAGGCAGCTCACACCTTGTGTACACCACAGAACTGTGCTATCTAGTGGCTAAATCTGTTCTAATATGGAATATAGCTCTGGACACAGTCAATGGATCCATAAATATCTGGCTTCATTGATCAATGCCCTGCCCCACAAATGGGAATTAGGCACAATTTCCAGGAAAACCGTTACAACCTTGAGTTGAAGCAGTATCTAGACAGAGAGTAGCTGCAATGCTATTTCATTTGGGAGCTGGAAGTATCACATTTCTCTTCCCACAACAGCTGTAGAATGCTGATTCACATTAATTTACCATGGCTTTCCATATGGCCCTAAATGACTAATTCTGAGGTCCTTTCTCAGGAAAACCCCCTACTGAATTACACCTATATATCTCCGGGTATAACTAGAGCATTTTCAACCTGAGTACCATAGCTGAGAAATCATCAAGTCATACGTAGTCTAGTTTGTACTAATTCTTGTACCGTCCTCTGTTTTGCAGTCTCTAAGGCTACATCTAAACCTGAAATCTTAGTTTGGACTTGGTTAGTCCAAACTAAATAGTTTGAAAGTTAGTTCAAACTATGTGATTTTTTTTAGTTCAAAGTCATTTTTAATTCGAACTAGCCGTGCTTTTTTTAGTTTGAACTTTTTAGTTCAAAGTAAAAAAGCATGGCTAGTTCAAACTAAAATTTAGTTCAAACTAAAAACTGACCTTAGTTTGAACTAGCATGTCTCCCTTGGGCTAGCTCAAACTAAAAATGCAAATTAGTTCAAACTAAGCAGTTATTTTGGACTAACCAGCTGAACTAACAAGTTTGAACTAAGCTTTGCTTTGTTCGAACTAAAAATATTTTTAGTTTGAACTAGGCAAAGCCTAGTGCAGACAGGGTTCAAATTATAGCCCAAACTAATTTGCTACTGTAGACATAACCTAAGTGCCTTCTTGTAGTGCATTGAGTAGTATGGCTAACACCTGTCACCAGTGGTTTGTTCTCTGTCTTATCCTCTTCCCAGGGGAGAGCTATGTGCATTAAAATGTTTTGATTTGGGAGTGTTTTGTTCTTGTTTTTAAATGTACAAACTGCTACATCCTTGGGAAGATTCACTCTATGAAAATTTGCCTTTTAGAGTTTACTATATTCTGTTTCCAGTTGTGTTACTGTTATATTTAGCAACTGATACCTTTGAAAATTACCAGTCTGTTTCTGTATGCACTTCTGTGCACTGATGTTATTCATGTACATTAATACAGTGGTTCCTAACCTTTTCAGTAACACAGCACACTTCAATGGCATACCCACTTTTTTTCAGCTGAATTGCTTGCTTGTAAACGTCACATTTGTTTACATTTACTATGGTTATGGTCTTAATAAAGAGGTTTGTAGCATCGGGCATGCAACAAGCTAAAGAAGGATCAAAAGCATTGTTTCCAACCCATCAGAAAAAAATGTATATCATTTCAATTTTGCCCATTGACCATCTGTGTTTAAAGTGTTCGAGTTTTAGAAACAGAAGACTGAAACCTCACTTTTAATTTAATGGTTATTTTCATGAGTTCTATGAGTTGTAATTTGACTGGATATAATACCGTTTTTAAGATGAAAGAATGTTTGTTTTACACTGATTTTTATTACTTTTGTACAAAATTTCACAGCACACATGGATAGTTCTCTTGACAAACCAGTGTGCTGTGGCACACTGGTTGAAAACCACTGTATTAATACATAGTTAACACCAACCAAACCTGCTAAAGCATCATTTGAAAAACAAGATGGGCAAAGCACAGAGGTTTGCACATTTCTGTGGTTTCTGTAAAAGCTTCACTCTTTTGGAGTGAGTTTCTGATGATGGTTTTAAAATAAACAATGTTTGACAGAATATTTGAGCATATCTGTACCATATTGATGTGCTGTCATTTACCTGGGGTAGGTGACTTTACTAAAAACTTTGAAGGCTGTGTGTGTCAACTCAAACAGACCTAAGTCAAAATAGATTCTGCAACTGAGTGCATTTAGCAGCTTTATTAAAAGCTTACATTATGCTTCAAAGAACATACCACTGCCTACATTCAGATGAAATACTGTATGCCTTTAAAATAAATGATAAAACCTTTAAGTTCACAACCAGATGACGTAGGCTTGTTTTCATTCACCAATTTTAATTCTCCCCTCTGAAGATAGCATCTTCATGGCTCCTTTCGAATCTCACAAAGAATGGTTTGTTGGAATAAAAAGGACAGGGAAACTTCAAAAATGGCTGTGCAAAGTCAATCCAGAATAGCAGTCACTACTGATTGTATTACTTTTGATCACATGTATTGCTGTAACGCTCAGTTATCACTCATAACTGGGCTCCTTGTGGTAGATGTAAAATATGGAGTAAAACACGGTGTGGCTTGATTTCGTATCTTCTGTGATATAAGATCCAAGGGGAATACATATCCGCCACACTATTAAACTGACAGCACTGAACAGTGCGGTGAAAAAAATGAAAAAGAATTAACTTAATTTCAAGCTTCTAAGCATGAGAAATGGTGAGCTGATTCTGCTCTGTCGTATAGGGTGTACATCAAGAGTATTCAGTTGACAGCAATGGAGTTCTGCCAGCCTGAAACTGGTGAGAGCAGAATCTAGATTATTCCAGGGTGGCATCATATGTTGAAAATGCACTGTGACTAAGTGAATTCTTCATTTTTCTAATCTAATTTTATTACTTAACATTCAGAAATTTAATATTTTTTCATATGCTATATCGTAGTTCACAATATCTATTCGGATATACTCTAGGTCATGTTGTGACTGTAGAATGCCAGAAGAGGAGTGTAATAATCAGTAAAGTACAAATGGAAGAAACCAAGAAGAGCGGTGACAAGAACGTTCATTTAACTCAAATTCTAAAAAAATGCTTCAATGTAAAATATCACCAACTTTCCCCTCACCCAGCATCAAAGGACCTAATTAAATACCTTCTTGACATTGAGCTCATTGAATGATTTTGTACTGCAGTAACCATCTTCCCTTTATTTATTTTAATATGTTGTCATATCAAGCTGGAACTCTTAAAAGCTACTAATTTCCTCACAAAGTATTAGTTAATCTGAAATATATAATCTCTTACATAATCTCAATAGTTGCCGTTTCAATCATACACAGGAATAGAAACTAGAAAGGAGTAATACAGATATGCAGGTCTCTACTTACATTAGGTAAAATTGGTGTGATTTTTTTTTTTTTTTTTTTTTTTTTTTTTTTTTTTTTTTTTAGAATCACCCTAGTTTGTCTAAACTATTCAGAAAACTCAGCAGAGGGGGAACTAGTCTGCAGGCACTCTGGAATGTCCATAGTGTTGTATAAAGAACAATCACACACCACGATACTCTGTTATAAGAGCATCAAAGTTGCAAAAGAGAGCATTCAACTGTCAGGAAATCTGAGAATTAAGATTGTCTGAGCAGTTTGGTTCACTTCATTGTACATATTAGCATAATCTTCCCCAACACCACATACCCAGGAAGAGGGTTCTGTTACTGTCTATCCTGTGCAATACGTGAGCCACATGCTTTGTAAAGCAAATAGTATGTGAGCATTTAATTGAAGACTATGTCATAATGTATATGTTATAGCCTTGGCTGAGCTCACCAGGCTGCTGTGTTGGACCCAAACCTTTGGATCTCACATGCCTTTAAATCTATCGGGTCTGAACAATATCTTGATGCTCTCTCTTTGCCCAGCCTCTCTGGGATAAACTCCCTGTATAATATCCTCTTCTTGGTATGTGGGACCCTGAGATACACATGCTCTAAACTGAAAGACCACTGCTGCTGCCTCAACCCTCTCTAAAAGCCTACCTTCCCAGTATCCGTATCTGAGAGTACCCTGGTTTACATTGAGCATATTGTGGTAGTTAAAACCAAAGGGCTCTGCAAAGACCTCTACATCAGATCCATTACTCATAGACTAAGCAGAAGAGTTACAGATCTAAGCGCACGCGCACACACCCACCCACCCACCCCAAGGAGTCCTGTGGCGTTTAAAGACTAACATTTATTTTCTGCATAAGCTTCCATGCCAGAAAATCCCACTTCGTCAGATGCTTCAAAGATGGGGGGGATTTACAGAAGGGAATGAAAATAAATGCAAGGGAGTGTAAAACTTGGGATCAGGTCATACAGTAACAGCAAATCAGAGCAATTGTTAAGGTTCAAACACTGGGAAGGCTGAAGTAAAATTACCTGTTGTAATGGGAAAAGAATCCATATTCTCTATTTCATCCTGCTTTCACACAATCTAATTCGCATATTAATTCCAATTCAGCTGTTTCTCTTTGAACTCTTGATGTCCCACTGACGTACCTGAGTATGGTCATTAACAAATCATTTACAGAGTGATTAGAAAGATGGAAGTGCTCAGCAACTGGTATTTCTGTTTTGTGATTTCTGAACTTGGCAAGATCTAAGCAAAACAGTCAATGCCAGGCTGCAAAAACCTCCTTTCTGATGCCATTAATCCTAAGGGGTCACTGACCTGGAACATAGGCCTGCAGGTCCTTGAGCAGTGCTCAGACAACAACTGACATGCAGACTCTTACCTGACCAAGGTCACAAAGATCCTTGTCCATGAAACTCCTGATTGGAGAGACATTCAGCCCTGTCTGTAGACTGGGATGCTCAATTTAACAAGGAACAGGCACAAGAAATTGTTTGAGGACTTTGGTGAATCCCTGGCTGGGTGCTACTACACATGCTGCCCAGTTGCCTCATTCCTCAGCCCTGCGATCTGTCTGTTCCTGTCCTCCTTATCTTGGACTTCTGTTTATTCATGGTTACTACTTTACCTTATTTCAGGTCCCTGCCACTGACACGGAAGCCAGCTTTGACTCTTAGCTTGACTTCTGTCACTGCCCTTGGTTCTATTTCTGACTCCCGACTAACCATTAGGCATGGCCACTCATGCCCTGGTCCCTACCTCAGCCAAAGGCCTCTTGGGTTTTGGTTAGTAAACTCGCAGGATCTTAATGGTTCCCCAAACCCTCCTGCACCCCACATTCTGCTGAGCTGTTTTGTCAGCTGGTGGATGGTCAGTGAGAGAACTCTGGCTTAAGACCATCTGGCCCTTAAATAGAGATGTAACCTCCTCTGTCAGATAACCCCCCGAGCAGCTTCAAAATCACCTCAAGTGAACAATTGCTTAATACCTCTTCTCCAGGGTATGAACTATGTAAATGGGATCCCCTTACGCTGTAGACAGCCAATCATCTTAGTGTGGACCCCTTTGGAATAGAGGGCTATCAAGGTTTTTAATGGCATTCCTATTGTTGATCTCCACCAGGTAAAGACTGCTGATGCCTCCCAGAGGCTGCAGCTTAAAATTGAGGATACTGTACAAAAGTGAAAGGTACAGGACAGTAAACAGAGCACATGGCATTCACAAAACAGAATGGAGTTTGAAGACTGATGTAGACAAATACTGATCTGTCACAGTATGCAAAAGGATGCTGAATTAAGGTTGCTGAGCTAGCATTAATTCTGGCAGTTCTTAACTTTTGAATGCTTGATTTTGCAGCCTTAGTTTTCTTTATTTTTTTCCACCCCAAAAGTAAACTGGAAAAATGGAAATTCAATGGAATTCATGTAATGACTTTTGTAATTAGCAGGGCTGAAATGAAGGCCCATTAAAATACAGTGTAGACCTCTACCAAGTGACCTAATGGAGTAGCTAGTGAGAGTAGAAGACTATTATATCCTAGGTGGATCAGCCACCAGTTGGTATGAAACATACTTTGCAAGTGGCTTACATGACTATTTACTAAATAATAGAATCATAGAAATGGAAGGGACCATGAGAGGTCATTGGCTTTGTCTACACTATAGGCTTAAGTCAACTTAAGTAAAGCCCTGGGCACATCTGGATTTCTTTAAGTCAACTTAAGGACTTCCTTAAGTCGACTTAATAACTCCTGCCCTTAAATTCAACTTTAAGGGTTAAGTTGACTTTATTAAGTCGATTTAACACAATGCGGCCATTAAAGGTGACTTGACAGAGTTGACACTGCAGTGGGGACATTTATATCAACTTTATAAAATCAACTTAAGCCAGGAGACCCATTTAAAATTGACTTTATTAAGTGGACTTTAAATGGGTCCCCTGGCTTAAGTCAACTTTATGCAATGTGGCCTCACTAAGTCGACTTCATAAGGTCTACTTAAAGTCAACTGTAAGTAGACTTTATTAAGTCAACTTAATAAAGTAGACTTAGCTTTTGTAGTGTAGACATAGCCATTGAGTTCAGTCCTCTGCACCTATGGCTGGACCAAGTACTCTCTTAAACTATCCTTGTCTAACCTGCTCTTAACCACTTCCAATGATGGAGATTCCACAACCGGCCTAGGCAAATTATTTCAGTGGTTAATCTCCCTGACAGTTAGGATTTTTTCCCTAATGTCCAACCTAAACCTCCTGTGCTGTAATTTAAGCCCATTGCTTCTTGTCCTATCATCAGCAGTTAAAGAAAACAATTTCTCTCCCATCTCCTCATGGCAGTCTCTTAGGTACTTGAAAACTGTTATGTCCCCTTCTCAGTCTCATCTCTTCCAAACTAAACGAATCTAGCTCTTTCAATCTTCCCTCACAAGTCTTGTGTTCCAGACCACTAATCATTTGTGTTGCTCTTCTCTGGACTTTGTCCAATTTGTCCACATCTTTCCTGAAATGAGGTGCCAGGAACTGGACACAATACTCCAGCTGAGGGCTAATCAGGGTCAAGTAGAGTGGAGGAATTACTTTTCATGTCTTTCGTACAATAGTCCCATTAATACATCCCAGAATGGTGTTTGCTTTTTTGCAACCATTTTACAGTGTTGACTCATATTTAGCTTGTGGTCTACTGTAACACCCAGATCCGTTTCTGTAGTACTCCCTCCTAGGCAGTCATTGCCAATTTTGTATGCATGCAATGGATTGTTCTTTTCTATGAAGAGTACTTTATGCTTGTTTTTACTGAATTTCATTCTGTTTTATGTCAGACCATTCCACCTATTCTTCCAAATAATTTTGAATTGTGATGCTGTTTTCCAAAGCACTTTCAAGCTCTCCCAACCCTGGTATCATTGTTAAACTATGTGTACTCTTTATGCCATCATTAAATCATTGATGAAATTGTTGAACAGAACTGGACTCAGAACCAATCCCTGCAGTACCCAGCTTGTTATGCCTTTCCAGCATGACAGCAAACTGTTGATATCTACTCTCTGGGAGTGCTTGTCCAACCAGTTTTTCATCCTTCTTATAGTAGCTCCATCCAGGTTGTACTTCCTTAGTTTCTCAATGAGAAGATGATGTGAGACCATATCAAAAGCCTTACTAAATCTAGATACACCACATCTACTATTTTCCCTCTACCCACATGGCTTGTTATCCAATCACTGAAATTTTCAGAGAGGTAGTTGTGTTCATCTGTGTACAGCAAAAACAGTGAGAGTCCTGTGGCACCTTATAGACGAACAGTGATACCATCACAGATGATCACCATTCCAGTGATACAGTCACAGATTCCAACTACATCAGCCACACCATCAGGGGCTCATTCACCTGCACATCCACTAACGTAGCGTATGCTATCGTGCCAGCAATACCCCTCTGCCATGTACGTTGACCAAACCAGACCATCCTTGCACAAAAGAATAAATGGACACAAATTGGATATCAAAAATGGGAACATCCATAAACCAGTAAGTCAACACTTCAATCTCCATGGACTCTCAGTAGCAGACTTGAAAGTTGCCATACTTCAACAAAAACACTTCAAAACCAGACTTCTGTGTGAAACTGAAGAGCTGGAGCTAATTTGCAAGCTTGACACAATCAGACTGGGTCTAAATAGGGACTTGTAGTGGTTAACACATTAGAAAAAGTGATTGTTCCCGTTCATGCATTCTCTCCCTTTGATCAACTGGTGTGAAGGGGCCCCATCTGCTCTCTGAACTGACTTTGCTAACACCTGCCCCACTTCATCCTGGCCTGTGTATATATACCTCTCAACTGTAGTTTCTACTTCACACCTCTGATGAAGTGGGTTGGAGCCCATGAAAGCTTATGCCCAAAGAAACTGTTTAGTCTATAAGGTGCCACAGGACTCTCATTGTTTTGGCTATCCAATCATAGAAAGCTATCAGGTTGGTTTGACACAATTTGTTCTTGACAAATCCATGCTATCACTTAAAAACTTCTTCTCTTCTAGACGTTTGCTGATGGATTCCTTAATAATTTGCTCCATTATTTTTCCTGGTACAGAGATTAAACTGATTGGTCTGTAATTCCCTAGGTTGTCCTTATTTCCCTTTTTATAGATGAGCACTATATTTGCTCTTTTTGGCTATAGCTACACTGGGGGGGAGGCAAGCAGTGGACTTAACAAAATCGACTTTAAGTCGACCTTGTTAAGTCAACTGCAGGGTATGTCTGCATGGACAGGGAGCTGGCCCTTCCTCTTACCCCACCCCCAGTCCGGATTGGGTACCCTGACTCCAGTCAGCTCCACAGGCCGATTTGGACTGGGACTGGATCTGGCTCCTGCCCTCTAGCGAGCAGCTGGGAGCTAGGTTCGGCTTCCAGCTCCTCTCCACTTGCAGCAGGGAAGGCAAAGAGGGGCTAGGAGCCAATCGTGCTCCCATCCTCTTTTCCACCAGTGGCCAGGGCTTGGAGCCAGCTCCTGCCATTGGTCACAAGTGATGTGGGGGGTGCCAGGTCACTTGTCACTGCGGCAGGAGGCTTGGCAGCCTGGTCAATTTCATAGGAGTGAAACTGACCAGGCTGCGGAATCCCTTCAGCAGAGGCTCGGCAGCCTAGTCAATTTCACTCCAGTGAAATTGACCAGGCAGCCAAGCCTCCTGCCAGTGGTGACAAGTGACACGGGGCTGAATTTGGCCCAAGACCACTTGTGACCATTGACAGGAGCTGACTCCAAGCTCCCGCTGCCTGTGGAAACAGGGTGGGAGCAAGACTGAGCTCCTAGCCCCCCTTTGCCAGCAACCCTGCCTGCAGAGAGGGGCTGGGAGCACAAAGGCACGTCCCAGCCCATCTCTGCAGGTGGCGGGGCCAGAGGGACTAGGAGCCCAACCTGGCTCCAAGCCGCTTTCCGCAGCCATGGGCGTGGGGTGCTGGCATCTCCCCTGGCCGCTTGCAAGTGGCTAGGGGAGGGGGAGACCAGCATCTCTCCTGGCCACTTGCAAGCAGCCAAGAGAGATGCTGGTTCCCCACACCCCTGGCTACTTGCAAGTGGCCAGGGGAGATGTCGGTTTCCCCCACCCCTAGCTGCTTGCAAGCAGCCAGGGCAGGAGTGAGCTGCCAGCCCCAGCCAACCGCAGAGAGAGGCTAGGAGCCAGATGGGGCTCTCAGCCCCTCTCTGTAGGTTGCGAGGGCTAAAAGCCCGCAGGGAGCCCATCTGGCTCCCAGAGGCTTGTTGCAGGGGCCCAAACAGCTCGAAGCCTGGTCAATTTCACAGGCGCCGCACCTGTGAAATTGATCAGACTCCTAGCTGTTGGCTTGGCAGTGCAAACTTCTGGGAGCCAGATGGGCTCTCAGCAGTTTCCTAGCCCCCACAGCCTACAGAGAGAAGCTGAGAGCCCCATCCAGCTCCTAGCCATTCTCTTCAGGCTGCAAGAACTGGCTGCCAGCCCCTGCCAGCCCACAGTGAAAGGCTAGGAGCCAATCTGGCCCCAAGGTCCTCACCACAGAGCTGGATCCGGCCCCCTGGCCAGATCAGGTCCAAGCCCAATCATGCCTGGGGCAGGGCCTGCCCTGTAAAGTCAGTTTAAAAGCTTAAGCCAATCTACAGGGCAGGAGTTACTAAGTCGACTTAAGCACTTGCTTAAATTGACAATGATTTATAAATGTGGACTGGGCTTTATTTAAGTTGACTTAAAGCCACAGTGTAGTCATAGTCTTCCAGTGCTCTGGGACCTCTCTAGAAGAGTACTGAGAATCAGAAATTATGGGTTTTATTCCTTGCTCTTAAGGGAAGAGTATCAAGCAATTATAGAAATTATAGAGAACTATAAACATTCTTCATATTTGTTTTGAATAGTATTGTAGGTATTTACATGAAACTTGCATTGTAGACTTAGATTCCATTCCCAAATCTAACAGAAGCGACCTAGTGCGCTCTCTCAGTCAACTGTAAGACAGATAAATAATACTTGCCTTCTTCCCATGCTAGGGAATATGAACCCATGCTCAATAACCAGGCCCAAAAATTAACACCAATGATGGATGAGCTAAAAACACTCAAGGGTTATGTTTGCACTAGGGGCTTAAGTCAGCTGGGCCCTGGGGTATCTGCATGGGGATGGGGCTTTCAGCGGGCCAAGGATCCCCCTGCCTGGGATACCAGCAGCCTTCACTGCTGGAGGCCCAGGACTCAGGGTGGCCAGCTGCAGGCCCAGGACCAGCTGGGCCAAGGCCGCTAGGCACCTGCCCCTTCCTCTCCCACACCCCCTGCATTTCCCCTGAAGACCCCCTTCCCCTCCAAACCCTCTCATGTCCCCCAAAGCCTCCAACCCCTGCAGCTTCCACCCCCCCCCAGAATTCCAGGTGCAGTCCATCATTTTGTGTTGGAGATGGGGGGGGGCAGGAATGGATGGCTGGGGGTGGTGACAGCAGCTAGAGAAAGGTTCCTCAGCCAGTCGTTATCATCCCAAGCAGTGGGAACGATGCAGTGCCACCAATTACTGCTGGTTTCCTGTGCTGAGAAGTGCAGGTGTCCATGCCAGCTGCCAGGGAGGATGAGGGGGTTGGCCTGCTGCAGCCTAACAGTTGCCCTGCAGTGCCTGGCCCACACCCAGAGGAGTCTGGGCAATGCATGGAGGGTGTGGAGTACTGTCCTGGCACACTGTTGGGGCATGTCAGGGTCCCTGACCTCCTTGTGCTCCCTCTTACCATGCACAGTATAAAGAGTGGTGTGGTCATTTACCTCCTGCTATAAAGGAGTGGCCAGGAGAGAGGGGCACATCTGCTGTGGTGCACTGTAGGCCAGCTACCTACAATGCACCACTCCTACGGCAACCTAGCAGTTACCAGTGTGGATGTGGGCACTCTCCTGGAATTTTGAGTGTGGATGCTCTAAATCGACTTAACAAGTAGACTTTATTAATCTGGCTTAATTTAGCGCTCTACTGTAGACACAGCCAAGGAGGCCTCCCAACTCAGTATACCTTCTCCTAGGCCAAAGGGATGTGCACAGGTAATGCTGTTACAATCTGCCCATAGCTATTCCAGAGATCTATGTTTGGGTCTCTTTCGTAGTAGGCTTAGTGGTACCATAAACCTACTCAGGCAAGTTGGCATATAGTGAACTTTGTGGACCTTGAGTATGATCACTGCATGTGGAATGCTCAGAAAATTTATCAGCAAGCTTCTAACAAGCTCCATGTAGCAGATGCAAATAGTGATTTTTAAAGGATTATAGTTTGGCTAAATCCCAGTGGATTTTCATGGGGACAGCAAAATACAGGCATTTACTCTAAGATCATCTTCCTGCCAAATTTCAAATTCCTGTTCCAAAGCATGAACATTTTAGAACTCTTCAAAGAAATGGCTAGAGATTTTTTTCTTCAAAGAAATCATTAGAGATACTTGCAAAAATATCTATTTCCCTAGCTTTGTTCCTGAAAATTGGTAAACTGTTTTCTCTGAAACTTTAAAAATCTGCCTGGACCAGACAGGAAGCATAAACAATTTTAGCCTGAACAGAACACAGAATATTAGGGTTGGAAGGGACCTCATGAGGTCGTCTTGTCCAGCCCCCTGCTAAAAGCAGGACTACTCCCACTAAATCATTCCAGTCAGGGTTTTGTCAAACTGGGTCTTAAAAGTTTCCAGAGATGGAGATTCCACCCCCTCCCTAGGCAACTAACTGAGCTACAACTAGATATCCATCCACATTAATACAAGCCGAGGCTGTGACCCACAATATTTAGAACCTTAATTACTTATTTGCATTTGTTTCAATTGAGAAACTTCTAAAAATAGGATTTTTCCCCCTATGTATTTTCTTTTAAACTTTCATTAGGGAAGAAGATTAGAAAGCTTCAAAGTTCAACATATTGAGAAGGAAAAGGAATGACTACTTGACAGGTTTAAAAAGTCAAGTTTGACAGAGTAGTTATAGCTGTTTGATAGAAAGACTTGTGTACTGTTTATTGGATGACAGGCTGCAGAATTGAAAAACTATCAGAATAAAAACTTTTTTTCTGAACACTAGAAAGTTTTTCATTTCATAGTTCCAAGGGCAAATATGCATTATAATCAAACAACCTTAAAATTGTTGTGCATTCTAATTTTCTCTGGTTTCTCTGGAAAGCACATTAGACAGTGTAAGCAGATGCACTGAATTATTCTGAGAAACCTCTCTATAAATACACAAACTTTACTTAAATACAAACTATTCTTTTGATTAGGAATTTTATATTTACTAAAAATAATCACGATGGAACCAGGTTCATTTGTTCTGTTACCATCTTAGAACACTTTACATTAATGCGTGCTTACTAATATTTGGAAACTGCAGTGCTGAAATCTAAAGCCTTTTTTGATACACTATCTATATGCGCAAACCACAAAATACTTTTCAGCATGCTGCTCGCAATATGTTCAACTCTTTGTAGAATAGCAAGAGGCATCAATTCCTATGGTATGTAAATGAAGTTCTCAGTCTTTCTTGATCACACCTGACAATTGTATCAAATTGCATTTGATTCTTTTCAAAAGCAATACATTGTTCAGGAGGAACCAAGGACATCAAACTCAATTCACTGACAGTTACATGTTTGTTTCAAAGCAGGTTTCTAGAGTTTAAAGCTTTTGCTACATTCCTTTCATACCAGCCAATAATAAATATAGCAAGTTTTTTGCACCGCACTTTAATGCTGCAAAAGAAAAGTACTTATTGTATGACAGGTATAGCATTTACATTTTATTAGCATTAGCATAATTAGTGTACTTCTACTTCTTGATGTCTACTTTTCTCCTGTGACCTTCATCAGCAATACACTGAAATTTAATTTAATTTTCAGAAATATATCAGGTAAGTAGTCACTTTTTCTTCTCCACTGTCTACTATTTTAGCTTTTTTTGGTCAGCTATAATACATTACTGTTTCTTCTGATATACTGATTAGGAACCTTTTCCACACCAATGAAGGATGTTCATTTTAAACAAAAAAAGCAAATGACTTTTTAATTTTATATAAAATGTATTTTTATTGAAAACGTATCTAAGAAAAAACCCCACCAAGTTTAAAATTCCCATCCTCATTTATAGAACCCTCCATAGATTGGCGTCAAGCCTACCACTCAAACTGTCACATCTTCCTTTTTGGCTCACTCCACTTCTCTCATTGTCATTTCACTTTCACTTATTGTGATGCAAAAGCCTTTTCCATTGCAGCTCCTGCTGCTGGAATAGGGTTTTTCCCCCCTGATTCTCTCCATCATCACCCATTTAAAGAAAGCAGTTAAGCATATGCTTAAATCCCACTGACTTCCAAAGTTAACATTAAGTGTTTGCTTAAGAGCTTTCCAGAATTTTGGCCCAATCTGATTTTCTTTTCAATCTTCAAATCAAAATACATTTTTATTACAACAAAGTCCATTGCTTGCGGTTATTGTTAAATGCTTTGTGCTACTGGATCATTGTAAGAATATAAAGGTATAAAACAGATCCATAGAAAAAGATGAGAATCAAGGTAACGGAGCCCAGGGAATACCATAATGATCTAAACATGATGTTTAGACAGGCTACACCTCTGAAATGACAGGCTAAAATCCAAGAGTGCACCAAGCTCTTCATCCTTCCATAGTAGATACACTAAACTGTACGCATAATTATGGACTGGGATCTCCCCTTGAGCTAAAGTGATAATTAACTAATTACTGCATTTATGGTTTTAAGAGGAATAATTTTTTTCAGAATCAACACACTTTTTCTTGTGGTTGCATTCCTTTCATGACTTGTAAGTGAAGAGACAATTTGTATTACTGTCAGTTACAGTTATGTCTGTGTTAACCTAATAGGAATATTATTTAAAAGTTGAGTTCCTTCCAGATTATACTGTGTGGGTACATGAGTCTGTGCATTAACCATGGAAAAAAGCATGCTGCACACACTTGGTTTCCATGGAAACAGATTCACAATGCTGGCTTTTCATTTAAGATTTCTGAACATTATGCCTGCAGAGGCAAAGGAGCGGTCTTCATTAGAGGCAGTAGGATAAGGCGGACACAAAGGCAACAAAAACCATTTGCTGACAATTTGTTAAAATATTCAAGCATTTCAGAGAATTCTTCCAGCAATGGTATTGTCATCCCCTTCGACTAAACATAAATAAAAACCAAACCTCGATATCAGCAGACACAGGACTATTAGTATGTGGATAGGAATGTAAAATGCTGGGACAGCTTGAATCAGCAACTATGCTGTGAAGTGAAATAAAATGATACTTCCGTAGCTAAACATCTGCTTTAGAGAGAGACCCAAAGTCTGCAAGTTACTTAAGACCACACATAACTAAGCATGTGCTTTGTACTCTTAAAGTCAGTGAGGTTACTCATGCATAAAGTTAGTCATGTGCTCAAGTGCCTTGCTGAACTGGGTCACAGATCGTGAAGTTATGGAATACTGTATTATGTTGTTAAACACACTGCAACATACCTGCAAAGGGTTTACTATATAGATAGGTACTGAGAAAACCAGGCAAGAACTGGTCTGGTTAGATTCTAGGCAGAATCTTTACAGTGAAGCAGAGTTCCCTCGGGGATAACGCTATTTTCTTCATTCTAATGAAATAGCTTCTTCAGTTTGTACTTGTTTAGAAAGACTTGTTCTATCTTTACCTTCATCACAGGACAATCCTCTCCAAGTTTCTCATCTGTATAGATTCAAAGGGGACAAGGGTAAAACTCCATGTAACCAGACAAATAACTGTTTCTTTTTCTCTCCTCACTTAAAATGAATCAATATTTTACTCTCTCTTCACTTTTTGAACACAAAAATTTACTGTATGCTGACCAGAGAAACAAGATGCAGCTACATATAGCAGTATTTACCAGGAAAACTTCAGAAGACGGCAGGTTTGCAGCACGCTATTTAATGCAACAGCAAAGTAGTTGTGATGCTGCCTGCATCTAGGGCACTGTTTATGATCATTTTTCATATTAATATTTCATATTTTTAATAAACTATATTTGATATGCCATGTTTGGTATGAACAGAAAGGTTGTAATCGGCTAGGAATGATTATATGGTTTATATATAGGTGTCAAATCTGTACTAGAAATTAGAAATATGTTTGTTCTATTTATGTTCCAAGTTATTTGATTCTAAGGCAATCCCAGACTGGGTGTCTGCAAAACAATTCTTCTCTTAATGGCTCATGAAGGAAGCTTCCAGCTACAGTGGGTCTAGGAAGAAACCTGTTTGATAAGTCACCCAGACCGACCAAATGACTCAAGTCCATTTTGATTTGGCAAGGACTCTGAAAGCATGGGGAAAGGCAGAAACCCCCCTCTCCATTTTTTCTTCAGTCTTCAGACTGTTCGCAACCAACAACCTCCTCTGAACTATCCTTCTTGGACTGAACAAAGGACTGAGACCCACCAGGTGCTGGGTGCATACCACAGAAATGGGACTAACCTGCAAACTGCAAATTCTTCAAGGACTTGCTTCCTATGGACTGTAAATCATTTGTATGGATGTGATTCACTTTGCCTCTTCAACATCTCTCATATTTTGTTTGTTTTCATTTTATATTAAACCTTTAGTGGTAGTTACTAAAGGATTGGTAGGCAGCATGGTATTTTGGGTAAGATCCAAGCCTATATTGTTCTAGGTGATGTGGCTGACCCTTTGGGGTCAGGAGAACCTATTTCTTTAAGAGAAGGAGCTGATGTGCAGTAAAAAGGGCTGTTTCTATTTTGTTATGCTTGGTGATGACCAGAGTCGGGAATCGGAAGCAAAAGATACTATTTTTCAGTCTGATAAGACCTGTTAGACAGCAAACAATTCTTTTGCAAAGACAGGAAATCTTTTTTCTAGTGGTTGCGCAAACAGAATAAACCAGAGAAATAACATTATTTCAGATAAATGATCAATCCGTCCACGGTCCTCAAAGCTCATTTCAGGGTAGATTTCTGCTAAGGTATGCCAGAAAGTCTGTGATTCACATAACAGAATCAAAGAGCCCTGTTACAATCCCAGGTTGATAGGATCCCTATTCACTTCAGAGCTCTTTCTCTCACAGCAGGTCTAGACCTAAAGTCCTCACTATATAACAAAATCTTATCCAACTGGTTTTAGATACTATTGACAGTGGATTTTATCTGGTAAATGATTTCATTCTACAGATATCTGTTCATTCTGAGAAATTAACAGCAACTTGCAAATGATACACAGACATCAGATATAATGATTCTTACAATTAAACCAGCATTTTCCGTACCCAGGGATCTAAGAGCAGATGATATCTCTGAGAGAAGTGAACAGAGTTATTCTAGCATCCAGGAATGAATACACATAAATATGATTTTTTTAAGCAAATTAAAGTTTTAAAGATACTTGCCTAGGGCACAAAATATGCAAGGGCACATCTTAAGACAAAATCCTCATTAAAGAGTTGTCCATTCTACCTTAGTTTTCTTTCCTTCTAACTGCTAGTACTGTTCAGTATCCCAACAATAATGAACATATGACTAAATCATCAATCAATCAGCTTGGCCCCCACATCAAGCTCTTAACCTCACCTGCTACTGCAGATTCTGAAGCACTGTACAACATGTGTTCTACACAGTGCATTATACAACAATGGGGAAGCCATGTTCTGCACCAGCTTTAGTTTCTGATTAATGTCAACAAGTAAACTCATGTATACACATTACAGTAATCTACTCCTCATTGACAAAGGCATGGGAACGATAACATCTGCATGAGAAAAGAAAGTTACACACTTTTTGCATAGCAGATCTTAAGCATAAGCTGCTAATGGCATATTCATGATGCCAATCAGAGGTGCCAAACTAATCTCCACTAAGTGCTCTGGCTGCTTTCTTCAGCCTAGTAACTAAAGATAGTAAGAATAAATAAAAAGATAGAAAACTATACGAATGGAGAAACAGCATTTTTTCCCCCAAAAGAATTTGAGAAGATTTTAATCGTAAAAAATGTCAGCTTTTTTGACCAAAAAAAAAAAATAAATAAAAATGTGTCCACTCGTGTACATGAGTGCATGCTCACTAGGAAATGGTGTTGAAAAACAGTTGCCTTAGCACTAAGTCGAAGTATAATCAATTCTCCAAGTTTCTTTGGTCTGCCCATGAAAAGAGATTCACTGAGACAGGAGCATGCAGCATCAAAATAAAGAGGAAAATTACAGTAGTTTAATCTCAATTTCTCTATCATTTTATCAAACCCTAAATACCATGTTCAGCACTATAGGATGAACTAACAAACAGCTAGAAAAAGCCTTTTGGTTGTCATGGCAGCCATGAAATTCTCAGTTAATCCAAATGAATCATCATAATGAACATGAACATAGATAAACTGGGAGTTTTGTGGCACTTTTACAGACTAAAAAATTAATTTATTTAAAATTTATTTAAAAGTAGCATAAGAATCATCATTTGTTTTGCTGAACTAGATTGACACAGCTACCCCTTCAGGATTTATGAACAATGATGGAGAAGTCACTGGGCACTATGCGCATTCACAGCTCCAGTGCCACCACAAAAAGGAACTGGAATAGCAGAGTGAGGACATCTGCAGAGCAATGGGGCTCATCTGTACGTCATTTACCACTCTAATTTACTCCAGGAACCCAGCACTATTTGTAGACCTTCATATTCTGTTGTTCTGAGCAATGAATGACTTGGAAGTTAAAGTTGCTCATGGATTGAAAACTGAATATGAATACTACTTTCCCAGCAAAAAATGGCTGAAGCAGAATCAGCCATTGATCCTTCAAAGGTGCTCTGACAGGACTACTTCATTCCACATTTGAATGAGATAGTGACTTGAAAGTAATGAAGTGTGAAGTCTACTCTATCAACAGTGGTGAATCCACATTCTCCCTGATTTAGCAGCCACAACACAGACTCAGTGCCAAAGTCTGGTTTTCCTTTACCATTCATAACAATTAAAGTGATGCTTCCAGCGAGCTGCACTGAAGAATGCAGATAGGACTGTAAATATGAGAAAGAGGTTCAGAAAAGCCTTACAACTGATATTCCACCTAAACATTTTATCCGACTCTATCACAGCAAAGGTGGCATGTAACAGCTGAAAAGTCAGCACTTATCACCCTTTCATTAGGGTATGTCCAGTGGCAGAGTTAAACGGGAAGGTGGGGGGCAACAGCTTTTAGGTGTATGTGTGGTGCCTTTTCAAGCATAACATGTAATTGCCAAAAGAAGGTGTATAATATACAACTGACAATGTCAGCTTCTGTCCTGTGGGGCTGTGAGTACACCGAGTTGTGTGACACTGCCACTCTGTGCACCACGTTGCAATGTTAGTCAAATTTAGTCTAGCTACCCCTCTGTCATGATGAAAGGGATGACCAGGTCATGCAAATCACGCTGCAACTCTGTGGGCCAGGCTGTACTTCCCAGAATGGGGAGCCACATGCAGCATCACTGGACAAAAACTGCCACTGCCAAGGGCACACTTACTGTCCAGCCCACCACAATGATACTTTGTCCTTTATTGCACAACCAGGCTGTGCCATCGGCTTTATCTACCATGTGATCAGAGACGTGATTGAAGCACATGTGGACATACCTGACTGAGGCATGATCTACCTAGCTCGAATAACTATAGCAGCGAAGCATCAACAGGATGGACAGCAACATAGTCGATCAAATGCCGCCTGGGACTGTGTTCATACATGAGTGGTTAGCATGTACTGCAGTTTCGCTGATATTGTAAGTCCCACTAGTTAGATCAAAACTAGCTCAGACATGTCTACATGTGCTGCAGTCACACCTCAGATGGCACTGTAGACATCCCCTAAAGAACATATCATGTAGCAATTAAATTCCACGGAAAACGTCTAAGTTTCAGGTACCTGTTCTTGCTGGAATATATGAAATGCATCACTTGCTACAACCCAGGGCTAAAGGGAATCCAAAACTGCAACAACCACAAACAGGGTCACAAACAGGATACAAAACAAGGAGGCAATTATAAACAAAAACTTTCTGGCTAAATAGGACTCTGTAGTTTTGGATGAAAATGATCTATTTCTCATCTACAGGTAAGTATGAAAGGCAAAGGATAATTTTGTTTGATATTAGGATTGTTTCAAGAAATACAAGGTCTACTGCCAACTCTGCCACAGACTTCTTGTGTGATCATTAAAGTCATTCAGGCCAATCATGTGGCAAGGGTGAAAACTTGGGACAGGGTGGAAAGGGGGAGCGATAGGATCCTAAATATGATAAAGCTGTTAATATTGGAATATCTGGTCACCCTAATGTCATTCAAGCAACAAATCTATACCCTTGGTTTGGATCTTGCCACATTCAGAGAAGTGAAAGAAGAGGTTACTTACCTGTAACCGGTGTTGTTCGAGAGGTGTTGCTCCTGGCCATTCCCCCGTAGGTGTCTGCATGCCACGTGCATGGCACACAGGAATTTTTTTCCCCTAGAGTACCCATAGAGCTGGCTGTAGCGCCCCCTGGAGTGGTGCCTTTGTGGCTCCCCATATAGCGTCCAGCCGGCCCTTTCTCTCCTCAGTTCCTTCTACCCTTGTTCTAATGCGGGGACCTCTTCTTTTTCTTCGAGTGATTGCTCCTGTCCATTCCCCCATAGGTGAGTCTCTAGCCTTTCCTTAGAGGTGGGAGGAATCAACGGCATACCAACTGTAACACCGCTCTACCCACTGCCACATCCTGCTGAGCCTGCTGGGTGATGGTGTAGTGTTGAGCGAAGGTATGCAGGGAGGACCACGTCGCTGCTTTGCAGATATCGGTGACCGGGACTCCTGCCAGGAAAGCTGTCAATGCTGCCTGTGCCCTGGTCAAGTGGGCGTTCACCCTCAGTGGGCACTTTCCTTCTAGCTTGTAACACTCCTTAATACATGCTACAATCCAGGAGACAATCCTCTGTGAAGAGGCAGGTTGGCCCTTCATTCTTTCTGCCACAGCTATGAAGAGTTGCGTCGCCTTGCGGAAAGGCTTCGTTCTCTCAATATAGAAGGCTAACGCCTTTCGCACGTCCAAAGTGTGGAGACGCCTATCCTCCTCTGTGATGTGAGGCTTAGGCCGGAAGACTGGTAAGCAAATGTCTTGGCTCAGATGAAACTGTGACATCACCTTAGGCCTAAAGGCCAGGTGGGGGCGTAACTGAACCTCGTCTTTAAAAAACAGCGTATATGGCGGTTCAGCTGATAAGGCCCATAACTTTGACACTCTCCTAGCTGACGTGACTGCTACCAAAAAAGCTACCTTCCATGAGAGGTAGAGCAAAGAACATGTTGCCAGGGGTTCGAACGGTGGTCTTGTGAGTCTAGATAGGACTAAGTTCAGGTCCCATTGCGCCGCCGGCGGTTTTATTGCCAGGTATAGCTTAGACAGACCTTTCAAAAACCTCTTAACTATGGGCAGTGTGAACAACGAAGAATGCTCTGTGGTGCGACGGAAGGCTGAGATAGTCGCCAAATGGACCTTAAGGAATGCCACAGACAAGCCCATAACTTTCAAATACCATAAGTAATCTAAGAGTCTCTGAACAGGAAGAACAAATGGGTCCCACCCCTTGTCCGTGGACCACTGAGCAACCTTCCGCCACTGGGCCTTGTAAGTCACTCTGGTGGAATGTTTTCTACTACCACAGAGGATCCTCTGCACCGGAGAGGAACATAATTGCTCTCGTCCTGTTAGCCATGAAGGATCCACCCGTGGAGGTGCAAGGCCTCCAGGTTGGGGTGAAGTAAGCGGCTGTTGTCCTGGGTCAAGACGTCCGTTCTCCAAGGGAGCTGGATCGGGCTGCGAATTGCCAGTCTCATGAGGGTCGAGAACGAGTGCTGCCTTGGCCACGCTGGTGCTATTAGAATGACCCGCGCCCCTTCTGCTCTTATCTTCTGCAACACCTTGGGCACTAATGGGGTTGGTGGAAAGGCACAGAGTAGCCGACCGGACCATGGGATGTCAAAAGCATCTGCAAGCAAGCCCGGGCTGCGCCCCCTGAATGAACAGAACTCTGGGCACCTCTTGTTGTACTCGGAGGCGAATAAGTCTAGACGGGAATGACCCCACCTCTGGAAGAGGTCTTCCACCACTTCCTGATTCAGTGACCATTCGTAGGTCATAAACCTCCTGCTGAGCACATCCGCTAAGCGATTCTGGAGACCCGTTACATAAGAAGCTACAGGGTGAATCCTGTGGAGAATGCAAAACTCCCAAAGATCCATCACCTTCTGGCACAGCTGCCTTGAACGAGCACCCCCTTGTCTGTTGATATAAAACATCACGGAAGTGTTGTCTGTCGATATAGACACTGACTTCCCCTCTAGCCCCTTTCGAAACACCGTGCAGGCTAGGCGAACAGCTCTGAGCTCTTTGATATTGATATGTAAGAGCATATCTTTGCCCTACCAGAGGCCTTGTGTTCTGAGATGGCCCAAATGGCCCCCCCCCAGCCCCTGTCTGACGCATCCGTTATGAGGCAGACTGACGGGCGAGTGGAGCGGAAAGGGACGCCTGAGCATAGGTTGGCTTCCCGACTCCACCACATAAGGGATTCCCGCACTGGTGCTGGTACAGTGACTATCCCATCCAGACTGTCCCTTCTTGGACGGAACACGCTCGCCAGCCATAACTGTAGCGGGCGCATGCGGAGACGGGCATGCTCTACAACAAACGTGCATGGCGCCATAAGTCCCAGCAGTTGAAGGCATTCCCTGACAGAGGTCATCGGAAACTTTACTAAGGAGCCCACCAACTGTCTTATCGCCTGGGAGCGAGCTAAGGAGAGGCTCGCCCTTGCCGTCCCCGGGTCCAGGACTGCTCCTATAAACTCTATTCTTTGAGTTGGCTGCAACCTTGACTTCTGGATGTTCAGCAGAAGACCCAGATGAGCAAAAATGGACTGTACCACTGACAAGTGAGATAACACCTCCTGCTCTGAGCGACCTGAGACCAACCAGTTGTCGAGGTATGGAAAGAGAGTGACCCCACGTCGTCTGAGGAATGCTACCACCACTGCGAAACACTCTGTGAATACTTGAGGCGCTGCCAAGAGACAGAACGGGAGAACCGCAAATTGCAAATGTCTTTGGCCTACAACGAACCACAGAAATTTCCTTTGCTTGGGGTTGATTACAATATGGAAATACGCGTTCTGCAGGTCTAGGGCAACGTACCAATCGCCCGGATCCAGAGCGGGAATCATTGAGGACAGGGATACCATACAAAAACGGATCTTTCGTAGGAAACGGTTGAGGCGCTGTAAGTCCAGTATAAGCCGTAAACCCCCCTTTGCCTTGGGGATAAGAAATAGTGGGAATAAAACCCCCGGCCCTCTCTGCCAGTCGGCACCTCCTCCACTGCCCCTTTCTGAAGCAAAATCTGGACCTCTTGGAGCAACAGCTGCTCATGTGCCGGGTCCCTGAAAGCGGGGTGGGTAGCAGCAGGGGCTGATGGGGGTAACGAAGAAAATTGGAGGGAATAACCCTCCTTTATTGTTTCAATCACCCATCTGTCCAAAGTTATCTGCACCCACTCCGGCAGGAAACGGAATAGTCTGTTTGCGAACCAGGGAGTCTCTGGATCTTCTGGTATTGGTAGGTTGCCCTGGGGTTGTCCCTCAAAAGGTCTTTTTAGGGGCTGACGACTGCCGAGAGCCCCCTTGTCTATTGGCCTGGCGTCCGGCGCCCCTGCGGCCACCCCTATTTCGTCTCCGGTCATAGTCCGAGCGACGATGGTACGGCCTTGGTGGAGGCAATGGTTTGAAGGGCTTCCTCTGGGCCGCTGGAGTATGAAGGCCCAGTGACTTAATTAAAGCCCTTGAGTCCTTTAAGGTCTGCAGACAGGTGTCTGTGTTTTGTGAAAATAACTCAGGCCCCTCAAACGGACGGTCCTGAATGGTAGCTTGGACCTTCTGTGGAAGACCGGAGGCTTGCAGCCACGAACTCCTCCGCATAGTGATCCCCGAGGCCATGTTGCAAGCTGCCGCATCTGCTGCATCCAGGGCTGACTGCAAAAGCGCCTTGGAGACCACCTTGTCCTCCTTTATAGAGGAGGCCAGTTCAGACCTAGAGTTCTGGTCCAAAGAGTCTGAAAACTTCTCTAAGGATGACCAGGGGTTGAAGACGTATCTGCTGAGGATCGCCTGTTAGTTAGCGATCTTCAATTGCAACCCCTCTGTCGAATAGACCTTGCACCCGAACAGGTCTAATTTCTTTGCCTCCTTGGATTTGGGGGTAGGTCCCGGGTGGCCCTGCTGTTCTCGCTCGTTGGCGGCAGCCACCACTAAGGAGCCTGGAACTAGGTGAGAGTAAAAAATGTTCATATCCCTTAGAACGGACAAAGTACTTCCTCTCAGCCCGCTTGGCCGTAGGGGGAATCGAGGCTGGCATGTGCCATAAAGCTTTCATGGTGCTCTGCACAGTTTTAATAAAAGGGAGAGCAATACGATTTGGGCCCTCCGGGAGGAGAATACCCACCATGGAATCAGCATCCTCAGATATTTCCTCCGCTTGTAAGTTAAGATCCCTGACCACCCTGCGAAGGAGCTCCTGGTGGGCCTTGGCACCATCTGGAATGGTCGCTGGTTTGGCTCCTGCCACCACCTCATCAGGAAGTGAAGATGATGATTCTTCCAGTTCAGGGCCCCTGGGCTGGACCTCAGATGACGCACTGCGACCCCCATTGGCCAGACTTGTGTGATCCTGCTCGCCCCCCCAGTGACTCAATGTCCGAAATTTCACTGGAACCCGGTGGGCCAGTGGTGGTGAAAGACAGCGGTGGTTGAGACCCCAATCCCAACGCTGAGGCAGCCGGTTTGGATCCTTGGTCCTGCTGAAAAGCCCAAGGTGTCCAAAACAGCCACTGGACACCAGGCTGCCAACCAGTCCACTGAGGATGGAACAGTGGGGCCAGTTGAGCTGATTGGGAAGATGGTGCAGTACTGCGATAGGACTTTCTGTGCCAAACCTCCTCTACAGAGCTTGCACATGGGCTGCTCCTCGGGGACCATGGAGGGGCTGCAGTCGACGGTGCCGGGGAGCGGTGCCGACTACCGCACTGGGATTCCCAGTGCCGATGAGCTGGGGAGCTCTCCGCTTGAGACTGTACTGGAGACCGGTACCGTGGGGCTCCTGCTGCTGCTATAATCACCTGCAGTACCGGAGAATGTTGCTGGGACCATGGTACCGCTATTGGACGAGCTCTGTTTGGTTCCGGTGAAGGAGCTCGGAGCGGCGTGGGTTTGCCCCGTGACGGCACTGCTCTGCTGGGTGCCGGAGGAAGCAGCCCCAGTACCGCCAACACAGGCTTTGTCAAACTCCGCGCCGCCGCAAATGCCTCTGGAGTAGAAGGCAACAGGATGTCCTCCTCCAAGATGTCCCTAGTAGGGGAGGAGACTGAAACTGGGCTAGGTTGGCTAAGGGACGGCACTGCATGAGAGGAGTGGGAGCAAGCCAGGCCAACCTGGCTCTGACCAGGCTCCTCGCGGGGTGCCGTCTTCTGCAGGGGAGAGGGCTCTCTGTCCGCCCTCTTCTTCTTCTTCTTCTTCTAATCCGGTGCCAGGGACAGTGAGCGGTGCCGTTTCCAGCTACCAGAGTCTGAGTGCCGATGTGGCTTAGTGCGCCGTTGCTCTGGTGCCACCGTCGGTGCCGACAATGCTGGTGCGCTCTGCACCAACGGTGCCGTACTTGAACTCGCATCCACGGGGACGGGGCGCAAAGCTTCCTCCATCATGTGGAGTTTAAGCCACTGGACTCTGTCTTTTTGAGCTCTAGGTTTGAAGCCCTGACAAATCTTGCACTTCTCAGCAAGATGAGCTTCCCCGAGGCACAGGAGACAGGAGCTATGTGGATCATCCACAGGCATTGGCCTCTTACAGCTGAGGCATGTCTTAAATCCTGGCATAGCCCGAGCCCAGGGCGGGCGTGAACTAAACTACTAAAACTAAAAACAAAACTTTAACAACAAAAAGAAAACTGGTACTCTGAAGGCAAAAAAAACTGCGTATGCAGAACTCATTCCAGCAACCGTCAGGGCGGTAAAGAAGGAACTGAGGAGGGAAAGGGCTGGCTGGACGCTATATGGGAACCGCAAAGGTGCCACTACAGCCAGCCCTATGGATACTCCAGGGGAAAAAAAAATTCTGATGTGCTGTGCATGTGGCATGCAGACACCTATGGGGGAATGGACAGGAGTAATCACTCGAAGAAGAACTTTGTGCATTTCTTGTAAAGAAACAAGATTTCATCAAAGAAAGTACCAGACTCAATCATTTAGTTTCATTCCCAAATAGAACATTTCAAGAGCCCTGAAGTTTGCTTGACTGCTCAGGTGAAGAACAGGTAATATACTCTTCATACCATTAGTGCTTATTCTGCTCTATAAATACATTTAGGGAGTCCTTTCCAGGCTATAGAGTCATGACCTCTCGAGGCCTTTTCCAATCCCAACTTTTCCAATTTTATGTTTTGTTTTTCCTATAGAAATCTCTGCCCATCCCCCTCACAGCCTATACAAAGAAGGAGCAAAATGTAGATCTGTGAGCTTAGATGATCAAAACCAGGACAAAAATCTGGGGAAGGTCATCTTTGCATTCACAAAGAAAATCTTTTAATTATCTGTGTAAATCATTGAATTACTCCAGTTACTTCCTATAATTTTCATACCTTGTTGAATGTTTGGTGGTCTTGTAAGCATCATAATGAAGTCATATTTTAAAGGTGGATCATTCTGATGAGAAGCAAATAGCTGCACTCAATTTAGCAAAAGAGGAGCTTGGGGTTAAAATGGCACCCGTGGCCTATTCACTTGCATGTAACTGAAAGATACTCAGGAGGTAGGCATCTGTCCCTTTAATTCAAAGTTACTTTTTCATCTTCATTCAGTTATCCCTTTACTAACTGCTGAGAAAAAGTGGTTGTTGAAGAGCTGATGCTGAAGCCAGGAGTTCAAGAACAGGAATGATTGTAGCTGATACAGGACAGTCAGACTTTTGTCTGGACCTTTCCTGGAACATTCCTTTGATTTATGTAGGGGAGGGATCCAATCAGGAGTGATGAGGTTGCACCGTTGCACTCCTTGAGGCACAACTTCCAATGGTTTGTCTGTGCATTAGGTCTTGAGCACTGGAGTGAAGTGGCTTACAGCTGTCACTGTTCTTGACAATCCCAGATGTAAGATCCACTTGGCCTTACATTACTCACTTCTCTGCTAGCCTATGTTTGTCTGGACGGGCCATGCAAAAGGCTGCCACAAAGTCAAGGGAATGGACTTGGGATCCAGGCTCCCAGGCTTGCTCCTATAGGCCGGTGTCTTCTCAGTCTATGAGGGAGCAACATTTGAGTTTCAAATACAGTAGTTCATGGACCTTGTACTCATTGCGTCTTTGGCTTCACTCTGAAAGGGGCAATGATTGGGCCTGGTGAGCAAAGGATATGGCAACCTAGGATTTTAGCAAGGACACATGGAATGCTGAGTGGATTTTGAGAGAGCTGGATAACTGAAGCTTCGTGGTCATTGCTTACCTGAGTGATGGAGTGAATATCAGTAATCCATTTTATGATACGGCCATTTGCTGTGGGCTAGTGGGCTTAGAATTATGCTTTTGCCTGACAATGAATACCAGGCCTTCCCAGTGAGAGTGGTTACCATATTGTTTATAAATTTCCTTGGCCTTGTCCAGATGTGCTCCGAATTCTTCTTGGGTCCCAGACATCTGGCATACCCAGTTGGTGGTTGCGGACTTGTAGAGGTTTGTGCAAAAGCTGCCGTTTATGGAAAAAAAAAATTACCCCAAGTAGAGGTGGCTAACAACAATGCTGATCATGACTCCACCTCTACTTAGGGTAAAAATTTCAGCAAACTGTCCTGGTGGATAGTCATGAAGCAGCATAACTATTATTCTAACACTAATTTTCTGAGAACAATCATCGGTTTTGGGTGATTGGCAGTGGAAGTATAACAGACCCTGAATAATTGTAGGTTTTTGTGCCAAAACCACAATTCAAACTGGGACGATGAACAGTTATGACTTGCTCTAGGAGTTTATGGAGACAAATAGCATGAGTCACTAGGAGCAGGACCATTTCTTCTGTACAGTGAAAGTGCACAATGAAGACAAAATAGGCCATTTTTGTGGAGTGGTCAAACAGCGTGAACTACTGAGTGTCCATCAGACACAGGAAGTTTGACTATGAAGTCCAGGGTTATGGCTGCCAAGAGTCTGCACAGGGTCTCAGAATGCATTAGACCATTGAGGGGGTCTGATCATGACATCTTGTTGTGAGTGCTTGTCTGTGGCCACAGAGCTTAAGAATGCATGGGGACTCAATGTGAGATGGAACTTGGTTGGCAAAATATTCCTCTTTTTGCAACAAGGTGTGAGCAGTCTTGTTCTGGGCTCTCAGATCGTATATGGTGATAAAATTGAAGCAAGTGAAGAGCAGAGTCCAGCAAAGCTGCCTCTGATTCAGTGCCTTGACTCAATGGAGGTAATTAAAGTTTTATGATCCATGTAACTCAGTACCAGGTACTGAGAATCTTCCAGATACTGGCATCACTCTATGAAGGCTACTTTTGTTACCAGAAGTTCCTAATCTAGAATTCCATAAATCTGTTTGGATGGAGGGTGCTCCCATGAATAGAAGCCACAAGGAAGGGCACAGTTTGGGACCATGTCTTTGGGAGAGTAGGGCCCCAATTGTCACATTGGAGGCACTGGGTCAGGATGAGCTACGATTTAGGCACTTAAAAAAAGAAAAATTCAACGAGTCAACTGAACATTCATTGGGCCTCCAGAGACCAGGTGCAGGTGATGTTTTTGCAGAGATGCAGTGCCAGGGGGCATTATTTGGCCTAAAACCCCAGTCACACATGGCAGTGTTATTAGCACCCACATGGATGAGCAGCATAGTATACCAATCAGTGTAATAGGTGATCTTCAGCAACCTCTCCAACATGGCCAGAAGCTTTGAGATTGCAAAGGATCCTTCTGTAATTGCCCAAGACAGGTTGGTTTATCATTAGAGTTACAAATATATGTGGCCGATAATTTTTTTTTGGTTTACAGCCATGCTCTGAAAGAAATCAGTTTCTGTCCAACTGAATCTGAACTTTTTTGGAAATATTGATGCGGTGAAAAAGTCTGTTTCATGAGAGAGCCCTCTTCCATTTACACTCTTCAGCACTCATGTTTAATATGGGAAATCTGGATTCAGATAAATTCCTGTTCCTGAGCAAGTTATGTTTATCTGCTCTAGCCACCCAGCTACAGGCTATTTTGGCATAGGGCTCCCTGTCTCACATGTTGCAGCTGTTCCAATTTGTACAAATAATTAGTGCAAGAATTTAGTTTCTCCCCCTCAGGTGAGTGCTCCTAACCACCAGGCTATAAACTATCCTGTAGTGGGTCTCTTTCAATCTGTTGCAGCTATTTCGTGTTGTTCAAAACTGTTACAGCTGTTCCACTTTGCATAAAATCCAATGAATAGTTATTGGGTCAGAATACAAGAACAAGATGGAATGACTCTGCTGCCTTTCTGGTGGCTAGAGCACTTGGCTGGGTGAACAATCAAGTTCAAGTCCCTGCTCCAATAACTATTTATGCAAAGTATAATGGCTTTAACAAAAGAGATTGAGGGAAACCCTGGAATAGTTTAAGCCTAATAGTTAGGGCACACATTTAGGAGTAGGGAGACCTGGGTTCAAATTCCTGTTTCAGGGGATTTGAACCTTGGTTTCCCCCATCCCAGATTAGTACCCCAACAAGTTGTCTAAAGACATTACAGGAGCACCAATTCCACACATTTTGTGAATGGCACATTTTTTTAAAATGAAAGTAGCTTATGAGATTTAACAGAAAAGTTTAAGTTAGTTTGACATTAAGAAATAGGATCATTTGTGCCTTTAAATCTGTCATTTCCTTTCTCTCATGTAGATACTAGATTAGACACCAAACTAAATGGAACTGCTATAAACAAATATTACTCCTTCCAGCATCTTTAAAATACATGTGTGTAGAGTGGCATTGACTCTGTTCCCTCATTTGAAACAGGGATGCCTTCACAATGGACAACTGATTCTTGTCCAAATGACTGATTTCTTGTCTCCAGTGCTGGGCTGACAAGGGTCAGACATCAATTAAATTACATAAGTCACTTTAAATGCCTATTTAGCATGTTTCTTGATGGTTTTCTGGAGTGTCTATTCTGCAGCAACATACATTATGATTTCATGCCGGAACACAAATGCACTTAGCAAAAGGCAACAAATACTCCAGATGCATATTGGTATTTTAGGCATAAAGGGAAAAAGGATGTAGGAAAGAATAGGGGTGAAATTCTGACATTTTTATTACTATAGTCATGTGAAAATTCTCTGTTCCCCAGGACTGGGACTTTGAAATCAGTTACTGCCTTGTTTTAGTATAATACAACCCACACATATGAAACTATCAAATCTCTCCTGCCCAACAGTAAAGTTTGACTTTACTTGCAGAAAAGGCTCATTTTCACTCTTCAACTTTAAATTAATTCTGCCCAAGAAAATGTTATTCTGGATTTCAAATAGAGTAAACAGCATACTCTAATTATACAGATGTTCTAAAAATGCCATTCCTATTTTGGTATTACATTTCCTCCCAAATTTCATTTTCTTCTTAACTATCTGAAACTGGTTTAACACCTTCTTTCATCTTTGTGAATGTACACTCACCCACATGTGGTACAAAGCAATTGTTATACTGGGTCACACCCATCGCCCCATCTAGTTCAATATCCTGACTCCAGCTGTGGCCAGCATCATTTGCTTCAGAGCAAAGTGGGGAAAAAAATGTCTGCTGTTATGTGACAACTTCCCTCGGGTCAGGTTTTCCTCTAACCCTAAATAGCTAGAGATACACTTAAGCTCTGTGGCATGATGCTTTATATCCTTTCCAAAACTCTATAAGAAGTCTGTATATTCGTGTAATCTCTATAAATGGCTAGTCTCCTCTGGAACATTGTTAGACACTTGGCCTCCAGAAAATCTTGTTGAAATGAGTTCCACAGTTTAACCAGTTATGTGATACGGTATTTCCTTTTATTCATTTTGAATGTAACATTTTTCAATTTTTACAAAACATCAGATGGTATCTTTTGTTACTTTTGCTTTTCAGTCCACAGTTATGTGCAAGAGACATATCATTGAACCTATGAGTAGCAGAATGACATTATTTCGTATTTTTAAAGATATGATATAAAATTCGTCTTATTTGATAGTGTCCCTACCTTATCCATCTGTACATCACTTGTCTCTTCTTAGACTAAATTTCATAGGGGTAAGACCAAGTTTTCCTATATGTTTGTACAGCAGAACAGGGCACTGAACTTGGTCTCTCAGAGTTACTGCAGCAATAATAGTAACAAAGCACATTTTTGTCAGGTCAGGTCAAACAACATTTTAGGTAAAGGAATTTCTTCCCTTATGGCCCCATATCCCTATAAGATGATAATAAGCTGACTGGCTATAAACCCAAAACATAGTCCCGAAAATCTTTTTATTTCCTCCTCTTTGCAGAAGCAGAACCTGATAATTCAGGAGAAATGTACCGCTGTATCTTGTGAGAAACAAGAAATGAAACCTGCTACAGATTTTTACATGGAGATGAGGAGTCCTAACCTACTTCAAAGGAGGATTTCTCTTGGATGTCATTGTCAACCACTGCAAAGCTGCTGGAGCATAGCAGCCTAGCTAGTGGGTGGTGCCTGACTTTGCCTGGTGGTGGTTGCAGCAGGTCAGGTAGAGACAATCATATATTGAAGAATCTGGCACTGGTCTGAGGATGAAGTAATGGTTTAGGGGTGAAACCAAGAGTGAGAGCCAGAGTCAGATGACTAAGCCCAAGTTGAAGGGTAAACGAGAGCTGTAATCAGAAATATAGCCAGGAGTCAGAAGCCAAAGGCTGAGCTGAATGGCAAGCCAGACTCATAATGAGGAATATAGTCAAGAGTCAGAGCCAGGATTCAGTACCTAGAATAAGCAAGTACAAGCTGCGACTGGAGCAGGAACAGAACTGGGACCAAGACAGGAAAAAGCCTTGGAACGAGGACTGGGGCAGGAAGCAAAAGTGAAAGCAGTTGTGGGCATGGAACACAGTGAGTGGCCCCTGTGCTGTTGCTGCTCCCCCTGCAAGCCTCAGGTAGCAAACTGCTAGCTCCCCTGCTTAATCATTTGGAGGAGGCTCATCGGGTCATGCTGAGCTTTCTGGATTGCCTGCTGTTCAAGCTAAGAGTCAACTGTGTCCCTGATAATAGTCAATGGAAATGGAATGGATGGTATTATTGTTTCCCTCATTCTGAGACCATTGCACAGATTGTCACTAATTTTGATAAGGTTTGGTTAGATGTGAGATCCACAATCCTAGATGGCTGAAATGAAAAGCAGGTTTTCAGAATGTTAGCAGTTAGAATGGACATCTGGATGAAAAACATTACAAAGCTAATGTGGTGGAGCACAAAATGGAGTTTAGTACGGTGTATAACAGTGGCTCCCAACCTTTCCAGTAACCTGGTATACTTCAATGAGACAAACAATTCCATGACACACCTGCTTTTTTCAGCTGAACGGATTGCTCATATACATCGCATTTACTTACATTTAGTATGATCAGATCTTACTAGGGTGGTTTGCAACACAGTATATACAACAAGCTAAAGAAGGATCAAATGCATTAATGTTTCAAATCCAATGGAAAAAAATACACATTATCTCAATTTTGCCACTTGGCAACCTGCGTTTAGAATGTTCATGTTTTAGAATCATGAAACCGAAACCTCACTGTTAATTTGATGATTAATTTTCACAAGTTCTATGAGCTGTAATTCAAGAGGTTATTGTTTAAGATGAAACTATGTTTGTTTTATATTGATTTTCATTACTTTTAAAATTTCATAGCACACTTGGACAGTTCTCACAGCACACTGGTTGAAAACCACTCACGTATAGCCGAGGGCACTGGAACAATTTGTATAGTATGGATACTGAAAGGCACTGACCACACTGTAAACCCTCTCTGTAATGGAAACCCCTTCAAGCCAAGGGGTGGGACAGCATCCCTAGCCCCCCAAAATTCTAGTATATGTGATGCGTAGTATATATTTCCCTGGGAATGCATTTTGTGAAAAGGCAAAACATTTTTCTGTTTTCTGGCTTGAATTTTTGAGAAAAATCAAAAGATATATTTGGAGAAGATCTGAAAATCAAAAAGTACTTGTTTATCACAGCGCTGTTCTAGAGAAGCAGCATGAGGACTCAATTTTAGACATGATAAGGGTGCCTGAAAATGCAAAAGAACCCAACATTATTCCAGTTTCAGAATAGGCTTTCATCTATAACAACGTCAGCTCACAGCTCATCACCTGATTAGTCAGCTATCAACAGCAGCAGGTACAAGAAAACAGATTTGAGAGCTTAGGTGATATGACTTTCACATGTAACTGTGGGGTTCTATGCATTTGTTCCTTATCAATATTTTGAGATGAATTCATTACTTTAATTTCTATGTCTGTGGCTAACGTTACCCAACTAAAACGAATCTGATAAATGGTCAAAGAATCAGTTTTAAGAAGAATTCCCTCCTCTTCCCAAAAGTAGACTAGATAGTCTCTCATTATTTAAGAGTTATCAGAGAATAGGTCTGCTCTTTTCATTACTGCAGAAGCTAATGTGAAGGCAAATATTTTTTCCTGCTAATTAAAAAGACAAAGCTGTTGTAAAATTCACATCTCACTTCATGCGTATGGAAACTCTGTGTGACTTTAGCTTGTGCAACATAAAACAAAATCACAAACCAAAAATACAGTATATATTACCTCAACATTAACTCATTACTTTTTCAGTATGCTCTACATGAAAAACCTGAAGTGATTAGAATTTTCATACCAAAGTTCAACAGAAAAAAAACAGAATAATTGCCTTAGTAATAGCTAAAAGAAATAACAACCCCAATAATCTCTTGGAGAAAATAAAGGAAGAAAATCACAGTTTTTAATTAGATGTTTCCCATACTTCTTTACAAAAGAAGTTTTAATTAATATATTTAACAATGAAGACTTCTATAAAGGAGTGGCTTTTAGTATTTTTTTTTTTTAATTTAAGTTCTATCTTTACCAAATGCAGGATGGTTATTTTCCCCCCAGATTTCTTATTGTTAGAATCTGGATATAGTAATGTTAGTTTTAGTCAATCCATGTTAGATGGGTTTAAATGCAGGCTTGAAAAGAAAGGAAGGATACACTATTATGACTGACTAGGACTTTATACCTTATTAGTAAATCATAGGACTTTCCTACTTCCTTGGAATCAGAAATCTTTCAGTAACCACTGAGCCTCTGGCAGAGATCAAGCATGAAAAATAATATGAAGACTTTTTGTTTTTGTTTTTAAGAATATTGTAGTTATCCCTGACAGATCCTTGCCAATATGTGTATTCATTTTCATGTCCTGTATTACTGAGGCTATCACACTATCGTCACAGTGATCACTTCTGACCTTCAAATCTAAGAACAATGATCAGGTGTATATAAGTAAAACATCCATTCAAATCATTGAATTATCAGGATTATTTATCGTTGGGACGGTATTTTGCCACAATAAGCCAGCTCAATGGGTTATCGATATAACAATTTCTGTTGCCTCTTTAGGGTCTGATTTTGAACACACCCACCTTGGTGTTACTCAGAAGTTAACCATCTTAGATCAAACAGCACTAATGAGAACAAAAATCAAGTCTTCAAATCCAAGGTCTAAATTCTTATTTCAGAGGCTTCCTTCTAGACAGACTGCTTCTTAATGCTCTTACTGAGTGTATCTTGATGCTACTTCTTAACACTTCTGTGCCTGAATGACACAATCTGCATTATTAAAGAGGTATAACCAATGCTCTGCAGTGTGAGTGCAGTTATAGTAGAATAAGATGCTTCTTTTTGTGTAACTTGCTACTGAACAGGAATTGGGAACACAGATGTATCAGTAAAACTAGAGCATTTAAAAAAAAAAGAATGAAATCACACCTTAACCAAAATAGTTATACTGGCACTAAAACTGTGTGTGGACCAAACATAAGTGATGCTTGAATATTAACCTGGTAAGTTGGGATCTCACTGGGATGTGCAAAGAGTGGATGAGAATACATAAATTTAGTAGCAAAACATGTAAAAGGGTTGATCTTCTCTTTTACTACTGTAAGAAAAATTATATGTAATCTCTTCTGTAGGACAGTGAGAAAGGTGCTAAAGTGTAGGCCTCATTGGAGCCGTGGGTTGCTATGGTAGTGGGGTCGTTTCTCTGGCAAGTCATGTATCTAAGTTTCTTTAACAAGCGGCCTAGAGTTGATAGTTAGTGTGTTATCTCCCCTTTCTCATGCTTTTTCTCCTGACCATCTGGACAAGGAATGTAAGCTAGACTGTCCGTCTTTGTTCTAACTGAAAAGGGAGTATTACCTCCTATCTCCTGCTCACCCTTCTTGGCACCATAGCCTCACAAGAATGTAAGGTCAGCATCTCTAGGCAGAAATTAATGAGTTTGCAGGTACTGCGGCTGCCCAGGATAATGCAAATGATGTCAACAGTAAACAGAGGCGGGGATAATTATATGCATTCTTTAATCATTAATATGTATTTAATAATGTTGATATAACCATATAAGGGTCTCTAAAACATTGTCAATCATGTAAGCATTATCATAGCATTATCATACTGTACTGGATAAAAGTGTTGTAATGCTGCCCCTCGGGGCTCTCTCTTGCACTCGAGTTGTTGGGGGGGCCTGCTCAGAGGGGCTAGCACTTCTTTGCTGCCCTCTGATGCAGTTCCTTTTGTTATTCAGCTGAATAATAAATCCTGAACCACACCTCGTTCTCTGCTCATTGGAGTCTCGGCTGGGAACGGGTCTGCTTCACTGGGGAGGCTCTGGTGTGCCTCTTTCTGAACTTGAGGGCCAGAGTTAGATTTTTCCCCCACACTACCTTACGTTAACTACTCCTTTCATGTGTTACAAAACGTTACTGCCAGGCTTCCAGCTGGTCTGGAAAGGATTTGTTTTCAATATACTTGCTGAATAAATTTATAGACTAATTGTTTTGTAACGTCCAACAGTATGAGGTTTTTCTTCTTTTCTTTATAAATGCATATAATTCAATAATCAAATCCTAAGCATGCAGTAAGTGGTAGTAAAACACAACTTAGGTAGACTTCATATTAGTTCAATGATTTGTTTGTATTGTATATTTTTATTGTGCCGGCAACAGAATCTGATTCCTCTGATTTACCTGAATTATTTGTTATTATCCAAGGCTTATACAGACTGTAGCTACTGTGTAAAAACTGTTTGTTTGGTTTTTTTTTGCCATAGAGAAGTTCAAATTTCATCATTTTGTACTGTGCTGCTCTCATCATCTCCAACTTCTCTAGGCCACATCCCTAAAGAGCACAAACAACCTTATTCCTGGCAGTAGACATGTTTTTATGTCTCTCCTTTGCATATGTTGTCCATACATCCCCTCCCCTATTTATTCTGTTACTCTTCATGTAAGTCAAGTAGTATGAGGGACTGATTTTTCTGTTACTTTGGTTTTAGATCACTGAGTAAATCCACAGCCTTCAGTAAAGCTACTCTTGATTTACACCAGCCTGAAAGAAAAATCAGAGCCTAAGTAACAAAGGAGTAGGGAGATGTTCTAATGACAAATATAAAGAAAGCAAATCCAATAGAATGGAATTTCTTCCAGGCTATATATTCTGTGCAAATTTTTTACTAGTCAATTTCTAAACCACATTAAAACTGTTTCCAGCATTATGACTGCCTCTGAGTCCATCTGATAAATACGGCGGATTTTATAAGAAGACCTATTATATCACTCAGAGCATTTCCATGACAATGCAGGACTACTATTTTCTAGTGTTTTGTCCAGACTGGTTTTAATGGCCCAGAGCAACCAAGCAGCTAACATTTCCTTTCAGAGATTCCACTGTTCACTACTGTCAAGGTAACCACAGCATAAACTGTCATTTAAAAAAAACAAAAACAAAAAAAAACCAAAAAACTTTATAATTAATTAGAAACTCCCCATGTGTTTGGATAACGCACGTATTTGAACAGCACCTAGAACAATTTTCATCCTGTTCTAAATTGAATCTTACTCTATTGTTATAATATTGAGAACAACAACAGTAACTGGATATTTAGCAAAGTTGTCTAGCACAAATGAGCTTTATTTAAGGGCAAACAAAGCTGTATTAGAAACAGATGAGAGACATTAAAAAGTCACTGAGGTGTCTTGGAGTAGACATTTCACTATATATTCCATGACTTTCTCTTCTAAAATAATCATATTGATGACAGAGGAAACCCATATCTCCCTAATATAAATTATTAGAGTAATGGTTTACTGGCAATAATTAAAAATGAAAGTGAAAATCAATAAGGCTATGCCTACCCTGGAAGCTTAAATTGACTTAAGCACTTGCTGAAGTCAACTTAAAGTTGACTTTATGGGTGAGAGTTAAGGGTTAAATTGACTTTATTAAGTCAACTTAACAAAATGTGACCAATAAAGTCGACTTAATAAAGTTGACTTAAGGCAGGGGACAATTTAAATAACATCAACTTTAAATGAGTCCCCTGGCTTAAGTCGATTTTATAAAGTTGACTTAATAAAGTTGATTTTAACTGTGCCCTCTAGTGCAGACATAAGCTAAGAGACTAAATAATCTCTTCAGAAAAGTTATGACTTCTGTCTGGGTAACTGTATGCGTGGTAGTCACATGGGAAACACTTGCATCACACTTTTGATATTACAGCTCTTTCAATTTCATTTGCATGTTTATTTCTGATGACAAAATGTCCAATTTTAGGAAGCCTCTTACAGTAAGTATCTGGCGTGGCAAAGTCTCCTCAGTGACACGTGATTCACTGAGACACGCATACCAAGATTTTTCTTCATTCAGATAGGCAGCCCATAAAAAAAAAAAGCCACTAAGTTGGAGTCCTGTAAACCATTTAAAGTTCAGAGTGGGAGAGAGCCAGTTCCTTTGGGTCTCAATGAAACAATGAACAAAAATCTGACATCAGAAGTAATAACATTAAAAAAAACCCCAGGAAATTACTTTAATCTCCCAGGCCATTCAGTAGTAGACTTACCTTTATTTATTCTCAGGCACATTTAATTTGGATCAAGGCTTCAAAGAGACTTCAGAGTAAGAATTTATATGCAAATTTGATGTAATCAACTTGGATCTCAGTGAGAGTATGAAGTGGCTCTCCCACTACAAACATTAAAATTTTAGTTCCAGAGGGGTAGCTGTGTGTCTGTATATTTGTAAAAACAACAAAAGTCCTGTGGCACATTTAGAACTAACATTTCTTCAGGTGTAAGCTTTCATGGGCCACAACCCACTTTGTCAGATCCACTGGATGAAGTGGATTGTACCCCATGAAAGCTTATGCCTGAAGAAATTTGTTAGTCTTTAAGGTGCCATAGAACTATTGTTGATTAAACTTTAAGTAGACCACAGGACTCCTCCTCTGTTTTTTGTTACAAACAATGATTCTTACCTCTCTCGGCCTCACCACCTTCTGATATGCTGCATTTGAATCTATACAGCTTGTCTGATTTGCTGAACTAATCTGACCAGAGGCAGAGAAATGTTATCACATGATTTATCTTTTACCCCCATACTGTAAGGTTTTTTTCAGCGTAAATTTTCTCTACTGTGGCATCTGATGAAGTGGGACTTCATACATGAAAGCTCATGCAAAAAAGTAAATTTGTTAGTCTTTAAAAGTGCCCACAAGGTTCTTTTTCTCTTTTTCCATCTCTCTTATACAGACATCATCAGTTACCTTGACTGACACGCATCCGTAGCTCCAGCAGCCCTATTCTCTGAGTTTCAGGTAAGCATTAACTCCACTCCCCAAAGCCAAATTAGGATACAACTAGAGATGCACTCAAGACGCTGAATTTGGATTTGGATCCAAGATTTCAAATACCACAAAGTTTACAAGTGCAGAAATCCAGAATTTTAATTTGTCCTGTTATAATAAAGAAAGACATTTGCCAACATCAGTTTGGGAGTTGGGTTTGTATTTCAAAAACCTCTGCCTTCCCTTCAAAATTTGGCAAAATGAAAAAGTGGGATTTTAATTTCGATCACTCTCTCTAGACAAAAGCCAGCTCATGCTGTCTAATTTTCAGTTAAAGAACTTACTCAGTTTTCTTCAGTCTCAGATTGTGCATCAATAGTTACTGAATTCTGCAGGTCCTGTTGGTCTCAATCCCTGGATTCTTATCATCTTTTTTGTTCCAGTAACAGGATCCTCAAATGAGGATTTTAACTGTTGAACAGCCGATCACTTCCATGTCCTCTTGAGCTACACTATGATCTTCCAACATCAGGTTGCACACAACTGTTCTTCAGTTCACTACATTTAAAGCTTGCAAACACTTACATAGCCAGAGAAATAGAAAGTTAAACCATGGAGCTATGCAAATTTACATAATTTGCTACATTTCCATCATCGCCCAGCAAAAGTACTCCAAAGTGACCATTTAATAACACCAGGCTATGATATTATTATTTTGTGGAATAAGGTAGCATTCAGTGGGAATTCAGTTATCTCATCACAGAGATTCACCTTTAAAATTCAACAGGCAAAACAGTCATTGCGTTTAACACTGAATTTCTTTTCTTTTTGGGGGGTTGCATGTGAGGAATTCAACATCACCCTTGTTACTGAAATAGAGTAGACGAAAGGCAAGATTATGTCTGAGAAGCAGAAAGGCAAGATTTTTATATTCTGTAAATATTGTTTAATATTAGATCTTTAAAAATATACATAAAATATTTTATGTTTGGGAAAGTTGCTAATTGCGGAATACTTCCCCTCCCCCACATCTGGTTCCATTCCAGTTAGAAAAGTTGACTCTTCCCAAGACCAAGCCTAGGATCAAAGGAGGATGCTCAACCACAGCAGCTCCCTTGGTCAAGAAAAGGGAGAATGGGTGAGTGAATTAAATGAGGCTGCTCACAGAGCATCAGTGTGAACTGACAGGGAGACAATCCCACAAACGATGTGTAGACTGCTTCACAAGAGAACAGCTGACACGAAATCTAGGATCCTGTCATGTACAAGTCATGTTTACCTCAAGTCTCAAGGAGAATGCCAAGCTTTAATCTGACGGTATGCATACAGATATTTGTTGTTTTAAAACTATTTCTCAGAGTGCTATGCACCTTTTAAAAAATAAACCATTCGTTGTTTTGAAGAAGTTGCTACTGTGTTACTGTTTACTGTTCCTGCCAAGAGATTCCAAAAGAGAAGTTCTTGCAGGCGCCAGTCTCACTGGGCCTGCAAGGTAAGATGGTTGTCAACTGGGAGGATGGGGGTTGTGTGTAACCTGGGGATGCAGTCAGAGAGTGACTATACTTAAGCGTCACACACCAAAGAGAGACAGAGGAAAGCTCTATCAGTGCTACACCTGAAGTGAAGCACTTAGAGACTGGAACAGGGTAAGGTCAGTTGACTCAAGGTCCTGTGAGGTGTCTCAGAACAAATTCAGGATGTCAAAAACTGAATTTCTGATCTATGGCGACACACACTTCTAAACTGCTGAAAATCAAATTAACTCTAAAAATCTAATTAAAGACAGACTCAGAATAGGAAAAACCAAAAAGATTACAGAAGCTGTTCTGATACCAAAGATATTTTAATTGTTTTCGTGTTGCTGCTTATACAACCAGTCCCTAGATTAGATTAAAGAACAGGACTAAATTTCATTGTTCTGAAGAGCTATTATATTCTCCTTTAAAGTGCAGCACTTAGGTTTTGTTACTAGCATCAAATCAAAGTGCAAATAATTTAGATTTCAAGACTAAATTTATAAGACTTGAGGCATGCATTGTGCAGTAGGCCAGATTAGATGATCATACTGGTCCTTTCTAACTGTGTCTATGAATGTATAATCCAAAGGGATAGCTGTGTTAGTCTAGTTCAGTACAAAAAAAAACCAAAACAAAACCAAAAACCAACCAAACAAACAAAAAAAAAAAACCAAAACAAAAACACCAAGGAATCCTGTGTCACTTAAAGATTAACAAATTTATTTATTGAAGGAGTTTAGGTGGGTGTATGTACTGTTTTGTTTTATAATCCTATGTGTTGCCACTTGGAGACAGTTTTACTAATTATATTACTGTACTTTTGTACATCTCTCATAAACAATAGTGTTAGTACTATTAATAAAATGTATCTGTGAACACATCCCAAACCTGCCTTTGATAGGGATACTCATTTTATAAACAAATGGATAGCACAAAACCAAACTGCACTCTTTGAGGAAATTTATCAACTTCAGTGGAGTTACATTAAAAAAAGAATGTGGCACTTTGTTAAAGACTAAAAGCCATTGGGCAAACGTGCATACACATTAAAGGTCCACTCCTGGTTCCAGGGAATGCAGCAATAAGAAAAGCAATGTCTTTTTACTAAAGCCTAACTCCACTCTACACCAAGGTGGAGGTGCAAGAACTCAGGGAGTTGTTCAGGGTGGTAGGGGGAATAGGGAATTCACCTAAATTTACCACCTTATGCTTTAGCAGCTTTCCATGATCTTGTGTCAGTTGAAGCTGTGCATTTCACTCCAGGTGTAACCCCCCCC